>CAMRHE010000326.1:1632500-2216397 GCA_947044405.1 Leptodactylus fallax
TAATGTTTCTAATTCTATGGACTATAATTTTTTGTTACTAATTTCTCTAAAGGACTCCCACATCTTGCAATAGAAAATGTTGAGCAACATTAACTTCCAGCTATATTATAAGTAGAAAAAAGGCTATGAAATGGTTAACCCAGCATTGACAGATGTATTAGTGTTATTTTGTTTAATTTGATATCTTTTGAGCATTAGATCGCCAATACTCATTTTTATTAACAACTAGTGCAGTTACAAGAAGAGACCACCGTGGTACAGTGGGCCATATTTACCAAGAGTTAAACAGCATAAACTCAGGCAGTATGAAAATGTGCCAAAATTATCACAGTGGTTCAGGTATTATGATAAATCAGCTGCATATACTG
This sequence comes from Leptodactylus fallax, assembly GCA_947044405.1. Classification (NCBI taxonomy): domain Eukaryota; kingdom Metazoa; phylum Chordata; class Amphibia; order Anura; family Leptodactylidae; genus Leptodactylus; species Leptodactylus fallax. Next base: position 1,632,869 of record CAMRHE010000326.1, read on the forward strand.
CATGTCTAAAACTTTACACCACTTATCGGTTGCCCTAGTTTGAGGCAAAATATTTATGGTGCACAATGCTGTAATTCAAGCTAGATCTCTTTCCACTAAGTCATGAATTATAGAAATATACGGTGCAAGGAGGTTTTAGAAGCGCGGGTAATGATGGCATAGGCACCGCACCTTTACCCACACTTCTGGATGCATGCAAGAAAGAAGGGCATGCATGTTTTTGACATCCACTTCTGAGACCCAGGGTGACCCAGTAGATCATTCTTTCAATTTTTGGTATAATGTCACTTTAACCTGTGGACTGTTATATGTTTACAGCGTGTCATCTTATCCACACTGTGTAAATCCTGGCAAAGAACTTGCCCTGTCTCCTAGAGGAGCTCATCAAGTCCTAGTAGAGAAAGATATTCTCAATCACTATAGAATCAATGTGAAAAAAGTGGCGCTCTGTGAAGATCTTCACACCATGCAGCAGGAGGTGCAGGATGAAAAACTCTCAATAATAACTCAATAAGTGATGTATATGAAACCTCTGCCTCAAATAAGAGGGATAATTTAAAAGAGCTACTTAATGTCCTTTTCTTGTACTTGAACTATTGGTATAATGGGTGCTCATTCACAGTCAATCTTATGGCAAACTCATGTATACCACTTGTAATGGAATACAATTATCCGAAAAACATTTACTATGGTAAAAGAGGAACTCCTGACACTGTTGTTAAATTATTGAGGTAAAATGTGTCTCCTGTGGGAACAGGCTGTTCTGAGACTCACAAGAAATTTGACACAAGTGAATGGTAAGTGTAAAAAGTTCTAAGCAGATAAAGGATCTTTGCTCTGTTCTTTTGATGTCACAGGATGTCTCATAACTTTGGCTGCTTACAAGACCTTAGTTTCACGAATGAACTTCTTGAATACAAGCACATTTAACTGGAGGGCATATATTTTTGTTATTTGTGAAAAACAGACTCTACTTAGCAACAACATATTATACTAGACAAGGTGTATTTGTTTGGAGGGGATTCAGATGATCACCCAATACCGTCTCTGATGTCACTAGTGTATTCAGCTGTAGGATCTTGTGATACTTCAGATCTCATGCAATTTTTATTTCTGTGTTCAGCCTCTTCCAACAAATGCTCTTTTGACACAAAATGTGACCTTATTTGGCTATACTTTGTATATTACAAAGGATATATACGTAACCAAAATATAGAAGAATCCATTTGCTGTGGTATAAAATGACTTCTTGTTTGTAAACATAAAAGAAATTGTGAAATCTAGCTGTACTGAAATAGCATGATGTCTAAAACTATGAATGACAGAATTATGTAATGTAACATGAAAAGAGTTTGAGGCAGAGGAAGTCAATATGTTTAAAAACTGTATGTCTTATATTTTGCATATTTCATACAAGGGCATTACGGTACACTTCTGTATATCATTATATTCTATGGAGTTGCCTGTGTGAATTCTCTAAACAGATATTTTTATGATTAAATGTGTTTCGAGGCTTTAAAAAATAAACTTTAAGCTGCACATGGCACAATTTAATTTAAAAAAATGGTCTGGGGTCGGCAAGAAAACTGTACCAGTATGGAACACATAAGGCTATATACAGATGTAGAATTTAGTATTTTCTGAATCCACATAAAAACATCTGCAGCAAATCGAGCCCTTCTGAATGTGGTCTAAGTAAACTCTATTACCCCAAAATAAGCTTAGTTTGTAGCTGGGCTTAACTTTTACTACATATCCATAATAAATCATTCACCCAATGGGAAAACAAAATCCAGGAGAGATACAGTTTATACTATTGAGACGTTTCTGTATGAGAAGCATGCTGAAAATAAAATGTTATTGCATTAAGAACTGGTTACTGGTGGAATTTCTTTTGGATAGTGAAGTGACGACTCTATGTACACGCATCTCCACCCGAAAATATAGATTGCTGGCTTTTTCTACAAGCACAAAGTATTAGGTGTTGCAGGTAGATCAGTAGTATTCACTTCTACTACTTACTGTATGTACTTGTATTTATGATTGTACCAGAAGTTCAGAGTCATGTTTGAAAGACCCATATGTAATACTTTTTATGGGTATTGCTCTGGGTATAGATGATTATTATGTAACTGGACCGAAAGAATATTCTACTAAAAAATGACCAATGTTTCCTGGTAAGACAGTCAACACTTCTTGTCATAATTATGAAGAATTATCTAATGTGTGCGTTACATATCTTTTAGATAAAAGACCTGTTTGTTCAATATTGGCTGAGCAGATCTGTATGTCGTACTCCTAAAACAAAGGTTCCAAACTTTCTGCGGCCGGCACCCTCATTTGGCCAAGACCTTTGTTTGGGACCCCCATATACCATACTTAGTGCCATTGAAAAATTAAGTCCCTGTAACATCAAAAACTACAATAACTGTATTCTGCCTTGATCCTCCTCTATTCAGCCTTTTTTCCACTTTTCTACTGTATTCAGCATCTATTCTCCTGCATTCTGACTTCCAATTTCCAGCCTCTCTCTCACCTGTCCTCCACTAGAACAGTTACAGAAGTTTACAGTACAATGTACTGTGGGAACACAGTAATAACTAATGTGGGTACTACAGGTAGCACTTCTACTCCAATGCACAGTCACTAATATAATGGTGGCTTCACTATACAGGACGAAACGAGCAACTGAGCTGGGCATCTTGCCACTGGACGATGGGCACTATATGACACTGATTGTTGCCATAGTGAGCTTTTTCTTATATACTAACCCAGTTGGGAGGGAGAGACATCCTAAAAGGTTGATTTGTACTGTGTATTTCCATGGTTCTGATATGGCACCTGATGGTGGGAGATGTGACCCATCTCATTCATCAGCAGTCATCTTGAGATAGCAGAACAACACATATTTGTAAGGTTTTATAAAGGATTTCCACTCCAAAACTACTTTTATAGATTTATTTGGTGTAATTTCATTACACGTGGTACAGTAGAGCGATCAGTAACATTTCAGCCAATAATGTGGCCTTCATCAGACTCTACAAATTACAGTATACAGATAGTGAGTTGTCAATACAATATTTCACCATATAACATACACACTAGATACAAACATTGGATACCAAGTATATACTGTACAACATATAGTACACTGTGCGGTACACTAAATGTACCGAGGTCACTATAATCACGGTATAGCATTAAACTGTAAACAGTAGCCATGTGGCTTAGTCAGCAATTCAAGAGAATTAACATATTTACCGAAAAGATACAGGAAGGTCATATACAAAACGTATGGTCATCAAAACTATGCATCATATTTCTCCCACAAGATCCATAAGGTATAGGATACTATCTGAAATAGATTAAGTATAGGAATAGTAGTCGAGAGGAGATATGTTACAGGGTTATGGTATAGAGTGATATCACACATATTACCACCATATATAGTACAATGACATGGTATACGTGAGTCAAGAAATAAGTAAACTTGCATGTATATACCATAGATGTCTGATAGGGTCTCTTAGTGACATCTATGGTATATACATACAAGTTTACTCATTTCTTGTCTCACGTATATCATGTCATTGTACTATATATGGTGGTAATATGTGTGATATCACTCTATACCATAACCCTGTAACATATCTCATCTCGACTACTATTCCTATACTTAATCTATTTCAGATGGTATCCTATACCTCATGGATCTCGTAGGAGAAATATGATGCATAGTTTTGATGACCATACATTTTGTATATGACCTTCCTGTATCTTTTCAGTAAATATGTTAATTCTCTTGAATTGCTGACTAAGCCACATGGCTACCGTTTACAGTTTAATGCTATACCCCGATTATAGTAACCTCGGTACATTTAGTGTACTGCACAGTGTACTATATGTTGTATATACTTGGTATTCAATGTTTGTATCTAGTGTGTATGTTATATGGTGAAATATTGTATGCACAACTCACTATCTATATACTGTAATTTGTAGAGTCTGATGAAGGCCACATTATTGGCCGAAACGTTACTGATCGCTCTACTGTACCACGTGTGATGAAATTACACCAAATAAATCTACAAAAGTAATTTTGGAGTGGAAATCCTTTATAAAACCTAAGAATTGGGCCGGGACCCTATTGTTCACACCCGATTATGGAGTGCATTTCACAACTGTTAACACAGCACATATTTGTAAGTGATCTGTGTCCCCCTGGAGTTCTTTACATGACCGATCCAGGATTTTGCAAGCCACACTTTGGGAAACAGTGTCCTAAGGGTACAGACATATGTTGCAGTTAACTGTGGCCAGTAACCACATAATTAAGTTAAACCTGAATTTGCTACGACAATAAACACAACATAACATGTGGTAAAATGTGTTCTTTTGCCCCTCTTTATTCAAATAAATTCATATTCATTTTGTCTTCCTCTGCTGCCAAGCCGAACACCTAATAGGGCCAGCAGCCCCCCGAGCTATTGGGCTGCACACCAACCTTCCTGACTATGTTAGCCTAACAAATCCGAGGGCCTGCTCATCAGTCTATGTCTGATAAGCAACCCTGTTGCAAATCCTTTAGAAAGCTTGCCATGGCTCATGAATCTTTGGGTGTGTGTAGTATTTTGATCCTTAAAGTCTAACAATTTCATATGGTTATGCCAAGGGATGGTAAAGACTGAGTTGACTTTCTTACAGGAAACTAAACTCATGCACCTAAGCTCCCCTTTTTAAAACCCCTCACCTGACGAACCACCATAACTTTAACCAATCCCACTGCTACCTTCTCATAATGAAAAGACATCTCTATTGTTTTTTACACCATCTACAGACATCCTGGTGCTGTCAGTCAAGTGTCCAGCACTAGCAACCTTATCCCTCATCTAACAACCCACTCACATTCTTACTTGTGTCAAGGACCACATCACCCTCTATATGGGCCCTCCTTATGTTGTGCTTTATAATTCCATGTAATTAGAGCAACTATGTACAAAACTGATTAATTAGTTTAGTTTTGACAAGTAATATCAGGTTATTTAATTGGTTAGTATACAAATAATTAATAGAATGGAGTGTAACGATAGCATGTTTATATATATGGAGCTAAAGTCCAGTTGTTACTATGAGCACACTGTTCCAGGGAAGAACAGAGGTTTCCTGATATGAATGAATAATCTTGTGCAGTGAACAATGTGTTATGTAGATACTCAGTATATAGTGGTGGAATGTTAATAATGAAGTCAAGTATGTAAACAATAAAAAGGTTATCAGTACAAACAAATGACATCATTTCTCATATCTTCAGCTGGAAATTACAGTGAATCCTCACAAGCTGCATTGAATTAGATCATGCATTGCATTTACAGGCTACAAGTGTCATCCAGTAATACTTTTGCAGTCCTGAGCTTTTTCAGGGTTTAACAATAAGAGCTAGCTTGTGGATCAGAAAACCAGCACTCAGAGTTATATCTTGTAGTATTAGGCAAATGAATGTCCTCCTTGTCATACATAGACAGGTAGTCTGTCAAGGCAAAATCTGAGTGAGACAGCCCCTTTAAGTGTTAAAGGGAATCTACCACCACAAAAATCACTTCTAAACCACTTATATGCTGTTGCAGGGGCTGTTAGTGACATAGTGAAGATACCATTTTTGTGTCAAAGTACAATCTTGCTGTTGAGAAAGTTTTTTAATCCATATACAAATGAACTGTTCAGTGCAACGTGGGCATGGCTGCATCTGCTGGAGCACCCGTTTCTCTGTGTGGTCAGTAAACATCAGGGCCGGTCAATTTCAATGTTATTCGACAGTGTTAGGCTGCATGCACACAAATGTAAAAAAAAACATCCATTAAAAATGGATGAAGTGGGCTGTTTTTCATTTTTGTGTCACAATATCTTTCATGTTTTTAACATCTTTTGTTATCTATTTTTAACTGTCCATTAAAAAAAATGAGTGAACTTCATTGGTGTTTTTTTTGTATACAACCCACTGCTCAGTTTTTAACAGCTACCACTTGGAAGCAAATCTGTTTTGATGGGCATTAAAAACGGACCCAATGACATGTTTTTTTGATGGACATTACTCACTGTCTGTTAAAATTGGAGGTGTGAATATACACATAGGCTTCCAATGTTCTGAAAACGATCATCAAACAGCCATTTTTCACTGTAATGTGCATGAGGCCTTTGGCTGCAACCTTTCACAAAAATGGGTTCCCCTGGCAGACAAGGCCTTGCCAAACAGCTCATTTCCATACAGATTTACTATGCCACCAACAGCCACTACAACAGTATATATATATGTGGTTTAGAAGACATTTAATTGAACACATATATTATACATGATAACATAGCAAAATTTTGTTCTATTTTTTTGTTGTCTGTGCTGGTTTTCATTGCATTCTTATATGTTCTGAATTGCAGTGTATTCAAGGCAAACATCAGTTTGGAATCGCAAGTTAACCAAGTCTGGATGGTTTGCCATTTTTTTAAGTAAAGAAAAACTTAAAAACCTTAAAAACTTAAAAACTTAAATACCTTAGATACCTAAAAAGGGTCTTACATATATTTAACTTATGGATAAGATGTGTGACACAAATGCAGCATGAAATTATGTTTTTTCTCTGTCTATACATAGAAAGTGATGTAAGAGGAGTATAGAAGTATGGGTGTAGTAAATCTGAATATATAGTGAAGTTCGTACAAACTTAGTCTTGCATTTTACATTGCACCTACTATAGATCCTGGCTTCAGAGACTGCAGAATGAGTTCATGTCATGTACAGTTCTGACTTCATGAAATAATCATACATGAGGCTCATAATTGGCTCTGCAATCGTTACTACTGTCTGTGACAAGAAGCAATGTTTAAGATAAGACTATGATTTCACAATGTCCTGAGTCTTCTTTTGTTAAAGACTATAACCGACATATTACGTAATGTTTGCTAAGGGTTTAACAATTCTAAGGTTTCAATTTTATTTATGAGTCCTTTCCTACCATCGTACGTTTTCTCCGACACTTTTCAAAGCATTCTTAATACTTAAATATTTCTTTATTGAGCAAACCAATGATTCATCTACGTGAAGTGCTAAGGGACAAATAACTTGCTAGAGTAGAGTGATAAGGAATCTTGGCTATATCCTGGTTTAGCTCAATTAACATTATAGCAAGCAAATATTGCTTAAAATGTTGTTGTCATTTCTGTATTCATGAGGTACCACATCTTAATATAAAATACTCAACAATAAAGTACAAGAGAAGATACAGTGTACTGTAAGGTGGATGGGAGGGTGGGCAATATAGTAGCAGATAATCATATGCTAAAGATGAAAGACTAAATATTTTCTGGGACTTTGGAACTAACTAATGGCCTATCTTTAGGACAGACTATCAATATCAGATCTATTGGGGTGTGACTCCAGGTTTTCTAGGACCAATATTAATGTCCTAGAAAACTGTTTAACACCGGGGCCCAGGTGGTGTAAATGCCGCAGTTTGGCAGCAGCGGAAAAGTCGCGGAAAAAAATGCAGAATTTTACAGTCTATGCAAAGTGATTCTAGCAAATCCCATCCACACATTGCAGAAAGATACACGCATTGTGTGATTTCCATTGCGGTTTTGGAAATCACAGCATGCCAATTATACCTACGGAAATGCCTGCGGTTTCTCTATAGGTATAATGGAAGCATAAAGTCTGCAGAGAACTTTCTGTGAAAAGCACTGTGGATAAAACCACGATGCGTTGCCACCATTATTTTTCCTGCAGTGCTTTTTGCTACAGCCCACTACATGGGGCCTTAGCCTAACACTGTAGCCAAACGGGATGAATATATGGCGCGTTTCCCTGAATGCTGCTGTAGCCCAAACCACCTGAAATTCAGTTGGTTGTTGCTGATGCACACCTATAGGCGGTAAAACCTTCAGCATTAATTATTATGCTCTGGGTTTAAGAGTACATTTACATCGTGTTTCTTTCATCCATTTAGTAGATTCATTTAACAAATGTAAGAAACAGATGCAAATGGCTGGGCATCTGTTTACATAGAGATCAATCTAAAAAAATGGATCTGTTTCTGTCAGTTTAAAAAAATGCAGTATACCATACTTTTATGTCCATCAGGAAAAAAAGGACAGAAACATTTATTTTATTTTAAATTGATCTCTATGTAAACAGATAACCATATGCATCTGTTTATTTGCTTCCATTAAATGGATCTCCTAAGCAGATGTAAAAAACATGATGTAAATGTACCCTAAACTCAAAGTACAAGTCACTTAGTGCTGTGATTTTAAATATCAACATGTGGAAATGATTTGTATAATTCTCATCCATTATGCTACTACTGTAGATTGCAGCGGGTTAGACACCAGTAAATCCATGGCAGCTCACCTGCTGTGATTATTCTCCATAGGTTCATAGCCAGTAACATCGGCAAAGGTGTGACTACAATAATGGTGTCTGGGAAACTGAAGATCAGAGTTGTATGTAAGGTACAGGTAAGCTAACTCCAGTTTCCCCACTCTTTGTCTTTTTGGCCACATTCACTTCAGCTTTATAGGAAATCTGTCAGATTAATAATATATAGAAACATATATTGCCATTAATGGAGTTAGATTTTCAGGGAAAATAAACCTTATTCCTAAAGGTAAACAGGCTTGCATGTGCTCAGCGGACAGTCTCAAGCATGGCAAGTGCTCCGGCTGTCCTCACTGAACCTTCAACAATGCCTCTCTTCGTGTTGAACGGAGAAGAGAGCCAGAGCACTATCTATGCTTAGGAATGCCCACTGAGCACATGCATGCTTATTTGCATGTGCATATAGCATCCATTTTCTCTGACAGTCTAACTCTATAAAAGACCACAAAGGTATGTTTCTAAGACCCATGTAGCGTAAATGCCACGATTTTGCTGCAGCATTTTACAGTACCTGAAAAGTAGATGGGTATGGTAATGAATTCAAGCTCTCCAAGAGAGAATTTTCAATTTTCTTTTAATTGTAAACAGTGATTAGACATAGCTCCATAGAGAGCTATGTAAATCGCAGTATGTCAATTATACCTACGGAAACGCTGGTGTTTTATATATAGGTATAACTGAAGCAGAAAGTCCACAGAGGAAAATTTCTGTGAAAAGTGCTTTGGGAAAAACCGCAATGTGTTTCCGCAATGTGTTCTTCCAACAGCGCTTTTTGGCTTCGGCTCAACCGTGGTTGGATCGCCGCTGGCCATGATTGAACGGCACAGCCGGTGCATGGGCACCATATGGATGTCATAAATGAATAGGAGCTGCGGAAGCATGGCCACAAAACTGGACAGAAATAGGACTGTAATCCACAGACAGGACAGGAATAGGACTGTAATACATGGTCATGTGCGTGGAGTGATAGAAATGAATGGGTCAGCGTGCTATCCAAGTTTTTCCACAGTCATCTGCAAGGGGCTTTAATGTGTTTAAGTTGTCTAAAGGGTGCTGTAATTGCTTTATTAGGCACCATTCATCTGATGGACCTCCTTTAATTTTAGCCAAGAGGCCTCAGAACCATTTTCCTCTATGTCTTTTCTGTTCTAAAAATTGATCCTGAACATTATGTAAAAAAATTATTCTGCCCTTTCATACTTGGGTAAAGTTACTCTTTAAAACTGTTGTCTTGCTCTGTGGGTTTGAATCCTCAGCAGGTCAATTTCTCACTGTGGAATTGGTGTGTTTTTCTACATTTGCAATGGAAAGGTTGAAAAGCATTCCAGCCGCAGGGGTAAAAATCAGTCAATCTCAGGTGCTTTTTGCCATGGGCTAATGTCTAAAAGGGTTTTCCCATCTCAGTATTTATCCCTGTATTCATAGGATTTGGCATAAAAGTCTAATAGATGCGGGTCCTAGCGCACGGGGCACTTTCTGTTCTCGAAAGTGAATGGAGAAGGTCTGCGTGTCTTTCCATTCACAAATTATTTATACAAATTTTCATTCTCTCTGTATCCAACTTGTTCCGTTTGTTAAGACCTCTGCTTACACTTAGTAAAAAAATAATATTATTATAACATATCCATTATATTGATATTTGATGGTCTATCTCATATTTATTAGTGATGAACATGGATCTTCATTCTGTGACTTCTAAATGAATAAAGCCAATGTAACTGGTAGGCTGTGTACCAATGTAGATTGTTATAAAGCTAATTTCCTATTCAGGAGGTCCAAGCAGGGGCGCACTGCTAATGAGGCGAGGTGAGGCGGCCGCCTCGGGCGGCACTGTCCGGGGGGCGGCATTTTACTATTTAATGTAAGCCAGCCCAGGACAGGCCGCTTAAAAAAAAAAAAAAAAAAAAAAAAACAGAGCTGAGCGCGGCCTGTCCTGGGCTGGTTTACAAGACGTCGCATCTCAGAGCAGGTGGCGATACAATGACGTCATCACGCCGCCTACGCTGAGACACAGACGTCGTGGAAAAGAAGAGGAGGCGGCGGTGGCGGCTGCATCAAGGCATCGCAGGTGAGTATAGCTTTTTTTTTATCTATATAAATAGGCTGTAACCTGTTGGAGTATCCCCGGCAGGTCAGGGCCTATTTATTTACCTACCCGCGTCTGCTCGTGGCCGCCCCCACTTCCCCTTCTGCTATGGGCCGCAGAAAGGGAAGCGGATGCCGCTGTGAGCGGCCGCGGGCATCGGTAAGTTGGGCCGCGGGCCGCAAATACTACTATTATTATACTCCGGGGTCTATTCAGACCCCGGAGTATAATAATCGGAGGCCTAGGGTTGGTGAGGGAACATAAAAAACAGTGTTACTCACCTTCTGCGATCCGATGTAACTCCGAGCAGGCTTGAGGCCTGTGGTGACATCATCAGGTCGCGTCGCCGGCCTGATCACGTGACGTGTGTGCGCAATTAAACAGGGCCGAAAGCTGCAAGGAGTGCACCGGTGTCCAGGATAGGTAAGTAACTCAGATTTTTATGTTTGTATTCTCCCCTGGGTCTCCAATCATTATACTCTGGGGTCTGAAAAGACCCCAGAGTATAATAATAGTTCATGGGTGGTCCACTATGGGGCATAATACCCTGTGCAGGGACCACTGTAGAGCATAATACCCTGTGCAGGGGCCACTCTGGAGCATAATACAAGTGCAGGGGCCACTATAGAGCATAATACCAGTGCAAGGGCCACTATGGAGGATAATACCAGTGCAGGGGCCACTATGGAGCATAATACCCTGTGCAGGGGCCACTCTGGAGCATAATACCAGTGCAGGGGCCACTATGGAGCATATACCGTGTGCTGGGGCCACTATAGAGCATAATACAAGTACAGGGGCCACTATGGAGCATAATACCAGTGCAGGGGCCAATATGGGGCATAAAACTGTTTGCAGGAGTTGCTGCGGAACATAATACCGTGTGCAGTGGCCAATGCGGGGCATAATACCGTGAGCAGGGGCCACTATGGAGCATAATACCGTGTGCAGGGGCCGCTGAGAGGCATAATACAGTGTGCAGGGGCCGCTGCGGGCCATAACACTGTGTAATACTGTGTGCAGGGGCTGCTGTGGAACTTTATAGTGTGTGTAAATGGGGCGCTATAAACATGGGCTATGGCACCTGTTTATATTATATGCTGTCTGTTTATAGTGACCGTGTGATGTAATTGTAGCCTTGTCACATACTGTAGACATGTACAGGACGAGGCTGTAGTTACATTACATGGCTGCTATGAGATGAATTACACTATGTAAACAGAGAAGTGGTCACGGCGCTTACACAGGTACCATTCAAACAGCTGATCAGTAGGGGTCCTGGGTTTTTGAACCCCACTGATTGGTTTATTAATGACCTGGAAAACCTTTTAATTAGTTAACACCTGGGGTATTATTAATAAGGGGCACTATTTATACAGGGTACACACGGACATTATTAATATAAAGATGCACTTGGGGGTATTATTCATTATGGGGGGTTATATCATATATTTTATAATTGGGGGTAGCAGCAGGATGGGGGCTTTGTGTAGGTGAGGACAATGTGGGTTGGATGCCTGGAAAAGTGAGGAGCCAAAGATGTCTGTGTTGCAACCTTTACAGAGACAAGTCACAGATGGAAGAAGTGGTCATGGCGGTCCAAAGGGAAGAGAAGGGAAATGTGACCGATTAGTCAGAGACGTCACCGGTAAGTCACAAAATGTTACTTCACTGTATTCACCTAAATGATAGAGGATAAATACCTGAGTGATGGGGGTCTGTCTGCTGAGACCCCCACTGGGCCTGAGAATTGGGTTTTTCCCCCCCACTAGGTGGGAATTCAGCCTGACCGCAGCCATATATATAGGTGTGTCACTTGGTGGATGGACGAACCCGCGTGGTTCTCATTCACTTCAATGGGAGTGCCAAAGATACCCGAAGTCCAGTACTCAGCTATCTGCGGCGCTCCTATTATAGAGAATGGGGGCCACGTGGCCTCGTCCATCCACCAAGCAGAAGATGTGTGACGTTACTTTCATTGTTAATGCCGTGTTGTTGATCTGATACTGAAGAAATACAGGAAGAAGAATTCTTAAAAACTGTTTTATAACTTTGTGTATTGTGCATATTGTGCGACGATAACAGTGTGTTAAACTAGTAGCATGGAAACTCAGTTTTGTTTTGTTTTTTTTGGGGGGGGGGGGCGTCTTTCTATAGTCCGCCTCAGGCAGCAAAGAGGCTAGGTTCACCACTGGGTCCAAGATGTTTTTATTCAGAACACATTGCAAAACATTACTTCAGAGCTGAAACACATGAGCTGTGCTTTAAAGGAGCAGAGGCTTTTTTAGGACAGGTTAAACACAAGTAGATAATCTGGCTACCAGCAGATGCTTGTCAAAGTACAGGAGATACATTTCCTTTTGAGGACATTAAACTTAATGCCAGAGCTTTAACAATAGCTCAAACTCCAGTCAGATCCCCATATGTAAAAGCAGAGCGGAAAATAATGTCGGAAGTATTTACTGAACCTGAGATTACACTTGGAACTGTACAAAGCACGTTCCTGTTCTGGACCACACCATGTCTTGATTTTTTTTTTGTTTCTGCACTGATCTGTTAATGTCATTTGGGTCTAGATCACAGTTACTATTTTACCAGTAGCTTGTGGTTTGTCTGCAAAACTGCTGAAAAGTAACAGAATTTTGAAAACATACAGTAAAACAGCTTAGGCTACAAAGTTAGTTATTTTAACTATCTACATGCACGAGTTCTTCAGAAATCAGTACCATACTGATTTTCCATTAAAGGCTCTGGTCATATAAGACTGTTTCTGGGATAAGATCATTAGAATAAAAGACCATAGAGAATAAAAGAACTCCAATGACCAGGGTACAAAATTATTACACGCTGTGCATATTTTCATGTGGACACTTTTGTTATCCTCTCCGGTCAGTGTGACCTGTTGCAAAAAAAGAAGCTTCTATCATAAAACTGCAGTTTGAAGAAATTCACTTTTCATTTGTATTTAGTATTGTGTGTGGACCACCTATACATTTTGAGGGTGGTCTGTGCATTTACATGTTTTTAATCATTGTTGGTCTCATTCTGTAATGCAATAAAGATTCACTATATATGGGATGTGTGCTATTTTTGTTGTGTAGCTTTGCTCACTTTGGTCTGTTCTTTTTAGCAATGTGTTTTTCCTACTAATTCTCAGATATGATAATCTTTTCCAATATCTTGCACCCTCTTATCTATTTTAAAGACTGCAGTCAGCATCTTATGACTCATAGACAAGGAAAGTAAAATTAATGGATCAAAGGGGATTAAAGGGGTTGCCCAAAAATTTTCAAAAATTGTTCAAGTGTAGGAAACTGTGTGCTGTAAAATAAAGAAAATAGTTTATAGTCACCTTTTAAATGTCCCACAGCTCTATTCCCCATTGATACTGTAGTGATGATGTTACTTCCTTCATTAATGTGAACAGTACTGCCGTTCCCTCACCTTGTGAAGTACATGCACTTATGATCGCTATGGCCAGTGACTGTCTGCAGCATTTGATTGAAGAATGAACTTGACCTCACTGATGCAGCACTAGCTGGGATCAGAGAGGTGTCACTGAAGTGCTAAGACATTTAAAAAATTGTATACAGTGAGAGCTGTCTATCATTGTGCAAAGGTGGGGGAAGCAGGGCTGATTTATTTTACCTAACATGGAAAAGTAATGGTGAAATATAATATACAGTGGGGAAAAAAAGTATTTAGTCAGCCACCAATTGTGCAATTTCTCCCACTTAAAAAGATGAGAGAGGCCTGTAATTGACATCATAGGTAGACCTCAACTATGACAGACAAAATGAGAAAACATATCTAGAAAATCACATTGTCTGATTTTTAAAGAATTTATTTGCAAATTATGGTGGAAAATAAGTATTTGGTCAGTAACAAAAGTTCATCTTAATACTTTGTTATATATCCTTTGTTAGCAATGACAGAGGTCAAACGTTTTCTGTAAGTCTTCACAAGGTTGGCGCACACTGTTGCTGGTATGTTGGCCCATTCCTCCATGCAGATCTCCTCTAGAACACTGATGTTTTGGGGCTGTCGCTGGGCAACACGGACTTTCAACTCCCTCCAAAGGTGTTCTATGGGGTTGAGATCTGGAGAATGGCTAGGCCACTCCAGGACCTTGAAATGCGTCTTATGAAGCCACTCCTTCATTGCCCTGGCGATATGTTTGGGATCATTGTCATGTTGAAAGACCCAGCCACGTTTCATCTTCAATGTCCTTGCTGATGGAAGGAGGTTTGCACTCAAAATCTCACGATACATGGCCCCATTCATTCTTTCATGTACACAGATCAGTCGTCCTGGTCCCTTTGCAGAGAAACAGCCCCAAAGCATGATGTTGCCACCCCCATGCCTCACAGTAGGTATTGTGTTCTTTGGATGCAACTCAGCATTCACTCTCCTCCAAACACGACGAGTTGTGTTTCTACCAAACAGTTCTACTTTGGTTTCATCTGACCATATGACATTCTCCCAATACTCTTCTGGAACATCCAAATGCTCTCTAGCAAACTTCAGATGAGCCCGGATATGTACTGGCTTACGCAGGGGGACACGTCTGGCACTACAGGATCTGAGTCCATGGCGGCGTAGTGTGTTACTGACGGCAGCTATTGTTACGTTAGTCCCAGCTTTCTGCAGGTCATTCACTAGGTCCCCCTGTGTGTTTCTGATATTTTGCTCTCCGTTCTTGTGATCATTTTGACACAACGGGGTGAGAACTTGCATGGAGCCCCTGATCGAGGGAGATTATCAGTGGTCTTGTATGTCTTCCATTTTCTAATTATTGCTCCCACAGTTGATTTCTTCACACCAAGCTGCTTGCCTATTGCAGATTCAGTCTTCCCAGCCTGGTGCAGGTTTACAATTTTGTTTCTGGTGTCCTTCCACAGCTCTTTGGTCTTCACCATAGTGGAGTTTGGCCTGTGACTGTTTGAGGTTGTGGACAGGTGTCTTTTATACTGATAACAATGTCAAACAGGAGCCATTACTACAGGTAATGAGTGGAGGACAGAGGTGCCTCTTAAAGAAGAAGTTACAGGTCTGTGAGAGCCAGAAATCTTGCTTGTTTGTAGGTGACCAAATACTTATTTTCCACCATAATTTGCAAATAAATTCTTAAAAAATAAGACAATGTGATTTTCTGGATTTGTTTTCTCATTTTGTCTCTCATAGTTGAGGTCTACCTATGATGTCAATTACAGGCCTCTCTCATCTTTTTAAGTGGGAGAACTTGCACAATTGGTGGCTGACTAAATACTTTTTTTACCCACTGTATGTTGTTTATCCCTGTAATGTACTCTGTACCATGGCAGTGGAGACAGTTGATTATGTTTGGGGGAAGTGATTGACTACCTTTTACATTAATGCAAAATACAATGTGAGAGGGATCATTACATATTTTTTTCTCATGTAAGTCTCTGTACTATATGTTTTTACATGAAATTGGAGACAACCAAAGGTATAATGCAGGCCCATATCATTGATGTCATGTTACAAATTCATAAAAAATATCTTTAAGTCTTTAAGTTCGAATCCTGCCAGGGACAACATCTGCATGGAGTTTGTATGTTCTCCTCATGTTTGCGTGGGTTTCCTCTGGGTGCTCCGGTTTCCTCCCCACACTCCAAAGACATACCGATAGGGAATGTAGATCTTGAGCCCTATATGGGACAGTGACTGTCAATGTCTGTAAAGTGCTGCGGAATATGCTGGCGCTATATAAGTAAGCATAATAAATAAAGCTCTATTCTCACTATATCTGTGGTATATGACTGCCATATATGCCAGCAATATATTCTAATGTATGTCTCAACTTTCCCATAGACTTTAAATGGAGCTTCTCAAATAGATGATAATGCCTACTAAGTAGGGAGCATAAAGACAGACA
The DNA here is from genome assembly GCA_947044405.1 of Leptodactylus fallax. Classification (NCBI taxonomy): domain Eukaryota; kingdom Metazoa; phylum Chordata; class Amphibia; order Anura; family Leptodactylidae; genus Leptodactylus; species Leptodactylus fallax. The sequence continues at coordinate 1,649,279 of CAMRHE010000326.1, forward strand.
TGATACGTATTGGTACAGTGGTTTTTGAGAATTTTCATCTAAAACTTTGAAGTATGACCATTTCTCCAAGCAAGATGCACAGTAATAGGGAGAATCTATAAGTGGTTAGAGGACGAAGGTAACGTGCCAATAATGAATATCACTGGACTCCTTGAGGATTTTTATTTAACTGATGGCAAGAAGTATTACTAAGGGTCCTATTAGACAGCCAGGTATTTAGGGCAACTATTGGCAACAAGCTGTACCAAGAATGCTCATTCCCGATAATTGCCCTCTCTAATAGCGTTGCTGATCACCAAATAAACAAGCATTTGCTCGTTCATTGGGTGACCTGCTTTCAAAAAAACCAAAAAATTATTGTTCGGCGGTGGCACATCGGCCCGTGTAATAATGTATGTGCTGTTGGAAAGCAATGAAAGTACATGCCAGAAGAACAATTGCTTTAGCTAATGTTCCTCCTCCAGTGCTGGGAAATAGGCCGATGCAGAATGAGTGCTAGTCAATGTGGTTTGTCACTGATCAGCACTTGTTGAAAACAATTTGTTTGTCTAATAGCACTCTATAAATTACACTATGTCTGAACATGGCCTGAATCTCGAGATTTTACTTTAGGCACCTTTATAATAGTTTTCTTTTCATATATGTTTCTATTAAATTTCCAAGGTTATTTTGTCACCATAGATCCCTCTGAAATGTTTTCGTATGAAGTAAATTTATATGAAAACCTTGGTACACATGGATGTGTGGTCTTAGCAATTCCAGCGAAAATTGAAAATCCAAATTAAAGTTTTATTACACTATCTTTCAACTTTCTACTAAATGATTTTTTTAATTTAAAAACCTGCAATATTAATGTTCAGCCAAAGAAAACTGTCTAGGATATTCTGGACTCAAATGAGCTTATGTAAAACTATCCTGTTTTACATTGTTGAGTCCAAGTCTCAGAAGCGTTTTCATCTGTAGAAGCAATGTTTAGGCTTGTATGTTAAAGACAACTAATAAATCAAAGACTGTTAAAATAGCTATTGGAATGGATGGGTATGTAAATCGAGCAATATTAATAGAAACCCTGAATAGTGCAGTATTAATAGAAATCTTGGTAAAGACATATACAGTGCTGGCCAAAAGTATTGGCACCCCTGCAATTCTGTCAGATAATACTCAATTTCTTCCAGAAAATGATTGCAATCACAAATGCTTTGGTAATAATATCTTCATTTATTTTGCTTGCAATGAAAAAACACAAAAGAGAATGAAAAAAAAAGTCAAATCATTGATCATTTTACACAAAACTCCAAAAATGGGCCGGACAAAAGTATTGGCACCCTCAGCCTAATACTTGGTAGCACAACCTTTAGACAAAATAACTGCGAACAACCGCTTCCGGTAACCATCAATGAGTTTCTTACAATGCTCTGCTGGAATTTTAGACCATTCTTCTTTGGCAAATTTCTCCAGGTCCCTGAGATTTGAAGGGTGCCTTCTCCAAACTGCCATTTTGAGATCTCTCCACAGGTGTTCTATGGGATTCAGGTCTGGACTCATTGCTGGCCACTTTAGAAGTCTCCAGTGCTTTCTCTCAAACCATTTTCTAGTGCTTTTTGAAGTGTGTTTTGGGTCATTGTCCTGCTGGAAGACCCATGACCTCTGAGGGAGACCCAGCTTTCTCACACTGGGCCCTACATTATGCTGCAAAATTTGTTGGTAGTCTTCAGACTTCATAATGCCATGCACACAGTCAAGCAGTCCAGTGACAGAGGAGCAGCAACCCAGGCCCCCCCGGGGGGGGTGAGGCCCGACTCGGAAGCAACCCCAAAAATTTTTTCAGGAAGTTTTGGCAAACTCCAGCCTGGCTTTTTTATGTCTCTGGGTCAGAAGTGGGGTCTTCCTGGGTATCCTACCATAGAATCCCTTTTCATTCAGACGCCGACGGATAGTACGGGTTGACACTGTTGTACCCTCGGACTGCAGGGCAGCTAGAACTTGTTTGGATGTTAGTCGAGGTTCTTTAGCCACCATCCGCACAATCTTTCGTTGAAATCTCTCGTCAATTTTTCTTTTCCGTCCACATCTAGGGAGGTTAGCCACAGTGCCATGGGCTTTAAACTTCTTGATGACACTGCGCAAGGTAGACACAGAAACATTCAGGTCTTTGGAGATGGACTTGTAGCCTTGAGATTGCTCATGCTTCCTCACAATTTTGCTTCTCAAGTCCTCAGACAGTTCTTTGGTCTTCTTTCTTTTCTCCATGCTCAATGTGGTACACACAAGGACACAGGACAGAGGTTGAGTCAACTTTAATGCAATACTTTTGTCCACCCCCTTTTTTATGTTTGGTGTGGAATTATATCCAATTTGGCTTTTTGACAATTCTTTTTGTGGTTTTCCATTGAAGACAAATTAAATGAAGATATTATTACCAAAGCATTTGTGATTGCAATCATTTTCTGGAAGAAATTGAGTATTATCTGACAGAATTGCAGGGGTGCCAATACTTTTGGCCAGCACTGTATGGTAAGACGCATGCTGGTGATTTATACTAAAAGTCAAACAAGCTGAATAGATGTTGCAGGCACTAAGGAATCTAAAACCATGGAAGGATTCAGGATTGGAATTACCTGTACATACAGTAGGCCTGTGCATAAAAGCAAACCTGAAGGGAACCAGCTGACACTAGGTTCATGCCAGCGTCACCTGTCAATTGTTCTGGTCCATCGGACAGGCAGACTGTTAAAATATCAGTTACATACAGGCCTAGCAGACCCCATTGACCATAATGGGGTCCGTTAGGTATCTTTTGATTTAAAACTGAAACTGGAGGATGAAAAAGCCATGCTTGCAGGACTTTTCCATCCACTGATTTCAGGCAGACATTGCAATGGAGTCTCCACATCTTTCCTAACCGGAAAATATCTTATACTCATATAATACCACTCCTCTGCAGAGTTATCCAAAAACTCAGTTTACTCAGTGGGCACAAGTCTAACGTTCCCATTAACGGTGTAACTGTTATTGAGGGTTCCATACCAAACATAACTTTAACATATTCCCAAATCTTACCAATCATCACTCCCATAGGAAAAATGCAGAAATTTTGTAAACAGTGGCCAGACTCAAGTATCTGAAAGAAATCTATATTGTGATATGGATGATAGATATCTATATTGCTGTCCTCAAGATATAGTTACTACTCTGCAAAATAATATAAGTTGATGTTGTAAATAAACTTGCTTAATCCTGACTTTTTGCTAGGACCCCATAAGAAATCAGATAACACATTGGGTCAGATTTATTAAGACTGGCGTAATGTGCGCCAGTCTTAATAAAGACCTCAATTGCCTCAGGGAATGAGAGATTTATGAAAAGGCTCTGGCCTCTTCATAAATCACCCGCACATCCCAGCATCAGAATGGAAATCTACGTCAGTTAGGAACTAAGGTAGATTTCCATTATCACTGACATCTGAATATGTCAGACTGAGGCCTTGCAGAAAATGTGTGTCACAGCATCATTGATATCATTGATGAATTCCCCCACCTATCTAGAATCTTTAAAAAAAATGGTCTATCCAGACTAGGGAGTTATTCAATAAATATAATGGGTTAATGCATTTTTAATATGGAGAATTTAGCCATAAAATTAAGATTCACATTAGACCGGACCCTAGTGTTATGGCTAAGTTCTACAATCTAAAGAAAAGTGTCTGTTTCTCCACTTATTTGCCTAATTCTGCCACTGAGCAAATCTGTACAATCACTGCCTATGGAGAGGAAAGGGGGAGGAAGGGGAGAGCTTATCAAACCAGAGAGTCATCTGCATTATAGATTGACTGTTTTCTTTCACAATGCAGCTGGCTTATCATGAATTACTATCCTGCCTTCTCCTGACAGGAATGACTCATTTAATGCTGTATATGGCCTTAAATATCTCTCCTTCTCCCCTCCCTCTCCATAGATTTCATTGTAACTAATCTGCTTGAGTAAAGTATGGACCAAAATCACTCAGATAATAAGTAAAGCCAGGACTAATACTTAAGGACACAGGCACTTTTATTACTTTTAAGTTGTGGAAGTGATGGTATGGCCCTCACAGAGTCCTGATCTCAACATCATGCAGTCTGTCTGGGATTACATGACGAGACAGAAGGATTTAAGCAAGTCTACTGTACATCCACAGAAGATCTGTGGTTAGTTACCCAAGATATTAACAACAATCTCCCTGCCATGTTCCTTCAAAAACTGTGTGCAAGTGTACCTAGAAGAATTGATTCTTCTTTGAAGGCAAAGGGTGGTCACACCGAAAATTGATTTGAGTTAGATTTCTCTTTTGTTCAGTCACTTTACATTTTGCTAATTGATAAAAAATACACAATTAACACTTTTTGAAAACATACTTAGAAGATGGGCGATCTATACCCTCAAAAGCTGTGCACTAGGCAGAATAAACGAATATTGAAATGGCGGCAACCCGCTTTATGAGTCATGTGAACGTGGATGTGTATTGTTTTTCTTTTTGTGGCATTTCCCTTTTAGTGCATTTCAGGACCGTACACGTGTGTTAAGACAAGGGACCTAGATTTATTATTTTATTTTCATAAACATCTCCTTCTCTGCACAGAAGTGTTCCTACTTCTCTGGGTTCCTCCTTTGCTAGGTCACGTTTTTAGAAAGGTGCCTTTCTGGTTTGCATCTTAATAAGAGAGAAGATGACAGGTATTACATTCTGCCTGTGTTGTATCACATCTGCCTATGTCTCCCGCGCTGACCACACAAGCAAGCATATATCACCTCAGTGATGCACCACAGTTGTCTTTTTCTCATAGACACTCCATCTTTGTCCCTCTTTATTCCTTTAATCTCCTGATAATCCCAGATTACATCATTACCAATGCAAACACTTTCCACAAAGAATTATACATTAACTAAGAGTTGTAGGAGTTATACACCTATGCTATTCTGTACATTTCACACATAATTATATTTTTGATACATCTAAGAAAAAAAAATGATCTGCTTGGATTACTTTTGAATTATTTTTAGTCCAAATATTATATTAAAAATGGCAAGAAACATTACATACACTTTCTATAAACTGATTGCCCCCAATTTTCATAAGCCCAACATAGTGGGTACCTTGGGCATGCTGGAACTTATAATTCTACACCATCAGCAGTGAACGGTTGGTCTGATAACTCAAACTGATTGCTATATGTTTACCTTAGTGATGGAAATTATAGCAGAGCTCCATGATGTAGTATCTCAAGGGTCAGAGGTAAGTAGTATGAAAATGGCCCTAAAGGCCTTGCAGGGTTGCTGGTTACCTGGTAGGCACAACATTGTAGGAGGGCAAATAGAGGACATCCTGGCTGTTTCTAATCTGGGAAGTGAATTCACTGCCATGTAGGAATGCCAGAGAGAGACCACAATAATGGGATGCTAATAGCCAAGTGACAAAGCAATGCATGTTAACATAGGATCAATTTCTTCTTCAGGCACACATGACCACCAGTAGAAGTGCTCTAAAGAAGACATCAATCCGCTGTGGAGATGCGTTACCAAAGGAAACCTAAAGGAAGTCTACCACTGCTCCCTACCATATTCAACTATCACCAGTACATTACTGGTTACAAAGTCCATTACATTGACAAACAATATACTTTTGTCATGTAGGTATGTTTTGTTATGTATATCAATTTTGTAATTTTGGAGAGAAACAAATTTGAAGTCTTATGCAAATGAGGCGATTGGTGTTGCAATTGTAGTTTTAGACAAATTTATAAATCTGTCGTACGGACCTTCAAATATGGAGTGTTTCTAGAAACACCAAATACCATCCGACTAAAAGTGTCAAGCTTTACCATGAGTCAAGTAGACCCAAAACATGTAGACATTAAACTTTAACTCGCAGGCTGTAAGGAACAAATATTTGGTGCACGCATTAAAAACCTTACAATTTTTTCACAAAATAAGCAGACACAAATAATCTCTTACTTGTTAAGGAGACAAATATGTGGCGTATGACAGGAAGTTATGGCACACAAAGTAAACTGTCGTAAATTCATAAGTGTACACCATTTTAAAGTTGGTCTACTTTGCACAAGATAATCTGTGCCATATTCATTCTTTTCTGTTTCCATCCTTACTCTCACTAGTTCTCTAGTCAAAACAGCAATTGAGCACAGTCAGAGATTTCCTTCCTTTTGATTCCACCAGCTATGTGCCTTGCTTAGAGTCCAAATAGCCTGTGGACAAGGTCATTACTTACAATGTGTTTCATGTAATATGATGATATGTAGCCAATCTTCAGTGCCTTTTAATCTCCAATCCACTGGAGGGTCACTTGATAACAAAATCACATGTGATGTGGATCAGATGTTGTTAAGAAGGCCAGAACACATTATGGTTTGTTGTACATTTGTGGGTACTGTGTACTATATATAGGCATCTGAATCTAAAGGGCAGTTTTGTGTCAGTCAGAGGCTCTGGCATGTATTGGGCTATTTTGGCTGGCATACCCTGGGATCACAGCTTTTTGCTTTTAATTTTGCAGTTTTGTTGCTTAAGAAAAATGATAGGTCAAGTTTATGATTAGGTGTGTGGCTGAAAATTGTAGGGGACATTATACTTGAAGTGTTGGGGGTGTATGTGACAATTCCTTTGGAGGAGTATGTGACTCAGGCATCCTGCATACGACCATGGTATCCGTGTGTCATCCGTACTTTTCACTTACTCATACATTGAAAATCAATTGACAGAGCCACAAGTATGGACAGGCATAGGACCTGCTTCATATGTTGTGGCTCTTTAATGCAACCCGGACACACAGCCACAAAAACTACAGCTGTGTGTATGGGCCCATTGAAATGTATGAAATGTATGTACTTTTAATGGGATGAAATGCATGGTCATGTGCATGAGGCTGTACAGTTTTAGGAGGAGATCAACTGATTATTACAGTTACATATATTATTACATTTGTTACTACTACATTAGTTAAGCATGTTATTTTATGCTGGATTATTGGATGGTTATATTAAAAACAGTATCGTGCGAGTCAATAGGGTTACACCTAAAGTGTTTGACTGGGGTACCTTGAGCCCATTAATCAAATTAATTCTGGGAGACTTACTCTACAGTTACATGAAAATATTACCTGCCACACTGTGCAAACACATATTTTATTTTAGTACTAGCTTGTTGCCTAATTTTAGGCTATCTAGGGCCATTTTAGCTCAATGAATCAGGGATAGATGATTATACAACAGCAGGACTCAGGCAGCAGCAAGATGCTGCAACTTGATTGGTGTTTGTGGTCCCCATAGTGACATTGAGAAGAAGCCAGGGTGGGAGGATATTGGGTGTCCTATCACTGAGTCTAGGTGTCATCTCGGCCACCCTATAGATCTATATTATAATAAACTGAGTCTTATATTAAATAAACTAATTTATTATATGCATGCATAGGCTGGTTATTTACATGTATTTTGGTAAACTGAGTGTACTCCTCTGTCATACATAATCATAGGGCAAGGGCAGGCCAAAAATAAGTATAAAACTTTTAATTGCAAGATTTTAATTACATATTACATATATACATCGATTTGATTTTCTCACATAGAGGGGTCCTTATTTACCCATATATTTTGTCTATATTATGATTAAAAGTTAAAGTTTATACTTATTTTTGGCCTACCCTTGTCCTACGATTTTTGACAAGCAGGTTCACTCTGTGTTATCTATATTATCTATCACATTATTGGTTTTGATACTCTGCTGTGCACCACTGGTGTGTAGGGTGGGAGGGTGGGAGGATGGGGGCTCACCCTGGCTCCAGGGCCCACTAGGGGATTTACCTGCTTCCCTGTGAGACTGTCCCAGCCCCTAAGAAGGATGTTCCACATTATTAAGCAGACCACAGGTTTCAAGCAATGTGGGAAAGAAAAGGGATCTCTTTGCTGCCGAAAAGTGTCAAATAGTGCAATGCCTTGGACAAGATATGAAAACTTAAGCGTGATCATTGTACTGTGAAGAGATTTGTGCCTGATTCAGAGCACAGATGGGTTTGTGCAGATAAAGGCATAATGAGTAAGGTTTCTGCCAGACAAATTAATTGAATTAAGAAAGCAGCTGCTAAAATACAATTACAAAGCAACAAACAGGTATTTGAAGCTGCTGGTGCCTCTGGAATCCACAAACCTCAAGGATCCTCCAGCGGTTTGCAGTGGGTCCAGACATACATGAAGACTAATTTTGAAACAGTCTTGTTTACTGAGTGCCATGTAACCTTGGATGGTCCAGATGGGTGGAATAGTGGTAGATGGTTGATGGATGGCCACCATGTCCCAACAAGGCTGCGACATCAGCTAGGAGGTGGCGGAGTCATGTTTTGGGCTGGAATCATGAGTAGAGAGCTAGTAGTCCCCTTTAGGGTCCCTGAAGATGTGAAAATGACTTCTGCAAAGTATATCGTTTTTTTAGTGTTTGACTGACCACTTTCTTCCATGGTAAAAAAGAAGAACTGTGTTCTTCATAGAAAAGTCATGACAATGTACCATCTCATGCAGCAAAGAATACCTCTGAGTCATTGGCTGTATGGGCATAAAAGGAGAGAAACTCATGGTAAGGTCACCATCCTCCCCTGACCCTAACCCTATTGAGAACCTTTGGAGTATCCGTAAACAAAAGATCCATGAGGGTGGGGGGCAGTTCACATCAAAACAGCAGCTCTGGGAGGCTATTCTGACATCCTGCAAAATAATTCAAGCAGTAACTATCTGAAAACTGACAAGTTCACTGGATGCAAGAATTGTGAAGGTGATATGAAAGAAAGGGTTCTATGTTAACATGTAACTTGGCTTTTTGAGATGTTTTTGATTGAAACAGCTTTTGATTTTAGAAAATGTGACCTCTTAGGCTAAGTTCACATGGCGGAAAATGAAGAGAAATTCCTGCATCGGCATTCCGTTGCAACTTTCCTCTGCCGATTCGGCCCGGATGAATGGGCCTAATTGGCAGAGACTACTGAGCCGTGGAATCTGTGTCTGAATCAGCCATGGAATCCGTGGCAAGAGTGAGCAGGAATCAACCTGCCTTTTATGCCTCCTGCTGCGATCTCTGCCTCCCATTGAAAACAATGCTGCAAATTCAAGAAATGACTATTTTCAGTTCTTTACAACATATAAAAAGTTTAGAAACTCTGTTGTGCATAATAATTTGGAACAGCGGATTTTGTTTTTTAATTTGTGGGAAAAAATGTTATAATTGGGAGGTTTGTCCAATACAATTTGATTTATACTCTAACGGTTGAAGATTTGAACGTTATATTGACTGAAGAATGCCACAGAAAACAAATGTGCTGTTTGCAGTGCATTTGATATTTTTTCTGCTTCACAGCTTATACATAGTGACAGTGTATTTAAAAAAAGAAAAAGCAGAAAAATCAGCACAAAAAATGTGTGAAACTAGCATTCAAACAGATCTCAAGTACTGAGAACCCAGGCAGAGAAGGTACCTAGATGGTGTTTATTTTTATTCAGGCCACAAAATATTCGTTTTTCAGCATTGTTGCAAGTATTGAAATTTTGTTAATATAGATCCTGAATACTGAATGTTTTTGTTTTAACATGGGTATCGACTGCATCCATTTATAAATATAAATTGAGTGAAATGTCACTATAAAATGTAAGAGATGATTCACATTGTATAAATGTATTGTATTGAGATGTCAAAGCAAAAGTAAAACCTGCTGCTTACATATATGCCTTGTGGGAACAGTACCATTGACGCAGAGTTCTTGCATCACAGAGCTTGACAAGAAAAACAATAGCAATATGTGCACAGATGATCAACAGATTTTATTGTATTAAGAAATGCCCATAATAGGATAGAAACAAGTTTCCTTCTTTCCAGAATTAACAAACTGTTCTAGCATAAAACAATGTTACAGTACAAACCACATGTTAAAACATATGTATTTAATTTCTTGTACGCTGGCCTGCTTTATTTTACAGTAGTTTACTTTAGACACAATGGGGCGAGATTATTTACAGTTATTATGCCAATTTACTGGCGTATTTTCTTTGATATAAAGCATAGCATTCAGCATGAACCCCATATTTATGAACCGCCTTTCCCTCATAACTTTACAGACACAAGATGCAGATTAAAAGAGTCTGCAATGGGTGTAAGCACTCTTATACAATACACACACAGAGCTTTGTATCTACATTTGATGCTAAGTAGATATGGTAAAATGTGCATAGGAAAAGTTCACCCCTACTATAGTTCAACCTACTTCCCAATTCATAACAGAGAACTTCATTCATGGTACATTTATTTTGTGTATTAACCCCTTCTCCCCCTCCAATGGGTCTAATCATATTGTAGTATGATATACATTTTGCTGAGTTTGAACTTATGGGAAGTCAGTTTTGCTGGAGTCTGTGTTAGTGTAGTTGGGACTAAATTCGTTCAAATTTCATTTGCTAATCACTCCTACTTTCCACCCACTTTACAAAAGTGGAGTTAGTGGTCAAAAATGCACAAAAAAGTCAAAAAATGTTTGTGCAAATAAGCTCCAAATGTTGAAAAATTCTACCTTTCCTAAATTCTGGACTACATGACTTGATAAATTCTGCCCTATGTCTTTTATCAGCAGTTGCAGAGCACAGTCGTAGGAAGCAGTTGTAGAGCATATTATCATTAAGCTCTATTTATGTCCTTCAGTCCTGCTAATGTCATCACAACTGCCGGACTAGGGCTGAGAGATGTCAATCACAGTGGAGAGGACAGGTTGGGAGTGTTGACCTTGACTTCTTTCATTAGGTCCCTAGTCTTTTGATTTGAAGGCTCTAATTTGCATACAGAGCAAAAAATATTTTCCTCTGGCAAATACTGGTGCTATACAGATACCAGACAACAATACGCTGGAGGCACTATAAGGTACTGATGGTGGTTTAGGCGGGAGTGAAAAAGAGCTAGCAGGTTCTCTTTAATCAGCTGTAAAGGGAGTCAAGAATTGGAGTCCACTAAATGATGTCTGCATAATGTTGACGGTTGCTCAGTATTCATGAGTGGTAGGTTCCCCCTGCATAGCCATCACCAGTAAGGAGAAGGCTGTCAATCAGCAGTGGGAAGTCATGGGAACCCACAATTCATCAACATAAGGACTCAATACTCAGCTCCAGCTGATAAAGAGTGATTTTATGAAAACTACCAGACTACTAGACTTCAAAGTAACGTATGGCCACAGTTGAGAAAGTTTACTGAGAAAATAAACCTGTCACCATGAAAATGCCCATTAATCTGTCATGGAGTGGTCCTACCAGTGATTGATGGCTATCACTGTATGGAGAGTCATACATGTAAAGCTGTCAGTCACTACATCAGACTATTCTCATTGTACTCATGACTAGAGGAATGGTCACTAACTTTTCAGCAAGTTTTGCATAAATCAGTCTTTTTGACCATTATATGGCTTATATTTTGCATTTTTAGCAGTTTTCCCCTCTATGGGCTCTACCATTAGTTTTTAGTTTTCCCTGAGCTGATGGGTGGAGTCTAGCTAATATCTTGTCTCTCATACACTGCTTATAGATAATAGAGGAGAATCTGCTTCCTAACTTTTACTTATTCAGAAGCGGGAGGATCATGGAGGACACATGTAGAGAACTACTGACTTTAATGTTAATGAAGCACTTGGAATGGAACAGAAACTTTTCATTAGGTGCTGCAGCCTGTATGTGCCTCTGCTTTTCAATCATAGGGCTACTGCTCACTTCTCCATAGACTTCTACATACAGCTTACAAAACAAAACAAACAAAGACAAGGAAACAAATAAGAACAATAATAGAGCAATACAGACCAAGCCATCTAAGCGAAATGCGCGTGGTGGTTCATCAGCTGGATTTGGTCTTTATTGATATATTATTGTTCTATTGGTGGTTTATTTGCTGGTTATTGTGGCATCTATCCTTATATATGGTTTGGCTAGTTACACTTACACTATTTATCCCAATTTTGGTTTATGCACCTCTCTGACATAGTTTATATAATATTGTTTTTTCTCAACATCATTATCTTGTTCAAAGCCTTCCTGTATATAGTAGCGTTTTGTCTTACTACTGCATTTATTTCCACCATTTTGATTTATGTACTGCATACTTCCCTGTCTGCTGATTGCTTTCTGTGACTGGGGCTATGTGTTTACTCCCCTTCTCTCTCACTCTTTTGTATTTTTTATAACCTTAATATAATGGATTTTAAGATTTACATTACCTGTGTGGGATTTTGTTTTGTATGTTTATAATGTACCCACCAACAAAGTATTTTTTGTGGTTTTGGTTTTCTACATACAGCTGTAAACTAAAACACCTGTAAGCTACAGTCTGGAGACTGGATTCAGCAGAGACTTCAGAGTGAATGTATACAGAATAGTTTCTGTCTAAGCATCATGTTTGCTAGAGATAGAGTTGTTTATTATATTTCCACTGCTACACCAAATTTTACATGTAGTGTATATTTTTGTATGTTTATATACATATATTTTTATTTATGTTCTACATACATACACTTAAAGAAAAAAAAGATAAAAAATCTTAAAGGGAAACTTACAGTAAATAGTGTAGTAAGATATGAACCAGATAAAAAAAGACAAGGTTAAACAAAGACAAGGAAACAAAGAACAATAATCAAACAGCTGAAATTCAGGTCCTACTAGTGCATATACAGGTACCCACATATTATTTGTTTCAATACACTGTGACATTGCTAGGCACACACATAATTCTCATGGACCGCCTTCCACTCAGGTGTTAAACAACCCTTATATGTCTTCTTACCAGTGATCATTCATCTACACCCCTGTCTCTATATCTTTCACATACATCAGGTCTAAGACTCTGGTGCTGTAAAGAATGTTTCTTACATGTCAAAACAAATATAAAGAGATGGGGATTACTTATCTTCTTCTAAATTCACTAGTCTGTATTTTGCCAGGTGACAGTGGTACCTTATTGGTGGTACCTTATTGGCCTATTACACTCAGAAACAAGCATTTATAAAATGCTGTAAAAACGTGTTGACTTTTGTTTCATTGACTTTTTGCCACATCTTTCTCTGTTTTTTCTTACTTTTTATTAAATACAGTATATAGGGAAAACACTTGTGAATCCACAGCTAAAAGTAATATACTATGTTTTTCAAAACGTGTGGATGAGATTAACAAAAATATCATTCACTTGGTACTGTAAAAAAAAACAACATTTTTTTCTGCTGGGTCTCTGCAGCATCCAAAGAAGCTGGATTTCTGCAACATGGGGCCATAGCTTTAGGCTGGGTTTGCATTTTACATTTTTGTTGAAGAACTGTATGCAGTTTTGAATAGCAGTTAAGAGTAGCACATTTCTACTATGCCTGAAAACCAAAGGTTAGCAATGTAATGGCTGTTAACATCCAGGTGAAAGACAAATGGAAGCAGAAAGTCCACAGAGGAAACCTCTGTGCGTTTTTTTCCTGCAGCACTTTTTTTTGCTGCAGCCATCTACATGGTGCTTTAGCCTAAAGGTCACAAATAATGGGATATTTTGTTCCTGTAGTGGTGGAATCTTATCCCAGATTTGACTTCTGGATTGTACCATTTGGGTCATTTGCCAGTGTATAAAACTATGACCACCCTCTTGCTTGTGTATCATTCTGTACCACAATAATATCAAGGTATCTGTCTACAACAGTGAGTCAAAACTGGGGTGTCATGTGAACCAATCAGGGGTGCCACAAAACTCCAGCAGGAAGAAGGTCACATGCCTATGGCAATGATTCCTAACAGGGATGTCGGGGGAACCCAGGGGTGCCATGGAAACGAATCAGGGGTGCCTCAGTACGCATATAGAGTTAAATACAATGGTGAACCAGGAAGTCCTTAGATTCCTGTTCTTTTACTCAGGCTGTTACTAGTGATGTCTGCAGCTTGGTGCAGGCCTGCTACACCTAGCCATAGAAAAGAGAAGCGCTGCATAGGACTCCGTGTGAGTGTAACTTTTTTAATTTAAATGTGGGGCCACTGGGGAGAATTATATCCTGTGGGGGGCTAATAAGAAAACACTATATATTTTGTGGGTCTATTGGAGAGCATTGTATATACTGTGTGGGGTCACTGGGGAACATTATGTGTACTGAGAGGTTCCATTGAAGAGTAAAGCGTGAGGCCACTGGGGAGCAATACAGTAGGTACGGAAAGTATTCAGACCCCTTTAAATTTTTCACTCTTTGTTTCATTACAGCCATTTGCTAAAAGCAAAAAAAGTTCATTTTATTTCTCATTAATGTACACTCAGCACCCCATCTTGACAGAAAAAAAACAGAAATGTAGATATTTTTGCAAATTTATTAAAAAAAGAAAAACTGAAATATCACATGGTCATAAGTATTCAGACCCTTTGATCAGTATGGAGTAGAAGCACCCTTTTGAGCTAGTACAGCCCTGACTCTTCTTGGGAATGATGCAACAAGTTTTTCACATCTGGATTTGGGGATCCTCTGCCATTTTTCCTTGCAGATCCTCTCCAGTGCCGTCAGGTTGGATGGTGAACGTTGGTGGACAGCCATTTTCAGGTCTCTCCAGAGATGCTCAATTGGGTTGAGGTCAGGGCTCTGGCTGGGCCAGTCAAGAATGGTCACAGAATTGTTCCGAAGCCACTCCTTTGTTATTTTAGCTGTGTGCTTAGGGTCATTGTCTTGTTGGAAGGTGAACCTTCGGTCCAGTCTGAGGTCCAGAGCACTCTGGAAGAGGTTTTCTTCCAGGATATCTCTGTACTTGGCTGCATTCATCTTTCCTTCAATTGCAACCAGTCGTCCTGTCCCTGTAGCTGAAAAACACCCCCATAGCATGATGCTGCCACCTTCATGTGTCACTGTTGGGATTGTATTGGGCAGGTGATGAGCAGTACCTGGTTTTCTCCACACATACCGCTTAGAATTAACGCCAAAAAGTTCAATCTTTGTCTCATCAGAACAGAGAATCTTATTTCTCATAGTCTGGGAGTCCTTCATGTGTTTTTTTGGCAAACTCTATGTGGGCTTTCATATGTCTTGCAGGAGGAGAGGAGAGGCTTCCTTTGGGCCACTCTGCCATAAAGCCCTGACTGGTGGAGGGCTGCAGTGATAGTTGACTTTGTGGAACTTTCTCCCATCTCCCTACTGCATCTCTGGAGCTCAGCCACAGTGATCTTTGGGTTCTTCTTTACCTCTCTCACCAAGGCTCTTCTCCCACGATTGGCTGGACAGCCAGGTCTAGGAAGAGTTCTGGTCGTCCCAAACTTCTTCCATTTAAGGATTATGGAGGCCACTGTGCTCTTAGGAACCTTAAGTGCTGCAGAAATTCTTTTGTAACCTTGGCCAGATCTGTGCCTTGCCAAAATTCTGTCTCTGAGCTCCTTGGGCAGTTCCTTTGACCTCATTATTCTCATTTGCTCTGACATGCACTGTGAGCTGTGAGGTCTTATATAGACAGGTGTGTGCCTTTCCTAATTAAGTCCAATCAGTTTAATTAAACACAGCTGGACTCCAATGAAGGAGTAGGACCATCTCAAGGAGGATCAGAAGGAAATGGACAGCATGTGAGTTAAATATGAGTGTCACAGCAAAGGGTCTGAATACTTATGACCATGTGATATTTCAGTTTTTCTTTTTTAATACATTTGCAAAAATATCTACATTTCTGTTTTTTTTCTGTCAAGATGAGGTGCTGAGTGTACATTAATGAGAAATAAAATGAACTTCTTTGCTTTTGGCAAATGGCTGCAATGAAACAAAGAGTGAAAAATTTAAAGGGGTCTGAATACTTTCCGTACCCACTGTATATACTGTGTCTGGTGCCATTGAGAAGCATTATAAAATGTGGGGTCACTGGGGAGTATTTTTCTGTGTGGGGGCCACTAGGAAGCATTATAGTGTGTGGAGCCACTGAGGAGTCTTATATATACCATATTTAAGACCCTGGAGATCATTATAAATTGTGGGGCCACTGTGAAGCCATATACACTGTTTAGGCCACTGGGGAGAATTATACTGTGTGAGGCCACTGGAAAGCATTATAATGTGTGCAGCCACTGGGGAGCATTATAAATTTCAGGGACACTGGGGAACATTATAAAGTGTGGGACTACTAGGGAACATTATACTGTGTTTGGAGGCCACTGGGAGCATTATACTTCATTTGGGGGTCAGACCACATCAGTTTTTTTTTTTCTTTTGGTACTAATTATTGGTAGGGGTGTCCTGAGGTTTTCCAGGTGTGCTCAGATTCTGAAAAGGTTGGAAAGCATTGATTTATGGGGATTCTGACATCTGCACCAACTACTATCTTGCTCCATTAGTGTTGTGCCTAATCAGGGGTTATTTAAGGCTACCATTGGCCCTGTGCAGTATAAAGATTGTGAGTATACTCACCTATATAAATTTTTTAAGTGACCTGATACTTACTGCCTGAATTGGTACCAGAACCACCAGAATCAAAGTTACTGCATTGATACAGGACTAGAACCAATCTTACAAATTCATAGATAAAAACATGGGGCCTTTTGCTGGCTATTTGGTTAGATTAAAAAAACACCATGCTGCTCTTTTTTCCCATCTAAAGAAGCAGAAAGCCATTAGAACAATTGTTCCATTTTTATTTTCACATTGAAGTCAATAATGATGGATACAAAATGAAAGACTTCCTTTTGTATCTGTCTTTCTGACATTTTAATGTCTGTTGTTATGTGCAGAATAGTACTGCGTGGTGCCCATATGTGTGAGATAAGAGCAGTAGTACTGTGCAGTGCCAGTATGTGCAGGATAAGGCTAGTAGTACTGTACTCTAAGGTGGCCATGTATTGGATAAGAACACATTCACACTCAGGCAAACAGACACACACACACAAAGTAAACACTTACCTCGGGAAGATTTTGCGCATTTTTGAAAAACGCAGCATGTTAATTTAAGCTGCGAAGTCACAAGCGGTTTCCCTATATATTTCATTAGTAAGAAATGGTGCAATGCATTTTTACAGTATTTTTTTCCACTGTGCTTTTTAGCTGCATTTCACTACCTGGGGCCTTAGCTTGATAAATGTGACGCATATCATGTTAGACTGTTTTTTTTTTTTTGCAAATTGTGCCAGTATTCTGGAATATTTTGATTTGTAAATCTCCTCTGATGTCTTTCATCATATATTTAGACATACTAACCCTATGAGAACCCTTTCTGTCTACATTTCATATGCATATATGTTTAATACCATATCTCTTTTTAAGGCCGGGGCCCCACAATGCGAAAATGCGTAAACGCTGCAGCAGAAAATGCTGCGTTTTACAGTACCTGCAAAGTGGATGGGATTCTGGCTCATCCCATGCACACATTGCAGAAAAAAATCTGCAGTGGAAAAGCTGTGTTTTCAAAAACACTTGCTTTTTTGGAAATTGCAGTATGTCAATTATACCTATAGAAACGCTGGCATTTTCCATATAGTTATAATAGGGGCAGAAAGTCTACAGAGGAAAACCTAGTGAAATTGCAATGAAAAAGGATGCGGAAAAAAACGCAAAGCGTTTCCACCGCGTTTTTTTTGCTGCGCTTCGCTCTGTGGGGCCTTAGCCTAATAGAGCTTCCATCACTCTGACCACTTTGGTAAGCAGAGCCTAAGGGACCACAAGTTTTTATCCTTTAATCCCTCTACAGGAATCTGTACTCTGCTACTGCAAATTCCCTAGCTGCATCTGGGGAATAGTTGCTGACTAATAAAAAATATTTGGTCACGTTTAAAACATAAAACAATTTTCCCCATTTTTGTAAATGGAAAATAAGAAAAAAAATACACATAATTTGTGTCTCCGCATCCATAACAATGTAACTATACAAATATAATAATAATAACAATAAATTTTATTATTATTTTTTATTTATTTATTTATTTATTATGCTTACTTGTATAGCGTCAACATATTCCGCAGCACTGTACAATTTGTAGGGTTCAAGTGCAGACAAAAAAGATGTACAGTATGCATCCCTCAAAGCCAGTGCCATTAAAAAAATTACAAAAACTATGCCAAAATTGTTGATTTTTATTCATCCTCCACTTAAACAATGGTATAATATACAGTGCCTTGTGAAAGTATTCGGCCCCCGTGAACTTTTCAACCTTTTGCCACATTTCAGGCTTCAAACATAAGGATATAAAATTTAAATTTTTTGGTGAAGAATCAACAACAAGTGGGACACAATCGTGAAGTGGAACGAAATTTATTGGATATTTTAAACTTTTGTAAAAAATAAAAAACTGAAAAGTGGGGTGTGCCAAATTATTTGGCCCCCTTAAGTTAATACTTTGTAGCGCCACCTTTTGCTGCGATTACAGCTGCAAGTCGCTTGGGGTATTTCTCTGTCAGTTTTGCACATCGAGAGACTGAAATTCTTGCCCATTCTTCCTTGGAAAACAGCTGGAGCTCAGTGAGGTTGGATGGAGAGCATTTGTGAACAGCAGTTTTCAGCTCTTTACACAGATTCTCGATTGGATTCAGGTCTGGACTTTGACTTGGCCATTCTAACACCTGGAAACGTTTATTTGTGAACCATTCCATTGTAGATTTTGCTTTATGTCTGGGATCATTGTCTTGTTGGAAGATAAATCTCCGTCCCAGAATCAGGTCTTTTGCAGACTCCTACAGGTTTTCTTCCAGAATGGTCCTGTATTTGGCTCCATCCATCTTCCCATCAATTTTAACCATCTTCCCTGTCCCTCTTGGCTGCATCTCTGATCAGTCTTCTCCTTGTTTGAGATAAAAGTTTAGAGGGACGGCCGGGTCTTGGTAGATTTGCAGTGGTCTGATACTCCTTCCATTTCAATATGATCGCTTGCACAGTGCTCCTTGGGATGTTTAAAGTTTGGGAAATCTTTTTGTATCCAAATCCGGCTTTAAACTTCTCCACAACAGTATCAAGGTCCTGCCTGGTGTGTTCCTTGGTCTTCATGATGCTCTCTGCGCTTTAAACAGAACCTTGAAACTATCACAGAGCAGGTGCATTTATATGGAGACTTGATTACACACAGGTGCACT
This sequence comes from Leptodactylus fallax, assembly GCA_947044405.1. Lineage (NCBI taxonomy): Eukaryota > Metazoa > Chordata > Amphibia > Anura > Leptodactylidae > Leptodactylus > Leptodactylus fallax. The sequence goes on from CAMRHE010000326.1 coordinate 1,668,374, forward strand.
GAAAGTAGAGGGGCAGAATAATATTGCACGCCCCACCTTTCAGTTTTTTATTTTTTACAAAACTTTAAAATAACCAATAAATTTCGTTCCACTTCACAATTGTGTCCCACTTGTTGTTGATTCTTCACCAAAAAATTAAAATTTTATATCCTTATGTTTGAAGCCTGAAATGTGGCAAAAGGTTGAAAAGTTCAAGGGGGCCGAATACTTTCGCAATGCACTGTATATCGTAATCATAGCAGATGAAGGTTAAAGTTATGTTATTTATATCAACAGCAGAATATACCAAAATTTAAAACATAAGTGGACAGTGGCAGAAATGCTGCTTTTTCTATTCTTCGTCAGAAAATGCTGACAAAAATGAATCAGTGAGAAATTTGTACCCCAAAATGGTGCCATTAAAAACTACAACTCCTACAAGACACAAGTCCTTATACATACAAATAAAAATGGCTTTTCAAATGCAAAGATGGAGAAAATCTACATAATGCTTAGCGATTAACATCTAGAATGCCCTCAAGGAATGGGTTAAAGCAGTTGTATATAAGTAGGAGAAAAAGGGTTACCGTATTTTTCGGACTATAAGACGCACCTAGGTTTTAGAGGAGGAAAATAGGGAAAAAAAAATTTTGAAGCAAAAACCCCGCCCTCTGTTTTGAAACGCAATACCACCCAAGGCCGCCAAAGAGCGTAAAATTTGGAAAGATCGGAAGAATCCTCCGCCACCAGGGCCTCCATTCTCCTCATTAGGAGAAGCTCCTGTAGGAATTCAACCAGGGAGTGCGCAGTAGTGCTTCACCAGTGCCTGGGAATGACGGAAAAAGGCTTACTTTATTTCTTGAAACTGTGACACTTTGTAATTTGTCTATGCCTGGTATTGCAACTCAAGACCATTTAAGTGTTTAGGCCTGAACAGCAAAATACCAGAGAGGAGTAGCACTGTTTCTTGCAAAAAAGCAGACATTCTTTATTTCTGATTTAGAATAGACTAAAGGGGTTATGCAAGGAAAAATCAAGTTTACCAGTGCATTGCCTGGATGAGATTTATTACTAATATATAAACAGGTATAATGGAGCCCCGAAAATTACCTTTGCAGAGCGCAGCTGGAGAGACCAGAAGTATTGTTACTCTGCCTCCCCTGCTGACGTTTCAGCCCACAGTCACATGACAGACCCTGATTTATTTCTGCTACAAGTTCATAGAGTACAGCAGAGTGTAATTCTGTGACTGAGGCTAAGGCCCCAAGTAGCAAGCCACAGCCAAAAAGTGCTGCAAAACGGATGGGTATAGGACCTGTCCTGAGTTTTGCCCGATGCTCATGGCCCCATACATGGGCCTGTGATAATACATGGTCGTGTGGATTGGGGCCATAGAAATGAATAGGTCAGCATGCTAGCTGTGAAAAACATGACTACCACACAAAAAATACACACGGCCGCGTGTATGAGGACTTATCCAGTGCAGGGAATACACTATAAGGCCCCAAGTTGCGGAAACGCACCTTTTTTTTTCTTGCAGATTTTGCTGCGTTTTTTTGAGCCATAGCCATGAATGGATTGAGCAGAAGGTAGAAATCTAAGTACTTCCTTTACATTTCCCATTCCTTTTGTAGCCATTCTTGGCTTTGGTTAAAAAAAGCAGCAAAATCTGCAACAAAAAAGCTGTATTTCCGCAACATTGGGCCTCAGCTTAAACCTTTATTTGTGCCTCCTTGACCCCTTTAATACTTGCAAAGGTAGAAATGTCACACTGTTAATTTATATGTATTAATGAATTTACACAGATTTTGGTACAAATGTATATAAGTAAATATAATATAGTAATGCTAACCATGCAGAATTTTCCATCAGGCAGTCTGTACTGGTGTGTTACAAAGGATTTTAGGCCATAAGAAAATGCTGTGTTTACCTTGAGTGTAATTCACACCATATTTTTATTGTCATGAGAACACAAAGAATTTAAGTTTAACATAGGAATCATGTGGGAACTTAATTGTATTATGAATGCTAGCCGTGAAATAATATTGCTATTATACGTTGTTGTTTTTCTGCCTGCTGCTTTTTATTGCCTTGAGAAATTGAATAGTTATTAATAGATATTTAGCTTTTGGCTTCCCCTAGAATAGCCATTGATCTGAACTCCTGATACAGTAACTGAAGTGTTTGGCTTAGATAATTTTTCCTTAGAGATAATGTTGATAGCTAAAGAAGAACAAATCATTATTAGGAAATATTTGTGTTTATGTTTATTTAGTGCTATTTATACTGGAAGTCATTTGTATATTGGCTATTGATGGAAGGTAAAGAGCATCCCTCCAACACAAACAGTATACAGGCCAGGAGCCTTTCAAGCACTCAGCATGTTCTCATCAGTCTGCCTTAGGGCTTAATTATTGTAGCCTCATTGCGGAGAATTCTCAAGGAAAAGTGCCAGGTTAAGAAAGTCTTTGATTTTATAAGGTTGCATATTTTTGAAGTTCTTTGCTGTTTTTGGCATCAGATAAGTAAGGAGTTAGAGAGCTTTGATGAATAACTGAACATTTCATCACATTTCTGTAGTAGATATTAGATTCCTATGGGAACTATAGTCGGGTGGCGATCCATTACAATTGCCCAAAATCTGTTCAATGTTAATATTATAATAATAAATGGAAAGAACAATAGATGTTAAAGGGAACCTGCCACTATCTTTTACATCCCTAAACTGCTACTCCTGGCTGATACTGTATTTTTTTAACTTTCTAAAGTGTCCCTATCCTTATTACTAGTAATTTCATTATGTAAAATAAGAAGTTTTATCCCCCACCTGCTGAATGCAAATTACTAGCTAGGAGTAGCATAAATGGAAGGTCATAGCGCCCATACTCTAAACAAGTCTACTCTAGCTTGAGTGACATTCATAAGGCCAGAATATGTCATTTCAAGCCTGCTACGGTGGTATTTGGCATGTGCAGTGAAGCAAACTTGAACTGGAACTCCACTGGCAGAGAGGACACAAAGAAAGACTTCACACTGTAGATTTTTTATTTTTTTTTTACCATAGTGTATTAATTTTGGCATAGTTATGCATGGAACCTACGATTTTTTTTTCTTTTGTATAAGCCTAAGATAGATACCCTATCTCTCTGTGCTGGTTCTTATATGAAATAAGTTAGATGTGTACTAGATAGCGGAGGTTTTCCGCTGTAGTGTGGATCTACGATGTAGATATAAGTAGGACATTAGTTAAACACGTGTGTATCTTATGTTCGTGAGGATTTCAACTGAGGTGCGGAAGTGCGCGCTTATGCACTAGCCCGGGTGATTCACGCAGGCGCATTAGAGTATTTGGCACACCACCAGAGTAGCATGCAGTAACTGTGTAGGACATCATACATTCTTTGCTATAGAAGGTAATATGGTGGTTGTAGCCACGTTTTGATGCACTATATTATAATGTATGTTCAGATTTATACCTTTTTTATGTGGTTTTAAGTATATGTTTTATATAGAACTTGGTGTTTATAGGAAACTAATGATTGGCTCTTTATTACAAGGCTGGGGATTGGTGGTTTCTAATATAAATTGCACTAGAGATGTATTCATTTGCACTTGAGAAAAGTTCCTGTGAGAACCTATACATTTTGTACTGCTTTTACAATAAAAGGACATTTTCCATCTACACAAGTTGCTGGCAGATTGGATTTCTTTTTTCCTGAACTCCCATTGAATTTAATTTGAAAGTGAAGCGGGCCAAAGGTCCTTGTCAATTTACTTCGTGGGACAACCCCTGTCGCAACCCAGATGGAGGGAACCGGAGGATGGGAGTAGTAGTTGAGCACACTCAACTACGCTCCCCAGCTCTGCTCCCAGGCCGGACACCGCTGAGGGGGGTCCTACAGCACTACCTGATGGTGGTAGTAGTTTCCCCCCGAGGTGCTTACAGTTTGAGAGGGGACCTCTCTACTCTGAGCCGGTATGTTGGAAGTCCGAAGGGCCCTGATGGTAAAGCAGGAATGGCTCAGGCAGCCAGTTGTGCATTGAAACAGGATAATGCTTTACTCAGCAACTGTGTAAGTACAACAAGCAGCTTCCAAAATGGGGGTAATAGTTTCTCAGTGTCCAACTCCCCAGCCTTGATCTTAGGAGGGTGCCCAGGGATGTTTAAGGCTCCAAGGATAACCACTCCCAGCTGTAGATACTGGGGACTGTAGTGCATGGTGGTCCTGACAGGGATTTGATTACCTTTAGAGTCAACTCCTCCTGTCACAGAGCTCCACTGCTTCTCCAGGCACAGAGTCCAAACTCCTGATAGCCGAACTCCCTTTTCTCAGGGCTGTCTCCAGATGAGCCTTGAGCAGTATTCTCCTCCTAGAGGATGTATGGACGGCCGCTGAAGTCCAGTCTCAGTGCTGGCTCGCACTCCACTACAACTCTCACTGTCCAGAGCTTGACAGGAACTGAACTGGCAATAGACTGAAAACTGACTGAGCTCCAACGGTCATCCAGGACACAAAAGTCTTCTCAAACCCCGCCCAGCGGCCTGTGATAGACCAGGGCTGTACCAAGGCATAGGTTTGAACACTCGGGGGAACCACAGGGGAAAAACAATAGGGAAAGTTTCAAACAGTATGTACAAGTGACACTTAACATAGAAGACGGGACATACCAACATAACCCAGAGGCACAAAAGACAAACAATTAAAGCAATAGCACTCTGGGATGCTGCACCCCTTTAATCTGAAACCTCTAGTTTGCTGGTTGTTAGCATACAGGTGAGATGCATAGTAAGATGTGGTAAGAATTACTGCAATTGCAAACAACAATTCTGCAGCAAAAAGTGTTGTTCAGAGGCGTTGCTTGAAGCTCCTGGGCCCTGGTGCAAAATCTATAATGGGACCCCTAGCTGCCTTGAACCATTTCGAATAGTGGCAGAGAGGCTTTTGGGAGCCTCTTAGAGTTCAGTGCCCAGTAGCGACTGCTGCACCCCCTACAGCTATGCCCCCTGGTGCTGTGTAAACCCAGCTTCATTGTTGCTTACACATTCAGGTTTTCAGATGAAATTTTTAAAGCCGAAATCAGATGTGGATTATAAAGGGAGTCAATGTATCTAGGAAGTTGCTACGTTTATTCACTCCACAGCCAGCTTCAACTGCAACTGAAAACCTGAACATGTACAGTGCCTGGCGAAAGTATTCGGCCCCCTTGAACTTTTCAACCTTTTGCCACATTTCAGGCTTCAAACATAAGGATATAAAATTTTAATTTTTTGGTGAAGAATCAACAACAAGTGGGACACAATTGTGAAGTGGAACGAAATTTATTGGTTATTTTAAACTTTTGTAAAAAATAAAAAACTGAAAAGTGGGGCATGCAATATTATTCGGCCCCTTTACTTTCAGTGCAGCAAACTCACTCCAGAAGTTAAGTGAGGATCTGTGAATGATCCAATGTTGTCCTAAATGACTTATGATGATAAATATAATCCACCTGTGTGTAATCAAGTCTCCGTATAAATGCACCTGCTCTGTGATAGTCTCAGGGTTCTGTTTAAAGCGCATAGAGCATCATGAAGACCAAGGAACACACCAGGCAGGTCCGTGATACTGTTGTGGAGAAGTTTAAAGCCGGATTTGGATACAAAAAGATTTCCCAAACTTTAAACATCCCAAGGAGCACTGTGCAAGCGATCATATTGAAATGGAAGGAGTATCAGACCACTGCAAATCTACCAAGACCCGGCCGTCCCGCTAAACTTTCATCTCAAACAAGGAGAAGACTGATCAGAGATGCAGCCAAGAGGCCCATGATCACTCTGGATGAACTGCAGAGATCTACAGCTGAGGTGGGAGAGTCTGTCCATAGGACAACAATCAGTCGTACACTGCACAAATCTGGCCTTTATGGAAGAGTGGCAAGAAGAAAGCCATTTCTCAAAGATATCCATAAAAAGTCTCATTTAAAGTTTGCCACAAGCCACCTGGGAGACACACCAAACATGTGGAAGAAGGTGCTCTGGTCAGATGAAACCAAAATCCAACTTTTTGGCCACAATGCAAAAATGTATGTTTGGCGTAAAAGCAACACAGCTCATCACCCTGAACACACCATCCCCACTGTCAAAAACGGTGGTGGCAGCATCATGGTTTGGGCCTGCTTTTCTTCAGCAGGGACAGGGAAGATGGTTAAAATTGATGGGAAGATGGATGGAGCCAAATACAGGACTATTCTGGAAGAAAACCTGTTGGAGTCTGCAAAAGACCTGAGACTTGGACGGAGATTTATCTTCCAACAAGACAATGATCCCAAACATAAAGCAAAATCTACAATGGAATGGTTCACAAATAAACGTATCCAGGTGTTAGAATGGCCAAGTCAAAGTCCAGACCTGAATCCAATCGAGAATCTGTGGAAAGAGCTGAAAACTGCTGTTCACAAACGCTCTCCATCCAACCTCACTGAGCTCCAGCTGTTTTCCAAGGAAGAATCAGCAAGAATTTCAGTCTCTCGATGTGCAAAACTGACAGAGACATACCCCAAGCGACTTGCAGCTGTAATCGCAGCAAAAGGTGGAGCTACAAAGTATTAACTTAAGGGGGCCGAATAATATTGCACGCCCAACTTTTCAGTTTTTTATTTTTTACAAAAGTTTAAAATATCCAATAAATTTCGTTCCACTTCACGACTGTGTCCCACTTGTTGTTGATTTTTCACCAAAAATTAAAATTTTATATCCTTATGTTTGAAGCCTGAAATGTGGCAAAAGGTTGAAAAGTTCAAGGGGGCCGAATACTTTCGCAAGGCACTGTAAATACACCCTGCCACTTCTATCCCAAGATGCATATTGTGTGACATTTGGGGCAAATTATGGCAAAACTGACTTTAAAAATTCCCTTGATGATAAATTTCCTCCAAAGCCTTTTGAGCATAATGGGCCATTCTACTTATAGGTTTGCTTAGTATCTTTACAATGTAAGGTAATGAAATATAATGGCTATCTTCATGAGCAATGAACACATGCATATTTACAAGTCTTTAAATGTCAATATAAAGCTGATTTAATGCATATCACTAGAGGACAAGCTTCTGAATGGCATCATGTTACTGAAATCGCTGTTTTGTTCAGTAGATAATGAGTATTCACTGGATATCTTGGTTAAAGCTTCAGTTTTCATAAATAAAAATTGATGCTTTCCTCGCATAGGCTTTCTGCCAACACCTGTTACCGCTCTATGGAATTAATCTGGGTTTGTGTAAATTTAATTCTAAGGTCTAATGTCTGAGATCACTCTCTAGTTTTATAATAAACAGCTCCTAGGGAAATCTATAAGCTAATATAATAAGAGGGTCCTCAGATCACCTCATAGTGCAGCCAGAATTTGCTGAAACTTAATTCTACAGGCAAAAGCGTTTTTCATAATCCAACTGCCATAAAGTACCTTGCACCCTTATGTTGTGTATTTACCCATCAGATCCCCCTCCTGCGTATTGTAAGGCTAAGGCCCCATCGGTTTTCCTGTTGTGGAAAAGCAGCAGGAAAAAAAACAAAAAACCGCTGTGATTTACAGTTCCAGCAAAGTGAATGAGATTCTGGCAAATCCCATTCACACATTGCAGAAAAAAAAAATGCTGTGGAAAAGCTGCGTTAGCCTAATGCTTCCATCCAACCTGAGTTTAATTTGTATCTGTGACCCCTTCATCTCTACACAGACTGAAAATTTGGTCACCAGTAGAGACAACTGGAGTATTATAATAATTCTTTTGTGGCTTATGACACTGGTATACAGTTATATTATTGTTAATATGTAAAGCAGTTGACGCTTGTAGTATTTCCTCTGCTGACTCCTAAATGACTTGTAACATTGTTATGGCTACCTCAAGTTTCAGCTACAACCTACTGCTCTGTAATTCCAAACCCAAGGGTAGTGCTGTTTATTGAAAAAAAATGACTTTTTCCTAATCTCATAAGCCTTCTAATGCCGGGGCTCCATGTGGCGTAAATGCCGCGGACATTGCAGAAAAATATGTGCAGCAGAAATGCTACGATTTTGGAAATCGCAGCATGTCAATTATACGCACAGAAATGACGGTGTTTTCCCTATAGGTATAATTGAAGCAGAAAGTCTGCTTAGGAAAACCCCTAAAAAACGTAAAGCTAAGGCTTCACGTTGCGGAAACAGTGTTTTTGACTGTTGCGGAAATGCAGCAGAAAAAAAAACTGCAGTGTTTTGTAGTCTCAGCAGAGATTTTGATTAATCTTATCCACAAACTGGGAAAAAAAATTCTGCAGAAAAGCTTTGCTCGCAAAAGAACATAAAAAGAGTGCAGCATGTTAATTTTACTCATGGAAATGCTGCATTTTCGCCATTGAGTTACTGTACATGGGAAGGGGGAGGCAAAAATGAAAAATGCGTGGGAAAAATCAAACATTTTTTTTTTTGGCTGACTTTTTTCTGGAACATGTTTTAGCTGCATATCACCACATCACACATCACCACAAGGCTACTTTGTCTCTGCATGGAAGGCAAAAACCTTCCTGTAATGGATATCAAGTAATCCCCATATGGCTAATTCCTCAGCTCTTCTAATATCATATCATGTAGTGAACCAGGAGATGAAGGTGCTGCAACCTACACTGTGTTCCAAATTATTATTCAAATAATATTTTCTCATATTTTCCAAAATTACCTATATGAATTGCAGTCATTGTAATTTTCCAGTCATCAACTATTCGAGTATAATTGAAAGGTTTTTGAACAAACTGCCTATGATAACAGTATATTTAAAAAAAAAAAAAATAAACACTCAAAATGCATGTTTTAAATTATTATGCACAGCAGAATTTGCAACCTTTTCATTTTTATTAAGAACAAAAAAATGGTCATTGTGAAATTATAAGCATTAGCAGGTTATTACAAACTGAAAACAAACAGTTTTCAAGCCAAAACTTTATTCGAGGTGATGTTACATTTGCACATAGGACCCCTTGTTCGAAAGAAGCTTCTGAACTCTCTCGTTCATTGAATTTGTCAGTTTTTGGATGGTTTCTGCTTCAATTGTTTTGCATGAGGACAGAATACTCTCCCAGAGCTGTTGCTTAGATGTGAACTGCCTCCCGCCATCATAGACACTCCTTTTGATGATGCTTCAGAGGTTCTCAATGGGGTTGAGGTCAGGGGAGCATGGGGGCCACACCATAAATGTGTCCCCTTTTATGCCCATAGCAGCCAGAGATGCAGATGTGTTATTTGCAGCATGAGACGGTGCATTATCATGCATGAAAATGATCTTTCTGCAGAATGCATGGTTCTTCTTCTTGAACCATGGCAGGAAGTGCTGTTTGAGAAACTCCACATACATTATGGAGTTCATCTTTACCCCTTCAGGGATCCTAAAGGGGCCGACAATCTCTCTCCCCATGATTCCAGCCCAAAACATTACTCCACCTCCTCCTTGTTGGAGCCGTAGCCGTGTTTGCATGGGGTGTCCATCAACAAGCCATCCTCCACTCCATCCATCTGGACCATCGAGCGTTGCATGGCACTCATCGGTGAACAAAACAGTTTTGAAGTCAGTCTTCATGTATTGTTTGGCCCACTGGAGCCGTTTCTGCTTGTGTGCAGTGGATAGAGGAGGTCGACAGGATGGCTTACGCACAGCTGCAAACCTCTGAAGGACCCTGCATCTTGTTGTTCGGGGGGACGTTGGAGGCACCAGCAGCTTCAAAAACTTGTCTGCTGCTATGACAAGGCATTTTTGAAGCTGCTCTTTTAATCTGAAGTAATTGCCTGTTGGAAAGAGTCCTCAATTTTCCCTTATCAGCACACACACGTGTGTGCTGTGAATCAGCTTACATACTTCTTGATTGTGCGATGATCACGATGAAGTGTCTTGGCAATGTTGATTGTAGCCATGCCTTGACCTAAACACTCCACAATTTGTTGCTTCTCAGCAGCCGACACATCCTTTTTCTTTCCCATTTTGGCTGAAAATGTAGGCTGCTTAATAATGTGGGACAGCCTTCTTAAGTAGTCTTGCCTTTAATTGGACACACCTGCCAAACTAATTAGCACAGGTGTCTGCAATTGCTTTCAGTGATATAAAGAGCCCTGACACACATCACCATCAATGAGTTTAACTGACAAACAAAAAAATTCTTACCTTATCACTCCTAAACACTTTTTGCATAATAATTTGGAACACAGTGTAGATGGAGGGATCCGGAAGATGAGTGTAGTAGTGGCTGTCACTGGATAGACCGAGTGCCCTCAACTGAACTCCTCCAGTCCACCTCCCAGGCTGGAAACTGATAAGGAGGGGCTGCATGCTACCTGATGGTGGTGGTAATTTGAAAGGGGTTCTCTCTTAACCTGAGCCATGTGATGGTGTTCGGAAGGGCCCTGATGGTAAATGCAGGAGCAACTCAGGAGGCAGTGGTGCAGTTGAAACAGATCAAACTTTACTGTGGCAAACTGTGCAACCATGAACAGATGCAGCTTCCCAATGGGGGTATCCCAACTGTTGGGTTCAACCAGGCTTGGGGATGAGCGATGCTCAGACCGAATGGTAGAAAAGTGCCTTGTACTTCACTCCAATAACTCTGTAGCAAGCCTCAGCCAGTAGATGGTTATGAAGGCTGGGGATAAGGAAGTCTCTTGGGCCCAGATAACTTATGAGGTGGGTCCCGGAATACAGTTCTTGGAAAATGGGACTTCTTCTCTCCTCTTGACTCACGATCTGTACAGCAGACAGGCTGATGATCCCTGTCTCAGGGCTGTCTCTGGTAGAGCTTTGGCCTGTAATCTTCTCCCTCAGGGGATGACTAGAACATGGTAGAGCTCACTTGCTACAGTGCAAACACTGACTGCACACTAACCAGACTCTAATGGTCCTGCAGAGACTTGAGTCTCCAAATCCCCACCCAATGGCCTGTGATTGGCCAGGGCTGAACCAAGCCTTAGAAATGTGAAGGGGTGACCAACAGAAGGGTGAAACCATGGGGAAAACATACTAGGAAAGCTGCAGAACATAAATACACAAAATACATAGATGTAACACAACCAGAGACACATAAAATAAAAACAGTGTAAGCAGTGACACTCTGGGATGCTGCAAAGGATCCATGTTCTCTTTCAGATTTCTATAGGACTGTCTATATCAACAGCTTCCAGAATGACAATTAGGGTAAGTTCACACAGCGGAAAATTAAGAGAAATTCCTCTCAATTTTCTGCCGTCGTATGCATTAGAGATGAGCAAATCGAAGCTGACAAAGTGGAATTCGATCCAAATTTCAGGAAATATTCGATTCACATCGAATCCGGATTCCCTCACACTTCGTGGTAACGAATCGCATTTTTTCATAAAATGGCTGCTGCACGTTTGGACATGGAGCAAGGAACTCTGGAAATGTGAGATCACCCACAATGCCATGCATGCAGCCAATCAGTAGCCAGCCAGTCCTGTGATGTCACAGCCCTTTAACCCCCTTCGCAACTGCCCACGGCATCGGGAGCGGGTGTTAGCTTTAACTGACAGCTAACACCCTGCTCCATAACCCCAGGTCAGAGCACAGCTCCGATTGTGGGTTTTAACCCCTTGGATGCCACAGCCATGTTTGACCACGGCATCCAAGGGGTTCCACCATGCTACATGTCCCCCTCGAAACCCCCCACGGCGAGATCGGGGGTGCCGATATGAATCTTCTGCAGCTCGGGGTCTGGCCAGTGACTCCAGGCTGCTAGTAGCCCTCAGTACCTGGTTGATCCTGCCCAGAACCCAATCTGGGATTTTAACCCCTTGGATGCCGCAGTCAAACATGACCGCGGCATCCAAGGGGTTCCGCGATGCAAAATGTCCCCCTCAGCACCACCCGCGATGAGATCAGGGGGTGCTGATATGCATCTTCTGTAGCCCGGGGTTTGGATGCTAGCAGTCCCCAGTAAATGGTTGAGTCTGCCCAGAAGTGAGGAAGTCAGCCTATGCGTTTGCATAGGCTGACTTCCTCTATAGACTGCATACACGTGTATTGCAGTCTATAGTGCTGAGCCAGCGATTCTACTCCACTATACAGGCTCTCTGAATCGTATCGGAAAATTCGGCGAAGCTGCCGAATTAAATTTTTTTCAACATTCGCTCATCTCTAGTATGCATCAACATTCTGTCACAGCTTTCTGCTGTTGATTAGGCCCAGATGAATAGGCCTAATCAGCAGGGAGTCTCAAGCCACGGAATCTGCGGCAAGATTGAGCTGCGATCTCTTCCTCCTATTGAAAACAACGTACCGTCACATTACTTTGGTTTTCTTATTCATTTTAAGTTTGTGAGCCCTTAAGGAGTCAAATATGGATGCTCCTAGATCTACATATAAGAGAATGACCTCAAGCCAGTGGTGAAGGGCAACCAAAATCAAAATCTACATGGAATATACATCTTCTCCTAGCTTATTTCTTACCATAAAATATATTGTTAGTAGGGCTGGGCGATTATGACCTAAATCGGATTTTACCTCGATTACAATTAATGGCGATAATTTAGGTCATGCTCCTTTTAAACCATGCTCCTTTTACAGTTTGAGTATGTGTTGGGGTGAACCTCACAAGTTCATTCGGACCAAACACAGCTTAATAAAAACTGCTATTATACTCTGAAATTGAAGAGACCCCAGAGTATAGTTAGCGAAGGCACAGGTGAGGTGACCAAACATAAAAAACAGTGTTACTCACCTCTCCTGGGCACCTGCATGACTCTTTGCTGTCTTCTGCACTTCTGACTGCTGTCAAGGACCACTGAGGCCTGTAAATGGGCCTCAGCTGGTCACATGGCGTTGTGACGCATGGTCGCAAATACAGTCATGGCCAAAAGTTTTGAGAATGATACAAATATTAATTTTTACAAAGTCTACTGCTTCAGTTTTTCTAATGGCAATTTGCATATACTCCAGAATGTTATAAAGAGTGATCAGCTTAACAGCAATTACTTGCAAAGTCAATATTTGACTAGAAAATGAACTTTATCCCCCAAAACACATTTCAACATCATTGCAGCCCTGCCTTAAAAGGACCACCTAACATCGTTTCAGTGATTGCTCCATTAACACAGGTGTGGGTGTTGATGAGGACAGGGCTGGAGATCAATCTGTCATGATTAAGTAAGAATGACACCACTGGACACTTTAAAAGGAGGCTGGTGCTTGCCATCATTGTTTCTCTTCTGTTAACCATGGTTATCTCTAAAGAAAAACGTGCAGTCATCATTGCACTGCACAAAAATGGCCTAACTGGGAAGAGTATTGCAGCTAGAAAGATTGCACCTCAGCCAACAATCTATCGCATCATCAAGAACTTCAAGGAGAGAGGTTCCATTGGTGCCAAAAAGGCTCCAGGGCGCCCAAGAAAGACCAGCAAGCGGCAGGACCGTCTCTTAAAAGTGTTTCAGCTGCGGGATCGGGCTACCAGCAGTGCAGAGCTTGCTGAGGAATGGCAGCAGGCAGGTGTGAGTGCATCTGCATGCACTGTGAGGCGGAGACTCTTGGAGCAAGGCCTGGTCTCAAGGAGGGCAGCAAAGAAGCCACTTCTCTCCAGAAAAAACATCAGGGACAGACTGATATTCTGCAAAAGGTACAGGGAGTGGACTGCTGAGGACTGGGGTAAAGTCATTTTCTCTGATGAATCCCCTTTTCCATTGTTTGGGACATCTGGAAAACAGCTTATTCGGAGAAGAAGAGGTGAGCGCTACCACCAGTCTTGTCTCATGCCAACTGTAAAGCATCCTGAAACCATTCATGTGTGGGGTTGCTTCTCAGCCAAGGGAATCGGCTCTCTCACAGTCTTGCCTAAAAACACAGCCATGAATAAAGAATGGTACCAGAATGTCCTCCAAGAGCAACTTCTCCCAACCGTCCAAGAGCAGTTTGGCGCTCAACAATGCCTTTTCCAGCATGATGGAGCACCTTGCCATAAAGCAAAGGTGATAACTAAATGGCTCAGGGAACAAAACATAGAGATTTTGGGTCCATGGCCTGGAAACTCCCCAGATCTTAATCCCATTGAGAACTTGTGGTCAATCATCAAGAGACGGGTGGACAAACAAAAACCAACAAATTCAGACAAAATTAAAGCATTGATTCTGCAAGAATGGACTGCTATCAGTCAGGATTTGGTCCAGAAGTTGATTGAGAGCATGCCAGGGAGAATTGCAGAGGTCCTGAAGAAGAAGGGTCAACACTGCAAATATTGACTTGCTGCATTAACTCATTCTAACTGTCAATATAAGCTTCTGTTACTCATAATATGAATGCAATTATATTTCTGTATGTGATAAAAACATCTGACAAACACACATAAAAACCAGAGGGCAGCAGATCATGTGAAAATATAATATTTGTGTCATTCTCAAAACTTTTGGCCATGACTGTACTACAGAGAATATTTGGCGGGACGGGTTAAAATAAGGGGAAGACACAGGCAACTTAGTTATGGACCCCTTGTTTTTCGATAGCTCTAAATAGAGTATCCTGGTCATGTCTTTATAACAACCCACCAGTAATTGTTAGCCATGAAGTCCATTAGTATAGGCAGTTTTACCCACAATTTAATAGACAGTAGTTTTTAAGGTGATGAGGAAGCTGGCCTAATGGGCCCCGGTACAGCTGCACAGGCTGCACCAATGATATATATGCCCCTGACTAAAATAATTGATTCTGCTCCCTATATCCAATATCCTAATAAGCATTAAAATAAACCAGACAACCAGACTCTTCCCTTTTCCATTTTTGTATTCTTCTTTTCACACCCAACATATGATCATTAGTCTTATCTTATTCCTTTCAGTTATAGTGCAGACCATGTATCATAGGAGATACTGTGGCCTGGAGATATGATGTGTGGAATGTAGTGTGGGTGGCATTGAATAACTTATCTTTCTGAATTATCCTTACTGCTTTTTGAGCCTTTGCAGCAATCGACTATGATGTAATGCTGGAAACCCTCAATGTTGTGAGTGGGTAAACAAACGCTTCATTGTCATATAGAGGACAGTAGGGATAAAACCACACTTTACATTTCTAGAAGTTGCTGTATCTATACTATATGTAACCAATCATATAACGTGTGTGTGTGTGAGGTGTATAGATTATGCTGTTATTTTTTATGTCGATGGATCCATAACCATTGCTAAACATATCTTAATGTAAGAACTGCATGTTAATAATTGTGGTGCCAAGTCCTCTATGGATCCAGAACACTATGGTAGTTTAATAAATTGATTTTCACCAATGTACCACTTATCCATAGGATTGGCAGTGGTGGGTATTGCTGAGACCTCCACTGATCATTAGAATTCCTATTTCAAGCACATGCTCACTCAACTGCTTCCATATCTACCACAGAATTTCACAGAAATGCAAAAAAACCTAACCACTGCTTCATACAGCTCCTTCCCACGATGATGATAAATCTGTAAATTATTTCAATGGGCACGGTCAATATAACAAACTTTGCTTAAATTAATAGTACAGGAGATAATAAAAAACTTTGCAATATATCTTATGAGAAAGAAATTCCTCTTTCTGTTTCCCTGCTCACCCTCTCTTTGCAAAAATGATTTTCATTAAAAACCACTGCTGTATCATGAACTGCAAGTAACAGGACTCTGCTATAGAGATGTCCGTATAGAGATGTCTCATCTCTATAGAAGTCTATAGAAAAAGAAAGGGAGGAATAAGCTGGAAGTGCATGATATGAGAAAAAAAATACAGGCTTAGTCAAATTATCAAGATCAATAGAAAGCTTCTATTGTAACCAAAGCACTTTACTTAAATCAGTACATGCCAGTCATTCTCTTTATATGTCCTACATGGTCTTGGAGCTATTTCTAAGTGAGAGAGAGAAAGTTATAGACCAGATTTCCCATCTACCTAGTGTGCAGTGTATGGCAATTATTCTTCACCCACCAACTCAGAGAGTAATGGAAACTAAAAATGTGGTATGTAGTGGTGAAAACAGGGAAAAAATGCATATAATGAACAGAAATAGTGTAACTTCTCATGTACACACACATACAGCACCTTATCCTGAAAAAAAAATCACATGAAATAGAAAAATGTAACAACATGAATGATGAAGGGGACTTGTCAATTCCTATAATATAATAGAAATATTTATTTTGTTACAATAATTAACGGTTTTTGTCATTACAGACCCTTAAGTGTCTTATTGCTGGGGTTCCCAGGGTCAGACCCCCCGTGATCTCACACTTATTCTTTTATTAATAAGGAAAATGGGGGCATGAATATTCTCCTGCACCCTCCACTTCTATGGGGCTTCCAGAGTTTGCAGTCCCAGGATCTCCAAAGAAGTGAATGAAGTACTGGACGGGCAAGTACACTGACATTTCATTCACATGATGCATGCAAAGGGATTGTCGGGGCACATTCTCCTGATCGCTGAAGGTCCCAGCTGTTTCATTGCACATTATACCCCCATAGCTATTGTATTGTTTGTATTCTGGATCACCTCTTTTGGGGTCAAAGGACTTGTGTCTGTTTCATCAAAACCAGGCCAAACAGCAGAAGATAGGTGTAAGATCACACTGGTTTTCACAAGTAAGTGAACAGAAAATAAAACAAAACAGCAAAATAAAAAAAATCCTTTCCTATCTGGAACTTACTAGACATTAAACGTCACTAGCTAGCAGCTGGAGAGCTTCTCCTTCTCAGCTTACAAGCATAACAATAACAAGCAACCTCTTGCTCTCATGTTTTTCTTACACAGATAGGCTTTATGTGTCCTCAGACAGAGAGAGAGAGTTTCCCTCCTAACCTCTCTTACATACATGCCCTCTCTCAATCAGTCAATCAATTCATTAATTAGCTGGTGAGGACATGTATCTGCTTAATTGCATATGAGAAGAATCTGGGGGAAATATACCTTCCCTCCACAACCAATCCTGCACAAGTGTCACTATATATATTTCAAATTAGACAAGTGGCACATTGTGAAAATGCAGTCAAGCACTTTGCAGTAATGGGCACATTCATGCAATTTTGCATCGAGTTAAATATATTGTAAAAAAAGAAATGCATTAAAATTCATGTTTTCAGGTAAAAAAAACAAAACAAAAACAAAACATTGAAAACAGATAAAACTGTCATTTTTTAACGACCGTTTACCATCAGTGTGTCACTTATTTTTTTCAATTTTCTGGCTGGCTGTCTGTTTTTAATGTCTGTTTTGCTTCTGTGATCTATTCTTTTTTTTTATCCAACCCACTTATTTGTTTCTAAGGACTATCAAACAGATACAAAAAAGAACCCATTGATCAGTATTGGTGTGTCTGTTCGTCAAAATGGACTGTTAAAAAAATGGTCATGGGTATGTTCCCAATGTTTTAAAAATTAATTTGTAACAGACTTTGACTCCTAATGTACCCTGGATGTAATAGTATGTCATAACCGCCAATGCCTTAAGGCCAACTGACGTACTCTTATGTCAGATGCCTTCCACCCGTTCACACCTAACACCTTCCAGAATGGGTGTTAGCTGTAGCGCTCCTTCTCTTCTGTGCCCAGCTGTGTGAACGAACAGCAGTTTATACTCACATATCAGGTGATACCTTTTAGAGGCTAACTGAGTATACTTGATAAGTAAGCTTTCGGAAGTCTAGCTCCCTTCATCAGACATGAATTCAGCGCGCTGTCAGCTTTCTAGCGGTATGTAAAATAGCATATACATGAGGATGTGAAAGGTCCTCTTTAACTGCTTGGCTGGAAGATACCTGTTCTCCCAAACCACACCCTTCACTTTCTCACACCATACAGCAGTTTACATCCACATGTTTGGTATTGCGTTAGTTGGGAGAAATTACTTAACAAATTGTGGGTGCATTTTCTTCTTTAACCCCTTAACGACCTTGGACGTACTATTACGTCCTGGGCGCTAGGTACTTCGCGCACCAGGACGTAATACTACGCCCGAGGCCGGCCGCCCGCTCACTATCTGAGCGGGCGGTATCGGAACCGGGTGTTAGCTGTATCTGACAGCTAACACCCTGCTCCATAACCCCCAGTCGGCCATAACTTCCGATCGGCGGTTTTAACCCCTTGGATGCCGCGGTCAAACATGACCGCGGCATCCAAGGGGTTCCGCCGTCTTGCCGACTCCCCCCCGGCACCCCCCGCGGCGAGATCGGGGGGTGCTGATATCTCTAATCTACAGCCCGGGGTCTGCCAAGTGACCCCAGGCTGCCTGGAGCCCCCAGTACCTGGTTGATCCTGCCGAGACATCAGGAAGTCAGCGCTGTGTTTCCATAACGCTGACTTCCTGTATAGGCTGTAAGACACGAGTATGCTCGTGTCTTGCAGTCTATAGTGCTGAGCCAGCAATCAAAGCATTGCTGGCTCAGGTGCCCTAATGGGACACAAGAAAAAGTAAAAAAAAGTGAAAAAAAAAAATAATAAAGTATGTGAAAAAAAATTAATAAAAGAATAAAGCCCCAAAAATTCCCTTTTCCTATATAAAATGAATTATATAAAAAATAAACCTAAAAATTAATAAAAACAATACATATTTGGTATCGTTGCGTCCGTAACAACCTGTACAATAAAACTGAAACCATATTTAATGTACATGGTGAAAGTCGGGGGAAAAAAAACGGAAAAAACCCGCCAAAAGTAACGATTTTTCGCCATCTCACCTTACAAAATATGCCATAAAAAGTGATCAAAAAGTCATATGTACCCCAAAACAGTACCAATAAAAAGCACAGATTGTACCGCAAAAAATAAGCCCTAAACCAACTCTCTAAACTGAAAAATAAAAATGCTACGCATCTTAGAAGATGGCGATGCAAAAAAAAATTAATTTATGTCCCCAAATGGGTTTTTGTTCTGCAAAATTGGTATTGCATAAAAAAACATTATAAATGAGGTATCGCAGTAATCGTACCGACCCGCAGAATAAAGATAACATGTTACTTATGCTCTACGCTGCATGGTGAAAAATTTAAAAGATAAAACGCAGTGCCAGAATTAATGGGGTTGTTTTTTAATCCACCAAGAAAGAGTTAATAAAATTTATTTAATAAGTTGTAAGCACCTAAAAATTATGTCATTAAAAAATACATCTCACCCTGAAAACAACAAGCCCTCATATGGCTACATCACCAGAGAAATAAATAAATTATAACTCGTACAATGTGAAGACAAAAACCCCCAAAATCGCCAAATCATTAGAGCATAACTGGCTGCGGCAGGAAGGGAATGTATAAGCTGTGCGAGCGTATATTAGGGTACACCCCAGATTTAGAGCTTACGAGAGATAATAAACCAGAAGTGACCCCCAGAGTGACCCCCCAATAATAGGAACTACTGGGGAAATAGTAGGGAATTTAGTGTACCCAATGTACTACGCACAGATTACATATTCACTTTTCCCCATCCGCTGTGCAGTCACGTCTGGGATACTAATGCTCGCTACACCCCTTGATAAATTCTTTGAGGGGTGCAGTTTTCAAAATGGGGTCATTCCCTAGGGGATTCCACTTTACTGGTACTTTAGAGGCTCTGCAAACATGACATGGCATCCAGATCCCAAACATCTGAATCTGCGCTCCAAAAGCCATATAGCGCTCCTTCCCTTCTGTGCCCTACTGTGTGCCCAAACCGCAGTTTATACCCACATGTATGACACTGGTGTACCCAGGATAAGGTACTTAATGTGATATGTGGGTATAAACTCCTGTTTGGGCACAGCCGGGCACAGAAGGGAAGGAGCGCTATTTGGTTTTTGGACGCCATTGCACTTTTGCAGAGCTGAAATGCCAGTACAGTGGAATCCCCTGACATGTCACCCCATTTGGGAAACTGCACCCCTGAAGGAATTTATCCAGGGGTACAGTGAGCATTTTTAACCCCCAAGTGTTGCTATAATTTATTATCCGTAAATGAATAGGCAGCTGATGATGAAAGGTGAAAATGACAATTATTCCAGGAATACGACATTTCTGTGCGTAATATGTTGTGCCCGGCTTGTATCAGAGATGAACGCTCCAAAAGCTGTTGTGCCCGGGATCCCCGATCACCAGTTTTTGGAGTGTGTGTCTGTGCAGACATAAGCTGGGCACAACATATCGGGCACTGAAATGGCCTATCTATAGAAAAATTTCATTTTTAACTTTTCATTATCAGCTGCGCATTCATTTTTGGAAATTAAAAGAATGCAACACTTAAGGGTTAATAATGCTCGCTACCCCACTTGATAAATCCCTTGAAGGGTATAGTTTCCAAAATGGGGTGACATGTCTGCGGATTCCACTTTACTGACAATTCATGGTCTCTGCAAAAGTGGCATGGTGTCCAAAAAGCAAACTGTGCTCTAAAAACCAAAATAGCGCTCTTTCCCTTCTGTGCCTGGCTGTGCCCAAACAGCAGTTTATACCCACATATGGCATTAAGTACGTTATCCTGGGTACACCAGTGTCATACGTGTGGGCATAAACTGTCATTTGGGCACACAGCAGGGCGCAGATGTGAAGGAGCGCTATGTGCTTTTGGAGCGCATATTTAGATTGTTGTTTTTTTGGACGCCATGTCACATTTGCTGAGACCCTAAAATTGCCCCTACAAAATGGGGGTCACTTCTTGGGGAATTCCAATTTACTGGCACCTCCAGGGCTCTGCAAAAATATCATGGCGACCAGAAAGTCCCTCTAAATCTGTACTCCAAAAGCTAAAAAAACCACAGTGCTCCTTCCCTTCTGAGCCCTGCTGCGTGCCCAAGCAGCAGTTTATACCCACATATATAATTTTTTTGTCCCCGGGATAGCCCACTTAATAGTTTTAGGAGTGCATGTCTCTGATGCCACAAAGTGGCCGCAACGTATTAGGCACTGAAATTGGATATTTCTTTAAAAACTTTAATTTTCACTTTGTACATTAATTTTTGGGAAGCATTTTTAGGCTCTAAATGATAATACCCCTTGATACATTCCTTGAGGGGTGTAGTTTCTAAAATGGAGTCACTTTTGAGAGGTTTCCATTATATTGGTACTTTAGGGGTTCTGCAAATGCGACATGGCATCCAAAAACTATTCCAGCAAAATCTGCCCTCCAAAAGCTAAATAGCGCTCTTTCCATTTTGAGCCCTGCCATTTACCCATGCAGCAGATTACAACCACATATGGGGCATTTCTGTGTTCAGGAGAAATTGTGTAACGAACTTTGGGGTGCTTTTTCTCCTTTGTCCTCTTGTGAAAATGAAAAATTTGGGGCTAAATTGACGGTTTATTGGAAAAAAAGTAATTTTTCATTTTAATGTCCCAATGTTAATAAAATCTGTGAACCAGCTGTGAGGTCAAAATGTTCACCATACCCCTAGATAAATTCTATAAGGGGTGTAGTTTCCAAAATGGGGTCACTTTTTGGGGGTTTGTATTATATTGGTACTTTAGGGGCTCTGCAAATGCGACATGGCATCCGAAAACTATTCCAGCAAAATCTGCCCTCCAAAAGCTAAATAGCGCTCTTTCCATTTTGAGCCCTGCCATGTACCCATGCAGCAGATTACAACCACATATGGGGCATTTCTGTGTTCAGGAGAAATTGTGTAACGAACTTTTGGGTGCTTTTTCTCCTTTGTCCTCTTGTGAAAATGAAAAATTTGGGGCTAAATTGACGGTTTATTGGAAAAAAAGTAATTTTTCATTTTAATGTCCCAATGTTAATAAAATCTGTGAAACAGCTGTGAGGTCAAAATGTTCACCATACCCCTAGATAAATTCTATAAGGGGTGTAGTTTCCAAAATGGGGTCACTTTTTGGGGGTTTGTATTATATTGGTACTTTAGGGGCTCTGCAAATGCGACATGGCATCCGAAAACTATTCCAGCAAAATCTGCCCTCCAAAAGCTAAATAGCGCTCTTTCCATTTTGAGCCCTGCCATGTACCCATGCAGCAGATTACAACCACATATGGGGTATTGCTGTGTTTAGGAGCAATTATTTTGCAAACTGTGGGGTGCTTTTTCTCCTTTAACCCATTGTGAAAATGAAAACTTTGGGGATAAAGTGACATTTTAGTAATGTTTCATTTATACATCCCAGTGTTAGCAAAATCTGTGAAACGAATGTAAGGTCAAAATGCTCACTATACCCCTATATGAATTCTGTGAGGGGTGTAGTTTGCAAAATGGGGTCACTTTTTGGGGTTTTCCTTTATTGGTACTCTAGGGGCTTTGCAAATGAGACATGGCACCTGAAAACTATTCCAGCAAAATCTGCTTTTCACAGCCCCCAGTGTCGCTCCTTCCCTTCCGTGCGCAGCCATTCGCCCAAACATCAGTTTACACCCACTTGTGGGGTATTTCCGTGCTCGGGAGAAATTGCATAACAAACTGTGAGATGCATTTTTTCCTTTAACCCTTTGTGAATGTCTAAATTTCACCTCCATATTGTTTTAATTCCAGTGAAATTCTTAAAGGGTTAACAAACTTCCCAAATGTTATTTTGAATTATTTGAGGGGTGCAGTTTTGAAAATGGGGTGATTTATGGGGGTTTCTAATATATAGGCCTTTATAATCCTCTTCAGAACTGAAGTGGTCCCTAAAAAATTAGTTTGGGAAATTTTCTTGTAAATCTGCAAAATCGCTGTTACACTTGTAAGCCTTCTAACATCCAAAATAAATTACAGGACGATTAAAAGATGATGCCGATATAAAGCAGAGATATGGTAGATAATATGTATTAATGTATTTGGGTGGTATGACTATCTATCTGAAAAGCAGAGCATTTCACATTTTGAAAATTGCGATTTTTTTCAAAATTTCCATCAAATTTCCTATTTTTCTATAAATAAATACAAAAATATTCATTAGTGTTTACCACTAACATGAAGTACAATGTGTCATGAAAAAACAATCTCAAAATCACTTGTGTAAGTTAAGACGTCTCAAAGTTATTGCCATATAAAGTGACACATGTCAGTTTTGAAAAACGAGGCCTGGTCCTTAACGCACTTTTGGGCTGGGTCCTTCCTTAAGGGGTTAACCTCTTGTGGAAATGTAAAATTGGGATTTATCTGAAAAATTGTATTTTCTATTTTCACGGTCCAATTTTGTGAAACGCATGTAAAGTCAAAGTACTCTCCATACTTCTTGATACATTCCTTGAGGGGTTTAGTTTCCAAAACGAGGTCACCAGGGGTGTAACTTGAGGGGGTGCAGAGGGTGCAGTCGCACTGGGGCCCAGGAGCCTTAGGGGGGTCATAAACTCTGACATCAGTATTGAGATTCCAGCTTCCATCTGGTCCATAAGTCAAGGAGACCCTCAGATTACCTTAACCACACTAAGGTTGATTAAACTTCTTAGCAGTTGTAACCATCACTAACAAGAATTCGCTGGGACATGGTGCCTGAAAACTATTCCAGCAAAATCTGGCCTCCAAAAGCCAATCAACACTCTTTCTATTTCAAGACCTGCTGTGTGCCTGTACAGCAGTTTACCAACAGATACAGTGGGGAAAAAAAGTATTTAGTCAGCCACCAATTGTGCAAGTTCTCCCACTTAAAAAGATGAGAGAGGCCTGTAATTGACATCATAGGTAGACCTCAACTATGAGACAAAATGAGAAAACATATCTAGAAAATCACAATGTGATTTTTTAAGAATTTATTTGCAAATTATGGTGGAAATTAAGTATTTGGTCACCTACAAACAAGCAAGATTTCTGGCTCTCACTGACCTGTAACTTCTTCTTTAAGAGGCTCCTCTGTCCTCCGCTCATTACCTGTAGTGACGGCACCTGTTTGACATTGTTATCAGTATAAAAGACACCTGTCCACAACCTAAAACAGTCACACCCCAAACTCCACTATGGTGAAGACCAAGGAGCTGTGGAAGGACACCAGAAACAAAATTGTAGACCTGCACCAGGCTGGGAAGACTGAATCTGCAATAGGCAAGCAGCTTGGTGTGAAGAAATCAACTGTGGGAGAAATAATTAGAAAATGGAAGACATACAAGACCATTGATAATCTCCCTCGATCAGGGGCTCCACGCAAGAGCTCACCCCGTGGGGTCAAAATTATCACAAGAACGGTAAGCAAAAATCCCAGAGCCACAAAGGGGGACCTATTGAATGACCTGCATAAAGCTGGGACTAACATAACAAAGGCTACCATCAGTAACACACTACGCCACCAGGGACTTAGATCCTGCAGTGCCAGACGTGTCCCCCTGCTTAAGCCAGTACATATCTGGGCCCGTCTGAAGTTTGCTAGAGAGCATTTGTATATTCCAGAAGAAGAGTATTTGGAGAATGTCATATGGTCAGATGAAACCAAAGTAGAACTGTTTGGTAGAAACACAACTCGTTGTGTTTGGAGGAGAGTGAATGCTGAGTTGCATCCAAAGAACACCATACCTACTGTGAAGCATGAGGGTGGCAACATCATGCTTTGGGGCTGTTTCTCTGCAAAGGGACCAGGACGACTGATCCGTGTACATGAAAGAATGAATGGGGCCATGTATCGTGAGATTTTGATTGCAAACCTCCTTCCCTCAGCAAGGGCATTGAAGATGAAACGTGGCTCGATCTTTCAGCATGACAATGATCCCAAGCACACCGCCAGGGCAACGAAGGAGTGGCTTCGTAAGAAGCATTTCAAGGTCCTGAAGTGGCCTAGCCAGTCTCCAGATCTCAACCCCATAGAAAACCTTTGGAGGGAGTTGAAAGTCTGTGTTGCCCAGCGATAGCCCCAAAACATTAGCGTTCTAGAGGAGATCTGCATAGAGGAATGGGCCAACATACCAGCAACAGTGTGTGCCAACCGTGTGAAGACTTACAGAAAACATTTGACCTTTGTCATTGCCAACAAAGTATTGAGATGAACTTTTGTTATTGACCAAATACTTATTTTCCACCATAATTTGCAAACAAATTCTTAAAAAATTCAGACAATGTGATTTTCTGGATTTGTTTTCTCATTTAGTCTCTTATAGTTGAGGTCTACCCATGATGACAATTACAGGCCTTTCTCATCTTTTTAAGTGGGAGAACTAGCACAATTGGTGGCTGACTAAATACTTTTTTCCCCACTGTATGGGGTATTGTTGTGCTCAGGAGAAATTGTGTAATAAAATTTTTCCCTTTTACCCCTTGTGAAAATGAAAAATTTGGGGCTAAACCAATATTTTATTGGAAAAGTAATTTTTCATTTGCATGTCCCAATGGTAAAAAAATTCTGTAAAACACCTATAGGGTCAAAGTGCTCACTATACCCCTTGATAAATTCCTTGAAGGGTCTAGTTTCCAAAATGGGGTCACTTCTTGTGGGTTTGTGCTGTTCTGGTACCTCAGGGGCTCTGCAAATGCAACCTGGAACCTGAAAATGATTCCAGTAAAATCTGCCTTCCAAAATCCCAATACCACTCCTTCCCTGCTGTGTCCTGTTATGTGCCCATACATCAGTTAACATCAACATGTGGGATAATTCCATGCTCAGGAGAAATTGCATGACAGATTGTGAGATGCATCTTCTCCTTTAACCTTTAGTAAATGTATAAATTCTAGGGCTAAGTTAATGTATTAGTAAAAGAAATTGAAATGTGTAAAATTAATTTCCATTTTGTTTGAACTCCTGTGCATTGCTGAAAGGGTTAAGAAACTTCCTAAATGCTGTTTTGAATTATTTAGGCTAAGGCCCCATGTGGCGTCCCGCAGGCTAAGGTCTCACATTGCGGAAAAGCAGCTTTTTTGGTTGCAGATTTTGTAGATGTTTTTTTGAGCTAAAGCCAGGTGTGGATTTGTGCTCCCTTTGTATTTCCCATTCCTTTTGTAGCCACTCCTGGGTTTGGCTCAAAAAACTGGAACAAAATCTGCAACAAAAAAAGCAGCTAAGGCCAAAAAGCGCTGCAGAAAAAAACTCAGCGAAACGCATCTCATTTTTTTCCGCAGTGTTTTTCACAGAAAGTCTGAAGAGTTTTCCTCTGTGGACTTTCTGTCCCTATTATACCTATATGAAACCGCCAGCGTTTATGTAGGTATAATTAACATGCTGCAATATGAAAAAAAGGCAACGGTTTTTGAAATTGCAGCATTTCTGCTGCTGATATCTTTCTGCAATGTGTGGATGGGATTAGCCAGAATCCCATCCACTATACAGGTACTGTAATACGCAGCGTTTTTTGCTGTGGTATTTCCGCCACAGCCAAAATGCCACTTATTCACAGCGCTGGACCTCAGCCTAAGGTTGTTTTCTGCTGTGTCTTCAAAGGGTTAAGAAAATGTTTGTTACGCATTCATTTTTCATGTTTGTGTGCATGGGACTTAATACTTATGTCTCTCTCTCTATATTGATCATATATTTACTAAAAATTAAGAGACCAAAATCTTCATGATCCAGATTCCAGTAAACATGAGTCACAGGTTTACAGGTGTAGCAGAGTTAGGCTAAGGCCCTACAAAGCGAATCACAGCTAAAAAACAGCATTTTTTTCTTCCCCTATTAAATGTATATGGAAAATGCCAGCAATTCTGCAGCTAAAATTAGCATGTTTTGTTTTTCAAAAGCAATGTGTGGACGAGATGAAACAAAATCTCATTCACTTTGCTTGCACTGTAAAAAACAGCATTTTTCACTGCGTTTTTGCTGCATTTTTCTCTGCTGATTTTCTTTCCTAATTAAATCTATAGGGAAAACGCGAGCATTTGCACAGGTATAATTGACATGTTGTGTTTTTGAAAACTCAGCTTTTCTGCAGCATTTTTTTTTTCTGCAATGTGTGGATGGGATAAACCAGAATCTCATTCACTTTGCTGGTACTGTAATAGGCCACTGCCCCACGTGGTGTAGACGCTGCGATTTGCAAATCCCATCCCCACTTTGCAGAAAAATACGCACAGCGGACATTGCCACGGTTTTGGAAATCGCAGGATGTCAATTATACCTACAGAAACGTCAGCGGTTTCCCTATAGGTATAATTGAAGCAGAAAGTCCGCAGAGGAAACTTCTGCGGACTTTCTGTGAAAAGCGCTCCGGGAAAAACCATAAAGCGCTGCAGGACGCCAAGTGGGACCTTAGCCTCACACAGAGTTTTTTTTCCACTGCATTTCTGTATCGTGGGGTTTCAGGTTTAGCTGTGTTTTTTTGAGCCAAAGTCAGTAGTGGATGTAGCAGAAGGGAAAAGTACTAGTGATTCCTTTATATTTTCCAATATTTTTGTAGCCACTCTTGACTTTGGCTCAAAAAACGCAGCAAAATCTTCAAGAAAAAAAGCAGCTTTTTCACAACGTCGGGCCTTAGCCTTAGTGAACCGCAGCCAAAAAGCGCTGTGGAAAAAAATGTTGTGGAAATGCAAGACATTTTTTCTGTAGTGCTTTTCACAGAAAATCCACAGAGTTTTCCTCTGTGGACTTTCTGTCCCTATTATACATATATGGAAAACAACAGCGTTTCCCTAGGTATAATTGACATGCTGCGATTTACATTTTCTCTACGTGGGGCCCTGGCCCAAATGTGATTTTAAACTTTGCTTCATCTGTAATAAATCTGATTAAGCATATGGGATTATTACTAGAGATAAGCAAATCGAAGCTGACGAAGTGGAATTCGATCCGTATTTCAGGAAATCAACGATTCGCATCGAATCCAGATTTTCTCAAGCTTCGTGTTAACGAATCGCATTTTTTCCTAAAATGGCTTGCTGCACATGTTAGGACATGGGGAAAGGAACTCTGGGAATGCGGAATCGCCCACAATGCTATGCGTGCAGCCAATCAGCAGCCAGCCAGCCCTGATTGGCTGCACACATGGCATTATGGTAAAGGCTGAATACTATACTCGGTAAGGACCTTCTGATGTCAGACGGTCACATGACATGCTCTAGTCATGCTCAGTATCTAGTGAGACACCATCAGGTAGCACGGCGTCCTGTAGCTGCTAAGGAAGCCGCGCTACCCGATGGTGTCTTGCTAGACACCGAGGCTGGATACTTCGCGCTAGGCCACTTTGCTATGGTAACATGTAAACTATCGGGTAGCGTGGCGTCCTTAGCAGCTACACCACTATACAGGCTCTCTGCAGCCAGGAAATAGCTGTTTTTTTAATGTGATTCGTCACAAATTAATTTGGATCAAATCGAATCGTTTGGGAAAACTCGGCGAAGCTGTCAAATCGAATTTTTTAAAAATTCGCTCATCTCTAATTATTACATATGCAACTCCTCCTGTTATCTTGCTTTTCATAGTAAAAAAAAAAGGACCCCCCCCCCCCCCCAAAAAAAAAAAAAGTGAAATGCAGAGAGGGCATATTCTGTCTCTGGTAAATGGGCCTGGTGCACTGCTGTACACTCGTATAAATGCACAGCAGTTGAGCAGTTGTCTATTTCCCCATCACAATGTGTGGTTTGCTTGAAACAGGTGTGGGAAGTGTAAAGCCAACAGTAAGCTTGCAGATGTAGTGGTAGCATAAGGCAGAGGCAGATTGGTGCTGTGAATTGCTGCATTATAGTCACTTACTGCATTGTTATATTGTGCACTGTGCAGCGGTGTAACTAGCGAGGGGGCAGGGTCGGTGGCGGCCCCGGACCCACTGACTTTATAGGGCCCACTCCGGGGCCGCCGCAAGTGCACACAAAAACTTCAACTGTATCGGCATCTGCAGGACACAATGCAGTTGAAATACATGGTAGATCAGGAAGCTAATAGCTTCTTGTTCTGCCATTCTATAACCTGTACATGCACAGCAGTGATGGGTTGAGAAGTACTTCCTCCTGCACATAGCCTGTGCACATCTTCTATTTTCTTCCCAGTGGTACCATAGAATAGGGGGTCAAGGTTCCAGGAAGAAAATAAAGAAAATATAAGATACGCACAGACTGTGTGCAAGAGGAAGTCCCACCCGGGAACTTTGAACCCTATTCTATGTTTCCAGTGGGAAGAAAATAGAAAATGCGCACAGGCTGTGTGCAAGAGGAGGCTCCGCCCACTCCATCACTGCTCTGTAAGTACGGTATAAGTATACAGGGCCACAGATTATGGAGTGGTATGTGGGGGAGAGGACTATAACCTGTGGGGGGTGCAATTAGCTCACTATTACAGTAATAGTGCCCCCCCACAGCTAACAGCATTACTTATGTGGGGGTGGTGGCTGCAATTATCTCACTATTACAGTAATAGTGCCCCCCTCAGGTAACAGCATTAACTATGTGTGTGTGTGGGGGGGGGGCTATTACCTGTGGGAGACACTATTAAGCCACTATTATTGTAATAGTGCCCCCCATAAATGACAGCATTACTTTTGAGGGGGAGGGAACTATTATCTGTTGGGGGTGTGCTATTACAGCACTATTACAGTAATAGTGCCCCCCACAGGTGAGGAGACTATTACCCATGGAGGAGGGCACTATTATATGTGGGGTGGCCGTGCAGCCCAAGTCCTGTCCCTAACCAGCACCACCCTGCACAGGAAAGCAGGAGCATTATTAATATAAGGGCCATTAATAATATAAGGAGCATTATTAATATAAGGGGCTATTGGGAGGCAGTATTTATGTAAGGGTGTAAGAGGATATTGGGCTATGCTAATTTAAGGTGGGCATTATTGATTTCAAGGGGTTGTCCAGGAATTACAGTAATTGGGCAGTAGGCCAGGAAAGGTGAAACATAAAAATACCCAACATACTCACCTGTCTCCAGCACTCCGATGCCCCCCAACGCTGTTAAGTCGAATGCCGCCCATGGGCTTGTTCTGGCAGAAGTCCTCGCCACACATGACTGCTGAGGCCAATCAGTGGCCTCAGCAGTCACAGAAAAAGGACCCGGGACATCACAAGTGACGTATGCGAGTGATGTACCAGTTCCTTTCCTGTGACCGCTGAGGACACATGCAGCAAGGACTTGTGCCAAAACAAGCCCCCGGGTGACGCTGGACTTGACAGCAACAGGGGGACACCGAAGTGCCGGGAAATGGAGAGTATGTTTTGTTTTTTGTTTTTTTTTTTATGTTTCACCTTCCCCGGCCTCCTGCCTCAGTTCTGCATTTCCTGGAAACCCCTTTAAGGGAATATACTGGAAAGCTATTAATTAGGGGGCATTATTATCTGAGGTACAAGAAATGTGAAAGATTACAGTTAGAGAAGTCACCTGTAAGTCACAACATTTCCTTGTACTGTATTTACTTCAACTGTATGCAGAGCCCTGTGTACAGCCAGTATCTATCACTCTACTGTCACCATATAGTGATAATATCTGTATACCCAGGTAGGGGGCCCACTTGGATATGTTTGCCCCCCCCCCCCCCCCAGTGCCGAACCCCTAGCTACGCCTCTAGCACTATGTATATGCATTGACCTGTCCGTTATGTTGCATTTGGTGTGTTTAGTATCTGAATGTGTGATGTTGCTTTAAGGTGTGAAGACCATTGCGCAGTCATTTGTTCTGATGATTTCTGGAGACTGTATCATGTGCTAACTCCTTAGAGGTGGAACAAAGTTGTTTGTTGTTCCCCCATGGTGTGACTCACTGATGTGAAGCGTTACTCAATCTACCAAAGGCAGGAAACCTCTGCGGTCTTTCTGTGAAAAACGCTGCGGGACGCTACATGAGGCCTTGGATGAGCACGAGAGGTAGACCAACACTGCAGCACATTCATTTTCAGGAACTGTAGTGGTCCCAGAGGATGATCAACAATGATGGAAAACCCTTGAGACGTACCATCAAATATATAAGATGAGAAAACCTTAATATAAGTACAGTTAAACCAAAACAAAACTAATCACAGTCATGGAAAAATCTTGTGTAGATCAGAGGTGGGCTACTAGAGTGGTCTATGGAGAAGTCTAGGGCCTTATTCATATGGCCATTTTTTAACAATGATTAGGCTAGAGCCCCATGCTGCATGTTACAGCACCTGCAAACGGAAAGGGATTCTGGCCAATCCCATCCACACACTGCAGAAAAAAATCTGCAGTGGAAAAGCTACATTTTGAAAAACACTTGCGTTTTTCAAAATCGCAGCATGTCAAATATACCTAGGGAAACACTGGCGTTTTCTGTATACGTATAATCGGGGCAGAAAGTCTGCAGGCTTTTTGTGAAAAACACATTTTTTTTCCACAGAGTTTTTTTGCTGTGTTTCGCTATGTGGGGCCTTAGCATTAGGCTGGTTGCAGACGACCGTGCTGCAACCGGCCGGCAGTGAACTAAAGGCACAGGCGGCACACGGGGGACACTCGGATGTCACCCATGTGTCGCCCATGCACGGGCCAAGCTTCCACGGCTACTTTCTTCGAATGAAAAGGAGCCACAGAAGCAAGGGCTGCAAAATAGGACAGGTATAGGACCTGTTCTAGATTTTGCGGCCCGGACTGTCGGCCCACACACGGGACCGTGAAATTCACGGTTCAGTGTACGGGCCCATAGAAAAGAATGGGTCAGTGTGCTATCCGTGAAATACACGGATAGCACACTGATCACGGCCACGGTCGTCTGCAACCGGCCTTACACAGCCGTTTTAAAAACAATGAGAGTGTATGAGTATATTCACATGTCCATTTTTTTGACGGATAAAAAAACAGTCAGTTATAAAAGCAGACATGCTGTATCTTTGTCCATTTTGATCTTGACCCAATAAAAATATCAATGGATCTTTTGTTAAAGGGGTTGGCCACTTTCAAACCAATATTGAGAGATAAATGTTACTGTTTGTATAATAAAAAGATATACAATTTTCCAATATACTTTCTATATCAATTCCTCACAGTTTTCTAGATCTCTGCTTGCTGTCATTCATTCTGTTACTTCTAGTGGATAAAATTAATGGTCATGTGATTTACGGTCCATGGTCATGTAATGACCGGGCAGATGTCTGATTATTGTGCTGTGCCTATAACGAGCTGTGCACCTGTGTATCCATCACATGACCATGGTCAGCATTTCATCTACTAGAAGTAAGCAGAATGAATGACAGCAAGCAGAGATCTAGAAAACTGTGAAGAATTGATACAGAAAGTATAATGGAAAATTGTACAACTTTTTATTATACAAACAAAAACATTTGTCTCTCAATATTTTGTCTGAAAGTGGCCAACCCCTTTAACAGTTGTAAAATGTATTAAAGTCCGAGTTACATCTGTTAAAAACTGATCAGTGGGTTTGGTGAAAAAAGGAAAACTAATGAGTTTCAATCGATTTTTAAAGGCCCATTAAAAAATGGATGCAAAATGGAAGACACTTGGCCATCAAAAAT
The DNA here is from genome assembly GCA_947044405.1 of Leptodactylus fallax. Classification (NCBI taxonomy): domain Eukaryota; kingdom Metazoa; phylum Chordata; class Amphibia; order Anura; family Leptodactylidae; genus Leptodactylus; species Leptodactylus fallax. Next base: position 1,700,594 of record CAMRHE010000326.1, read on the forward strand.
GGAAAAACGTCATCAAAAATTAAAATAGAATGTAACATATATGAACATAATTTATAATGTGCATGGTTGTTTCTACAAGTTAATGGAAAGCTTCATATTGAAGATACTTTTGGCACTCAGGTCCTCATGTGACTCAGTCATCACATAAGTAATCTGTATTTTTACAAACAGCATATTAAGAATCAGTAACAAAAGGATAAAAGTCAGTTAAAATAGCTTAAAACCTTGGCGGTAGATGTAGCATGCCTGGAATGTTTGTCCAGGATATATTTGATGGCAAAAATAACTATTTATGGAAACAGATTTACAATTTTTATTGAAACATCTATTAAAATCCTAGCTCTTGATCCCATAAAAGGAGCCACAATAAAATATACAATCTAATAATACATCACACATGTAACTTAAAATATTTTAGCGAATGCCTTCGCAGACCTTTTGCATCCAAATGATTCCTTGCCTTTGAGTGTTATGACTGCTGAACACTTTTTGAACACATGTGAAAAAAATAATAACCAAAATAAAATGAAATATTTATCTCTGGCGTCGCCTTGTGTAATTGCACGGTCTGTGTGCATAAATCCAGCCAACAGCCAGATCTCATCATTAGTTGCTAAACAAAGCTCTCGACCTGTTTATAATAGAAGCCTTATTATTGGTAAGTTGATAGTATGTTTGTTGAGATTCCAAATACCCTGCGGTATAAAGCAGAAAGGCAGGGTGTGACTCTTGATCAGAAATGTCATTTTGTTTAGCAAAACCCACTCAGATCAGATATAGTATATAATTAGCAATCGGAGTGGAAATTATTATGAGGACATATTTACTCAACCTATAATGAGACATAGAACCAATCATTTTGGTTTAGAATTTGGCACTTATTTGCTATGCTGCCCTTTCTTTTACCTGTGGTATAAACACAGATTATCCAGTCAATGCTTATAATTTCCCTATGGGTGTATTTATAGTCATGAAAATCTCAGTAGGCAAGGTCCCTGTAAAGAAAATAGTACTGTAACGTCCTTGCCTGTCCAGGCTTTGGCGCCGTCCTCCAGGCGCACGCTGCGGCGCAGGAGGCGTGCCCGGTTGTGATTCTTTCCTTTGGGTTTTTCTTGTATTGTCTGAACACTGTCCTATTCCCTCACCTCCTTAATTGATTTTCCACCACGCCCTTCTCCACCTTGCTTTCCCTCTGCTCCACTAAGAGTTAACTTTAGCCTTACCTGTGTGATTGACAGCCTATCCTCCTATCAAGTCTGGGGCGGGTTCTTTCTCCCTATTTATTGTTTGCTCACTTTCCCATTGGCGCCTGCTATTGCATTTCACTTACTGGCTACACTCCTTGTTCCTTGTTACCTGCTCTTCTGATTTTCTGACCACTGGCTTACCTTTGACTATTCTCTTGGATTTTGATTCTGTACTGCATTGCTCGATTGTTATCGACCCCTTGGCTAGCTGACCTCCCTTTGTTGTTGTGCGTCTTGTCTGCGTTCTGTGTTATCACTTATTATAAGGAGGGACTGTCAACTAGTTGCTGGCTGTCACCTAGGACAGATCGGGCAAGTTAGCCAGGGACAGTGGGGGGATTCAGCTTAGGGTCCACTGTCTTGTTGTGCCCCTCCCCTCAAAGTTCTCCAGCAGCTACTGGGGAATTGCTCCTCTAGTGATTCCCTTACAAGTACACTATATCCGATGGGAAAGAAAGAGTTTATTTTATGCAAATTAACTGAAAAGGGATTTAGGTGCGTTTCCTCTCATGCCAGGGATTCACTTTCTGCTCTAGATGACCACCCTTAACTGCTACCTACCTCCACCCCCGTTGCTTGAGTGACTATCTACCACTTTGTCTCTGAAGTTAGCTGCGGTTATCTGAAGCGGAGAGCGAAGCCCTGGCAGGAGAGGACACTTCCCTAATGCCCTTTTCAGCTAATTTGCATGCTGACTTTCATGAAAATGGAACTGCAATACAGAATAAGAAAAGCATATTTGGAAAGTGTAGAAGACACTCTACAAGGTACTGTCATTAGTTTGATACTGATTTTCCTCTTGACAGACCCCCTTTAATAAAATGAGATTTTGCACTGACGTGTTTCTGCTTCAGCATATCAGTGCCAGGGGAAGAGCAGGGGAGCAGATAGTTAGCTGTGCTGAGTTAGAATGTACCTCTGATGAAGGTTAGGTGCAATCTATAGTAGATTTGGGATTAGTACAGCTCCCTGCTCATGAAACATTTTATATATTTGAATCAGTATGACTACTAATAATTTATCCTATGTGGGGAGTGTAATATTACTCTCTATGTAAGGGGTTCTTACTTGGTGGATTGCAAAAGGCATTCTATCCCCTACCCCCAGCTCTAGATTAACAGTGTTTTTAGAGTCAGTAGTAGTAGTAGTAGGGCTATTCTTGACATATTTTAAAGGGGTTGTCCGGGATGAAATAAAAATTAATCCCTAAACTAAACCCCCTCCCCCCGACTAACTTCTAATTTACTTTATATTAAAATTTTTTTAGAATTACCTAAATCCCAAAGCACACTTTCTGATAATAACGGAACGTCACCGTTATTACCCCCCCCCCAACCCCATCATACTTACGTATCTTCCTCTTCGGGAATGGCTCCTTCCCTCTTCCTCTCTGCTAGCGCTTGTGCAGTCTGGAGGTGAATGTGACACATGCGCAGTAGAGATGGCACACACTAAAAGGGAGCAGCCGTTCCCAGAGAGGAAGACAGGTAAGTATGATGCGGTGGGGGGGGGGTGTAAGGGAATTGCCAGTTGAACAATTCCCCAGTGCTGCTGCAGAGCCGTGGGGGGAGGGGCACAACAAGACAGTGAGCCCTAAAGCTGAACCCACCCACTGTCCCTGGCTAACTTGCCTGATCTGTCCTAGGCGACAGCCAGCAACTGGTCGACAGTCCCTTCTTAATATACAGTAGGTGACAACACAGAACGCAGACAGGACAAACAACAACAAAGCAAAGGGGTCGGTAACAGTCAAGCAATGCAGTACAATATCACAATCCAAGAGAGTAGTCAAAGACAAAGCCAGAGGTCAGGAATAGGAATACAGGAAATAGCAGAAAAGGAGCTAGCAGGGACAAGTCACAAGACAGAATCAATAGCCAGCGACCATGTGAGGGCTGACAACCTGTTTATAGAAAGTCAGGACATGCCCCAGACTGGATTGGTAGACAGGCTGTCAATCACACAGGCAAGGCTGAGATTAACTATTAGAGGAGCAGAGAGAACAAAGGTGCAGGAGACGGGTGTGGCTGAAATTCAATTACATAGTCTAGGACAGTGTTCAGACTGAGCAACAAGAATCTTAACCAAGGAATCAAACTGAACACGCCTCCTGCGCCGCAGCGTGCGAGCGGAGGGTGGCGCAGAGACCCGAATAGGCAGAGACGTTACAGGGGGTGGGCTGAGTTAGTTAGTTGGGAAGGGCTAGTAGTAGGCAGGATAGCTAGGGAGACAGGGAGGGGGCGTAACGGAGTGAGAGAGGAGGGGGCAGTGAGAGGGAGGTAGTGTGGAAGCTACACAGAAGGAAGCTACACCATGTAAACAAATTCAGAAGATGCCAGGAGCTCCCAGAGAAACCCAGAAATCACTCAAAACACTGCTAAAGGTATATGGGTGTACTTATTAACCCATTAATAGCACTAACAGACCTTTTTTTAAAAAAAAAGAATTTTTTGCCGGAAAACTCCTTTAATTATAGTACTAATAAAGGTTATATTTTAATGTCCTACTTTCAGTTAATCCTACTTAGGCTTTGTGCACACAACAGTAAAAAAAAAAAAAAGGACATTCAAAACACGAGCGTGTAACAGACCACCACAAAATGGCGCCGAGCATGCGCAGTCAGCGTATATCGCAGCCTCAGATGCCCTACGCAAGGCAGAAGATCAGAAGAACATGAAGAGGGGCGTGAACAGAACTAACTAAGGGGCGGCGAGAGGTTATGACGCGAGGGGTGCTCGAAGACCAGGGGTAACACCCAGGGTGCTCCGTGAGCATAATTTGCATATCGCAATAAACAAATTTTTACAGAAACGGCAGGGAGAAAAAGGGAATGGAAGATAAGAGTAGAATAGCCTTTTTAAAGGCTATTCCAATGTGCCATTAATTCAAAAGGTGATTTTCTAATGATAGACTCCCTTTAATGTCCATTTTTAATCAGTACTTCAGTTATTTTTCATCAGTTTTCTGTCAGTCCTTCCATTGTTAGTGTGCATTTTGCATCAGTTTGTCATCTATTTTTAACTGACAGTTGAAAAAAACAGATGAACTTCATTGGTTTATTATTTTGACCCAACCCACTCATCTTTTTTTAATGGGCATTGAAAGGAACCGTTCACTTATATTGATCCAACCATCTGCGAAAACAGACAATAATAGAACATATTGTATTTTTTAAAGGTCTGTTAGGCCGGGGCCTCACGTAGTGTAAAACGTAGCGATTTACATTAACATTAACAAAAGCCACAGCATTTTACATTAACTGCAAAGTGGATGGGATTTTTGCAAATCATAGCATGTCAATTATACATATGGAAATGCTGGAGGTTTCCGTACAGGTATAATGGAAGCAGAAAGTCCGCAGAGGAAAACTCTGAGGACTTTCTGTGAAAAAATGCGGATTGATACGTGGGGCCTTAGCCTTAAAATGGTTTGTTACATGTCCTTAAAATGGACATGTAACGAACACTAAGAAAACACTAAGTCAAGCATTACAGTTATACTGAAAGTGTGATAAGTGAGATTCACAAAATCACAAAGTAACCTATCCAATGAAAACAATGTAAGTTATGTAAGATTTTATAAGTCTATTATGGGAAAAGTTCTTGATTTATTTCATAACAGCAAAAAAATAATAATAATCTGTTGTTCTTAAACTATTTTAACAAAAGCATACAGCAATGTATGATATAAATCAGGTAACAAATACAATTTACACATGGAAATGATAAATATCAGGGTTTCAATTCTGCACTTTCCCATAATAAAAGGTGGGGGCAGGAAACGGTAAGGTTTGGAGGGTATTGTAAATTCACACCTAACATTATATAAGAAGGTTTAACAAAATGTGCAAAGTTTAATTCCTGGTATAGAATCAACTACATCCTACATTCTATCTGTCTGTCTGCTGAAACCATCTTGTCATCTGTGCAAAGTTTAATTCCCTTTTGCTGTCTCAAGACTCGGTGAGTCAAAAGCAAACTGAGGATCTGTTACATCCTACAGAGGGCGCATGAGCTCCCAGCTCCTTTCCCATAATGCCTTGTGATATGTAGATACTTAGTAGAGGGCGAAAGGCAACTCAAAACTCTACACACCTTAACTGGTGCTCTCCTCAAGGAGAGATGTCCCTGTCCATAGTATTAGGGGAGGCATGAGTGCTGAGGTTGTCACGATACAATTCAATCCTAAGTGTGATTCAATCACAAGTGTGTAGAAGCTGCGGTTAAACATGGCATTTAGACAGGATAGAAGACAGATCAGCTGAATTATCACTCCAAAAACTTGTAAGTTTTAAAAACAATTGTATCACCATGTTCACTGCATGTTTTTTTGTCTCTATTTGCTGCTTTTTTACAAACTTACCACCCATTCCCACCTCCTGTTACTTCTATCCACATCAGTCCCTCTCTCCTTCCCTCTCCTATGTTCAGCTCCCACTCTCTTTTCACCTTCCTCAACCACCTTAACCCACCTTGTGCTTCTGTGCAACAAATTAGACGATCTCACAAGTCATTTAACCATCTACTGTCTCTCGCCATTCTCCTGCTATTAGCTGCTGGGGACTTCTCTCCAAACCCTGGTCCTCCTTCTGGTAACTTCAACTCTGTACCTGTCTCACCAAGAAACCCTTCTAACTTTATTAATATTCGTTGTATGTCGTCTCCTTCTCCTCCACCAGCCTCTTTCTCTTGTGCTCTCTGGAATGCCTGCTCACTCTGCAACAAACTTGACATTACTCAAGATCTCTTCATCTCAAAGTCTTTTAACCTACTGGCTGTCACTGAAATCTGGATTAAACAGTCTGACACCGCATCCCCTGCTGCTCTCTGTTATGATGGCCTCCAATTCTCACACACCCCTAGACCTAAGGATAGGCAAGGTGGAGGGGTTGGTGTCCTTCTATCTCCACAATGCATTTTTCAGGTCATTCTGCCTGTACCATCACTCTCTTTCTCTTCTTTTGAGGTGCACACTATTAGACTCTTCCACCCTTTCTCCCTGCGAGTAGCTGTCATCTATCGTCCCCCTGGCTCTCCTTACCAGTTCTTAGATCACTTTTCTTCATGGCTTCCTGTGAAAGATCCTCAGTGCGCAAACACCGCTGTGGCATCACCTGAGTCTTCTTTCATATAAAAACCACACTCACCGCCAGTGAATGTCAGGTTCACCAGATAAATACAAGACAAGCTTTCTAAATTTAATATATTTATTAACCCCTAAATGGGTCGGTATTAACATCTAACACATGCAGTTCAGAACAGATATGCAGATATATGCAAGCATTAACAGTTACTAGTTACAAGATACAGTACAAATAAAATAAAAGGGATAAAGGTGAAATGATTACTTTACCACGCATCTCCTTGATGTGGTTCTGTAGTCCAACACTCACACATGCTCTGTCATGTGTGAATAACCAGTGGAGGCTGTTTAGCATGTGGCATTAATACAATAATCCAGCCTGCATGCTCTCATCACAGTCTCCCAGCATTAGTCCAGTAGTCTCATCACAGTCTCCATAGCATAATCTCATAGTAGCATCTCAATGATAGTCTCTGCACTGTATTCTCAGTGGTAGGTTCATCATAGTATCCTCTCAGGGGTAATCTGTCTGTAAAACTCCATAGCATAATCTCCTCCCACATCCCGCATTCCTTTCCCTGCACCCCAGTCTAAATGAACACAAGCCATGGGTACAGTAAAACGTTCCAATCCAATACCCCGTAGGGTCAGAGTTTTCCCGGGAATAATACTGTCTGGGGGGACCAAATCTGGTTGTACTAGCGTGACATCTACCCCAGTGTCCCGGAATCCCATCACCACTTTGTCCCCCACAGTGACCTGTTGACGGTTAGCATTAAGCTGGGGCCCCTCCCTTGCAACCAGATTGTGTTTTACCCCTCCTCCTGCCGTCGCTGGCAGGTTTCCACGGCAACTGGTTGGCAACATAACGATCCGCCATTGCTGCAGCTGTTTCAAGGTCCTTGGGCTTTCGGTCCAAGAGGTATTTTTGCACTTCCTTGGTGCAAATGTTCAAGAACTGCTCTTGAAGCATGAGGTCTGCAAGGCTTTCTTGCGAGGTGACGGACTTGCCCTCCGTCCACTCCCGGAATCAAATGTGCAGCTGGGCTGCTGTATCCTCATGGCTCTCTGAAGGCTTTTTCTGCAGGCCTCGGAACCTTCGACGGTATACCTCAGGCATGAGTTGGTACCTCCGGATCAGCACTGCTTTAACGGACTCATAGTCCTGGTCAACTGCCAAATTGGCATAAGTGTCCAGGGCTTTTTCCCTCAACCAGGGAGCCAGGTAACGGACCCAATCCGTCTGTGGTAGCTGATACTGCTTACACACTTTTTCAAAGGCCCGCAAGAACGAGTCCAAATCCCCGTTTGTTTCAAGGATTGGAAAGTCCTCGGATCGGAGCCTTGGTACTTGGGCTTCTGGAGTGTGTGCAGTGACTCCCAGTGCCTGCTGGGAGAGCTCCATTCGTTTGAGCTCAAGCTGATACTGCCGCTCAGCCTGCCGTTCTGCTGCCTCACGATCAGCCTGCCGTTCTGCGGCCTGCCGTTCTCGTTCTGCAGCGTCACGATCAGCCTGCCGTTCTGCAGCGTCACGATCGGCCTGCCGTTCTGCAGCTTCCTGAAAGCAGCCCAACACCTGCAGGTATGTGTTAGGGTCACCGGTGCCTGCTTGCTACAGGACCATTTGCCAATGTGAAGCCATTCCTCCCACAGCAAGGCTGGGGTTACTGGTCTCTCCTGGTGAAGTAATCCTTGGGACCAGGCTGCTTGCTGCACTTCCTGGCCTAGCCCCAAAATCAGGACTCTGCATAGCTGTGGCTGCCTCCATTTCAGCCATACACTCAGGATCTCCAAAAGCCTGGTTCAGCAGTTCTGGAGATCTGCTTCTGAGCCCACTAGCCATCCACTGGTATTTGCCAAATAAAAGGATAGAATACAAAGAGTAAGGGAGGGAACAGCACTGTATCAAACTTTCACTGTATCTTAATGCTTGCTTTAATACCGAGCTTGTCTCATAGGATTACCATAATCCCCAGCATGTGAGTGATAAAGGTCACCAACACACGCTGTTTATCCTAAGATCCCACTATGCTGCCACCAATGTGAAAGATCCCACTGCTGCCACAAATGTGAAAGATCCTCAGTGCGCCAACACCGTTTTGGCCACACCTGAGTCCTCTTTCATATAAAAACCACACTCACCACCAGTGAGTGTCGGGTCCACAAGATAAATACAAGACAAGCCTTCTAAATTTTATATATTTATTAACCCCTAAATGGGTCAGTATTAACATCTAACACATGCAGTTCAGAACAGATATGCAGATATATGAAAGCATTAACAGTTACTAGTTACAAGATACAGTACAAATAAAATAAAAGGGATAAAGGTGAAATGATTACTTTACCACACATGTCCTTGATGTGGTTCTGTAGTCCAACACTCACACATGCTCTGTCATGTGTGAATAACCAGTGGAGGCTGTTTAGCATGTGGCATTAATACAATAATCCAGCCTGCATGCTCTCATCACAGTCTCTCAGCATTAGTCCAGTAGTCTCATCACAAAAAATCTCCTCATGGTCTGTCTGTAACAACTCTGTAGTCTGGTCTGATGAGTTAATGCAATCAAGTCCAGATCTTTTGTATAGAGCTGAGACCAAGTGGAATGATACAATGTTATCAGCCAGGTCTGATCAACAGCCCAGGCTTGAACAATGCACTATTGTTTCTTTGATCACTCAGGGCTGTATAGGAATACAATGGAGCCCTATTGTTACAGTGTGGCCACATTATGACAACATACACCTAGGATTATAGCTGCGCACCTTATGAGTAAAGAGATACGCTACCCAGAGACCAAAATACATTCCTGAGCCACAGCCACACTTAAGCAGAATCATCACACTTCCCAACTTCCTATCCTGTGAAATTCCTACTATCATTAATGGGTGACTTTAACATTCCCATTAACACTCCTGTCTCTCCATCTGCCTCTCGCCTTCTATCACTAACCACGTCTCTTGGTCTCTCTCAGCTTTTAACCTCTCTCTTTCTTCTGGAATCTTCCCCTCCTCCTTCAAACATGCTGTCATAACCCCACTACTGAAAAAACCCTCCCTTAACCCATCCTGTGCTGCTAGCTACCGACCTGTCTCTAACCTCCCCTTCATCTCTAAACTCCTGGAACGCTTGGTCTACCCCCCACCTAATCCGCATCTCTCTGCTAACTCTCTTCTGGACCCCTTACAATCAGGTTTTTGTGCACTACACTCTACAGAAACGGCCCTCACAAAGGTCTCCAACGATCTCTTGACTGCAAAATCTTAAGGGAACTATTCACTACTTATTATTCTGGATCTCTCAGCAGCATTTGACACTGTAGACCACAAACTCCTCCTCACTATGCTCCATTCTATTGGCCTCAGGGATAACTCTCTCTCTTGGTTTTCTTCCTATCTCTCTGACTGCTCATTTAGTGTATCAATCGCTGGTGCTATTTCTTCTCCTCTGCCCCTTGTGGTTGGGGTTCCTCAAGGCTCGGTCCTAGGTCTTCTCTTCTCTCTGTACACAGCCCCAGTTGGACAAACCATTCGCAAATTAGGCTTTCAATACCATCTTTATGCAGATGATACCCAACTATATACCTCATCCCGTGACATCACCCCTGCACTACTACAGAACACCAGTGACTGTCTCTCTGTTGTCTCAAACATCATGTCTTCTCTTTATCTGAAATTGAATCTTTCAAAAACTGAACTTCTTATGTTCCCTCCATCTACTAACCAACCTAACCCTGATATCTCCATTTCTGTCTGTGGTCTTACTATTACCCCGAGGCGGCATGCCTGCTGTCTTGTATTTGATTCAGATCTCTCCTTTACCCCACATATTCAGACACTTGCATGCTCTTGTCACCTGCACCTTAAAAACATCTCTAAAATTCGCCCTTTTCTCACCGTGGAAACATCAAAAACCCTCATTGTCGCTCTGATTCTCTCTCGTCTTCACTATTGCAATTCTCTTCTAATTGGGTTTCCTCTTACTAAACTCTCCCCTCTACAATCTGTTCTGAATGCAGTCGCCAGACTCATCTTTCTGTCAAACTGGTACACAGACGCATCTACCTTGTGTCAGTCGCTGTATTGGTTGCCCATCCATCACAGAATACAATATAAATTTATCACACTGACCCATAAATCAATCCATAGCGCTGCACCACCCTATAGCTCCCCTCTCATCACTAAACCAAAAAACAAATTCATGCTCACACATACAGTAAGTAAAAATCCAATCATATAATTTATTAAAGAATTAATGAACACAACAACATATAAACACATGGGGGAATCCAAGAAAAGACCAAAATGAAAAATAAATAAACATATACAAAAGCAGGAAAATCAGGAAATCACATAATGGAAATACATGGAAAATCCAAAAAAGCACAATATAAAATATATATATGTCTCTTAATAAATAGGGTGCCTAAAATCTCTGTGTAAAAAATACACCTGAGAACTATAAAGAAATGATATAATATATAAAATATGTGCTAAGGAAACCACGTATAGCATAAGTAAAATGTCCTGAAAAAACCCACCTAAGTACCAAACACCTCGACGCGCATTTCGCCACAGGCTTCGTCCAGAGGAATGATTGTAAGATCATGTGTACTGGTATTTAAATCCCACCCCACCAATAAGGAGCCACAAAACACACCTGAATAAATAGCCCAATTAACAAAAAAGATACCTATAGCACATATGATATAAAACACCGCCGCCACCTTGGAAAATATTGAGCATGTGCGAGCAACTAAATAAAGAAGAGCGTACCATAGAAATAGTATGATATAACTGCGCATGCGCAAGATAATGAGAAGATATCGCGGGTTCAGTGAAAGACGTTCACCGAACGTTATTAGGAACCAACGATACACTGATCATGCGCAGAAGGAAAAGCGCAACATCATAAAATAGTATAATCGCGCATACTCAGAAAGATGTATTTATATCAGCGGAACTGAAAAAAATACTATATGAAGGCACACCAAGTATACAGAATATATATACAACGAGCATAATGAATACAGACCCAGAACAAAAAATACACTCCTGAATCAATAAAAGAAGTACTATAACGTGTGAATAGCATAATAACACATGCTCAAACAAAATAGCATAGCAGAGCTAAAGATTACTAAAAACTGTAATACAATAGATACAGGAAATTGCATACAATGCAATAATGCACAAAATATGTAATAACAAAGTATACCAAAAAAAAAATAAAAAATTATAATTATTTTTGTTAATTTATAGTGTGGACACACAAGTACATCATATGTTCAAATATATCAATAAATGAAAAGGTCTAAGAGGGACCAACATAACAACACACATGAAAAACAAAACACATCAAGGAATATATATATAAATAGGTCCCAATAAAGTGCAAAAAAGAAAAAGTGCCGGTGCGCAAGTGAAAAGTGAAAAATGAAAAGTGAAAAATAATAATAATTATTATAATGCAATATAATATGTGCAAAAAGACAACACATGAAAAATATGAAAATATAAATGTAAATGAGGACAAAAAAAAAAAAAAAATTATAATATTGTAACGTCTCTGCCGTTTCGGGTCTCGGCGCCGCCCTCCGCTCGCACGCTGTGGCGAAGGAGGCGTGTTCAGTTTGGTTCTTTATGTAAGTTTCTTGCTGCTCAGTCTGAACATGGTCCTAGTCAGTGTAATGGATTTCCGGCCCCACCCGTGTCTGAACATTTCTCTCTGGACTGCATAGAGTTAATCTCTTCCTGGCCTGTGTGATTGACAGCCTGTGTACCTATCAGATCTGTGGCTGGGCCCAGACTTTCTATATACAGGATGTCATTTCTCAGCTAGTTGCCGGTTATTACACTTGTGTTTTGCCTGCTCTCTTTCTATACTCCTTGATACTTTGTTACTTGATTCTCTGACCCTTTGGCTTGCCTTTTGACTATTCTTTTGGATTTTGACTTTGTACTGCTTTGCTCGTTTGTTACTGACCCCGTGGCTTGCTCACTCTGCTTCTGTGTTGTTTTTGTCTTGTCCTGTTCTCTGTGTCACTTACCCAGTATAGGGCTTGTCTTCAGGTTGTCCTTTTACCATTTAGGGTAACTGTGGCAATAGGAAGGGACAGTGGCTGGGGTGAGATTTTGGCTCACTTGTCTCTGTCCTTCCTCCCAGTCCCCTGCAGTAGTGTCAGGGTATTGCTTCGTTTGGTAAGACCCTTACAAATATGGTGTAAATATTCCATAAGATGAAAAATCAATGATCCAACAAGGGTCCATAAATGTGTAAATAGGAATCCAAAGATGTGAATCGATGAAACAAATCAGGCCATCATGATTTGTGGACGATATGACAAATAGATGACAAAAAGACACATGACATGACTATCTAAAACAAAGAAAAAAAGACAAATTAAAATCAAAAAATGCAAAAGATACAAATAAATATAGAAACCAAAATGAAAATAAATAGAGACAAAAAGAATAAAAAAGAGAAAAGAAAGGAAAACACACGTAAACCATGAAAAAAAAAATTTTTGTATCATAAAAATGGAGCAAAACTAATACTCTCATTAAGTCCTGAAGGATGGACCATTTTAAGTCTTTAGATCCACCTACACTCCTTTTGTGCAAGCAACTGTTTCCAGTTGCCTGCTCTGGGTCCAATTTTTACATGGTCTATGACACGTACCAAAAAACCAGAAGGATCTGAGCCATGACATAATTTAAAGTGTTTAGGAATAGTTTTTAAAGTGGAAACATCAATATCTGAAGAAGCAATAATTCCTAAAATATGTTCCCTTACCCGACGGCGTAATTCACGACTGGTAAGGCCCACATAAATAAGTCCACACGGACACGTCGCATAGTAAACAACCTCCATGGACTGACAATTATAACTACCGAAAATTCTATATTGTTGTTTATTATCAGAAATGGAGAACATGTCAACACGCTCTACATTACTACAAGCAATACACTTACCACATGGGCGGCATCCACATTTAGGACCTGTATCACCAAAGGGGCTAATACGGGGTATACCTGAAAAGTGGCTGTGAACCAGTAAATCTCGTAAGTTCTTTGATCTTCGATAAGTGATTGCTGGCTGTGAACCAAGATAACGTCTAAAAACGGGATCTACCGTTAAAATGCCCCAAAATCTCTTAAGAATACGACGTAAATCAAACCATCTAGAATGGAAAGTGGTGATAAATCTTACCTTGTTGGAATCCTGTTTTGAACGTCGTGAATATTTAAGACATAACAATTCATTACGATCGGAATTTTGAGCTCTATAAAAGCCCCTCTGTATCCATCCTTCCGGATAACCCCTTTGTCTGAAACGATTACTCAAATCACGAGCCGCATTTTCAAAAGATGGATCAGATGAGCATAAACGGCGTGCCCGTAGAAATTGGCCAACTGGGATATTTTGGATAAGACCTACAGGATGTGCAGAAGAGGAGTGTAACAATGAATTTGTAGCTGTTTCTTTCCGGAATAATTCCGTTTGTATACTGCCATCAGCATCAATCCGTAATTTAATGTCCAGAAATTCCATTTCAGTTCTACTCCAATGATAAGTGAGTTTGATGTTCTTATTGTTACTATTGAGGGACCCAAGAAAAATTTCCAACTCTGCCTCAGTACCCTGCCAAATAAACACAATATCATCTATGTAACGACCCCAAAAATGGACATTCTCAATTAAGGGGATCGGTTCGGTGAGAAAAATGGACCTCTCCCACAGCCCCAGGAATAAATTAGCATATGTGGGTGCACAAGACGCCCCCATAGCAGTTCCTTGGAGCTATAGGAAAAATCCCTCACCAAACATGAAAAAATTGTGTGTAAGTACAAATTCCAGGAGTTTCACAAGAAACTCACCTAGATCTTGATCAATGTCTGACATCCGGATAAAAGTCTATACTGCTTCCAGTCCATCCGAGTGTTTGATTGAAGTATATAGTGATTCAACATCACATGTAACAATCAACATATCACTCTCCAAATGAATGCCATCAATCTTGCGAAGTATATCAGTACTATCCTTGATGTAAGATGGTAATGTTTCAACCAAGGGCTGTAAATAAAAATCAATAAATTTACTTACAGATTCACATAAACTATTAGTACCCGATACAATAGGTCGACCAGGAGGACATGTCGCGTTTTTATGTACCTTAGGTAACAGGTAAAAAATTGGAACTGTCGGAAATTTTGGAAGAAGATATGATGTTTGTTGTTGTTGTAACAGGCCCTTTTCCTACTGCTTCTTGGATCAAAAAGGATAGTTCGGTGGAATATTTCTGTAGAGGATTGAAAGTAATACTTATTTATGTGGGCCTTACCAGTCGTGAATTACAACGTCGGGGGAGGGGAAATATTTTAGGAATTATCTTCTCCAAAAATAATTTCCCCTTTAAAAAAAAACCAAAAAACCTAAAAAAAACCCCCCTCCGTTAAAAAAAAAAAAAAAAGACCTATTTATACACAGTCAATGAAAAATTACACCACGGGTGCAACACCCCTACTGATGGGAACATAGTAATTTAGGTTGATCCTCCTTTTGACAGGCAAAAAAAACAGCCTCTAGTCGCTTCCTGTAGCTTTTAATCAGTTCCTGGATCCTGGATGAAGGTATTTTTGACCATTCCTCTTTACAAAACAATTCCAGTTCAGTTAAGTTTGATGGTCGCCGAGCATGGACAGCCCGCTTCAAATTATCCCACAGATGTTCAATGATATTCAGGTCTGGGGACTGGGATGGCCATTCCAGAACATTGTAATTGTTCCTCTGCATGAATGCCTGAGTAGATTTGGAGCTGTGTTTTGGATCATTGTCTTGCTGAAATATCCATCCCCGGCGTAACTTCAAATTCGTCACTGATTCTTGTACATTATTCTCAAGAATCTGCTGATACTGAGTTGAATCCATGCGACCCTCAACTTTAACAAGATTCCCGGTGCCGGCATTGGCCACACAGCCCCAAAGCATGATGGAACCTCCACCAAATTTTACAGTGGGTAGCAAGTGTTTTTCTTGGAATGCTGTGTTTTTTTGACGCCATGCATAACGCCTTTTTGTATGACCAAACAACTCAATCTTTGTTTCATCAGTCCACAGGACCTTCTTCTTAAATGAAGCTGGCTTGTCCAAATGTGCTTTTGCATACCTCAGGCGACTCTGTTTGTGGCGTGCTTTCAGAAACGGCTTCTTTCGCATCACTCTCCCATACAGCTTCTCCTTGTGCAAAGTGTGCTGTATTGTTGACCGATGCACAGTGACACCATCTGCAGCAAGATGATGCTGCAGCTCTTTGGAGGTGGTCTGTGGATTGTCCTTGACTGTTCTCACCATTCTTCTTCTCTGCCTTTCTGATATTTTTCTTGGCCTGCCACTTCTGGGCTTAACAAGAACTGTCCCTGTGGTCTTCCATTTCCTTACTATGTTCCTCACAGTGGAAACTGACAGGTTAAATCTCTGAGACAACTTTTTGTATCCTTCCCCTGAACAACTATGTTGAACAATCTTTGTTTTCAGATCATTTGAGAGTTGTTTTGAGGAGCCCATGATGCCACTCTTCAGAGGAGATTCAAATAGGAGAACAACTTGTAATTGGCCACCTTAAATACCTTTTCTCATGATTGGATACACCTGGCTATGAAGTTCAAAGCTCAGTGAGGTTACAAAACCAATTTTGTGCTTCAGTAAGTCAGTAAAAAGTAGTTAGGAGTATTCAAATCAATAAAATGATATAAGGGTACCCAAATTTTTGCACCGGTCAAATTTTGGTTTAATGCATATTGCACATTTTCTGTTAGTACAATAAACCTCATTTCAATCCTGAAATATTACTGTGTCCATCAGTTATTAGATATATCAAATTGAAATGGCTGTTGCAAACACCCAAATATTTAGAACTAAAAATGATTAAGATTAATAGGGGTGCCCAAACTTTTTCATATGACTGTATATATTCCTTGATGTGTTTTATTTTTCATGTGTGTTATTATGTTGGTCCCTCTTAGACCTTTTCATTTATTGATATATTTGAACATATGATGTACTTGTGTGTCCACACTATAAATTAACAAAAATAATTATAAATTTTTTTATTTTTTTTTTTGGTATACTTTGTTATTACATATTTTGTGCATTATTGCATTGTTTGCAATTTCCTGTATCTATTGTATTACAGTTTTTAGTAATCTTTAGCTCTGCTATGCTATTTTGTTTGAGCATGTGTTATTATGCTATTCACACGTTATAGTACTTCTTTTATTGATTCAGGAGTGTATTTTTTGTTCTGGGTCTGTATTCATTATGCTCGTTGTATATATATTCTGTATACTTGGTGTGTCTCCATATAGTATTTTTTCAGTTCCGCTGATATAAATACATCTTTCTGAGCATGCGCGATTATACTATTTTATGATGTTGCGCTTTTCCTTCTGTGCATGACCAGTGTATCGTTGGTTCCTAATAACGTTCGGTGAACGTCTTTCACTGAACCCGCGATATCATCTCATTATCTCGCCCATGCGCAGTTATATCATACTATTTCTATGGTACGCACGTCTTTATTTAGTTGCTCGCGCATGCTCAATATTTTCCAAGATGGCGGCGGTGTTTTATATCATATGTGCTATAAGTATCTTTTTTGTTAATTGGGCTATTTATTCAGGTGTGTTTTGTGGCTCCTTATTGGTGGGGTGGGATTTAAATACCAGTACACATGACCTTACAATCATTCCTCTGGACGAAGCCTGTGGCGAAACGCGCGTCGAGGTGTTTGGTACTTAGGTGGGTTTTTTCAGGACATTTTACTTATGCTATACGTGGTTTCCTTAGCACATATTTTATATATTATATCATGATTTATGGTTCATTTCTTTATAGCTCTCAGGTGTATTTTTTACACAGAGATTTTAGGCACCCTATTTATTAAGAGACATATATATATATTTTATATTGTGCTTTTTTGGATTTTCCATGTATTTCCATTATGTGATTTCCTGATTTTCCTGCTTTTGTATATGTTTATTTATTTTTCATTTTGGTCTTTTCTTGGATTCCCCCATGTTTATATGTTGTTGTGTTCATTAATTCTTTAATAAATTATATGATTGGATTTTTACTTATGTGTGAGCATGAATTTGTTTTTTGGTTTATTGGTACTTGTCTCACACATATTTTGTGATTTAGCTATTTGCCCATCAGTTTTCTGTATTCCTCTCTCATCACTGTCTACCGCCCTAACGGTCCTCTCCGTTCTGCCAATGACCTTAGACTTGCATCCCCTGTTATCTGATCATCCCATTCCCGTCTCCAAGATATTTCTCAAGCTGCACCAGTGCTCTGTAATGCTTTACCCAAGACAATCCAATTAGTCCCCAACTACAGCAGCTTCAAAACTGCCCTAAAATCACATCTGTATGGTCAGGCTTATCACGTGCCCTGATCACAGTGTATTGTGCAGAGGTGTAGAACAATAACACTTTTTATCTTTCCTCTTCTGTTCCTCAGATCCTGGCCCCTCCATCTAGAAGTTATACTGTACTCTTTGCACTTAGTATCTGTTTATTCACAGATACCGGCTGGTGACGGGCTCATACAGCTTCAGTTACACAACCTTTTCTATTAAAAGATGGCTGGACCATTGTAGCAAACAAGCCCTCTGACCTCTTGTGTCCCCCTATCTCCTCATGTAAGCTCTTGCGAACAGGGCCCTCACTCCTATTGTTTGAAATGTTTACTTGTTTGTCACATTGTAATGTCTCATATTGTCTGTTCATGTGTCCTCTGATTTGTAAAGTGCTACGGAATATGTTGGCACTATATAAATAAAGTTATTATTATTATTATAATGAACATAAAATACACTTCTAACCGCTAGTGAAATGTTTGCCATGAAATGTAACCAGGTAGGGGATAGCAAAAAAGAAAAATGGAAAAAAATAGGGAAGGTATGACTAGGAGCAATGGTAAGTCTTGAACTGAAACTACTAAAAGTATCTACCAATGTCACAGAAAAGTACATACTCCCAGGACAACACTACAGAAGGTAACTTCATGGTAAACTGCCTCCTCAGATACCAACTTATAAATAACATATGAATGGGACAGATCTATTATGCCTAGTACGCCAGTTTTCTGGTGTACAAGGCATAAAAGTTGCAATGTTTTGCACAAATCAAGTTTTTTGTGCAAAACATTGTGACCTTTTCATTTCTGTGCCGCTCTCATTACTTTCCAGAAAAGACGGTGTGGCAAGGACATGGAGGAGGCGCGGTACTGGCACCATTAGATTTATCTTCATTTATGCCAGAAATCTGGTGTATATCATGCAGAAAATGTACACCAGTTATATGCTATATATTATCGTACATTTCTCTCCAGACGGATGGCTCGATGGAGTGTGCACCTTCATAAATCTTCCCCAATGTCTATAAATCACATAAGATAAACAATTGTGCCATCTAGAGAAACAGGAATCTCAGTCTTGAGAGTCACAATTATGTCACCAAACGTCTCAAGTTGGTGATTTAGATGCATTTAGTTCTTCTAATTACCATACTGGGTTAACTTTTTAAGGGTGCAGGATAGTTTATATGTTAATGCTTGAAGACTTTTTTAATTTTTCCTTCCCCACCTTCCAAAAACTTTTTTAAATTTTTCTGTCGATATAGCTATGTCAGGTCTTATTCTATGCGTGACGAGTTGTATTTTCATTCTGCACCATTTTGGGAAACATATAATGTTTTAATTAGCTTTTATTAACCTTTTTGGGGGTGTCATGTGAAAAAACCCACAATTCTATCATAATTTTTTGCATTTTGTTTTTATGGCATTCACTCTGCTTTAGCATTCCCTCTTGACCCCAGAACCCATGGATGCTGTACTCGCTATTAATTTTTTTTTTTTTTTTTAACTCTCTGTGTAACGTAACAGTATGGTGCAGAGTGGGATCAAAGCAAGATGTTGCAATTGTTGGAGTAAAGTACGGTAGCTAAAGGCCCCCAAAGCTAACATTAAGGCTGGGGCCCCACGTTGCAAAACGTCGTGGCAAAAAACGCTGCATTTTACATTAACTGCAAAGTGGATAGGATTCTGGCTAATCCCATCCACACATTTCAAAAAAAAAATCTGCAGCAGAAAGGTTGCGATTTCAAAAACACAAGCGATTTTGCAAATCACAGTATGTCAATTATACCTACGGAAATGCTGGCGTTTTCTGTATAGGTATAATAGGAGTAGAAATTTCACAGAATTTCTGTGAACAATGCTGCAGGAAAAAACAATGCAGCAATGTATCTCCTATCCACAGGTAAATTGAAGATTGGTGGGAGTCTGATTGCTGGGACCTACACCAATCACAGAACCAGGGTTATCTTGGTCCACTCATTTCAATGGGATTGCTGGCAAATCTCTGACAGTCCTATTGAAATTAATGAAGCAAGGGCACACCTGTCTGATTGCAAATATTACAGTGGCTATGGAAAGTATTCAGACCCTTTTAAATTTTTCAATCTTTGTTTCATTGCAGCCATTTGCTAAAAGCAAAAAAGTTCATTTTATTTCTCATTAATGTACACTCAGCACCCCATCTCGACAGAAGAAAAACAGAAATGTAGATATTTTTGCAAATTTATTAAAAAAGAAAAACTGAAATATCACATGGTCATAATTATTCAGACCCTGTGCGGTGACACTCATATTTAACTCACATGCTGTCCATTTCCTTCTGATCCTGCTTGAGATGGTTCTACTCCTTCATTGAAGTCGAGCTGTGTTTAATTAAACTGATTGGACTTGATTAGGAAAGGGAAACACCTGTCAATAAAGACCTCACAGCTCACAGTGCATGTCAGAGCAAATGAGAATCATGAGGTCAAAGGAACTGCCCAAGGATCTCAGAGACAGAATTTTGGCAAGGCACAGATCTGGCCAAGGTTACAAAAGAATTTCTGCAGCACTCAAGGTTCCTGAGAGCACAGTGGTCTCCATAATCCTTAAATGGAAGAAGTTTTCCTAGACCTGGCCGTCCAGCCAAACTGAGCAATCGTGGGAGAAGAGCCTTGGTGAGAGAGGTAAAGAAGAACCCAAAGATCACTGTGGCTGAGCTCCAGAGATGCAGTAGGGAGATGGGAGAAAGTTCCACAAAGTCTACTATCACTACAGCCCTCCACCAGGCGGTGCTTTATGGCAGAGTGGCCCAAAGGAAGCCTCTCCTCAGTGCAAGACATATGAAAGCCCACATAGAGTTTGCTAAAAAAAACACATGAAGGACTCCCAGACTATGAGAAATAAGATTCTCTGGTCTAATGAGACAAAGATTGAACTTTTTGGTGTTAATTCTAAGCGGTATGTGTGGAGAAAACCAGGCACTGCTCATCACCTGCCCAATACAATCCCAACAGTGAAACATGGTGGTGGCAGCATCATGCTCTGGGGGTGTTTTTTGGCTGCAGGGACAGGACGACTGGTTGCAATTGAAGGAAAGATGAATGCGGCCAGAGTGCTCTGGACCTCAGACTGGGATGAAGGTTTACCTTCCAACAAGACAATGAACCTAAGCACACAGCTAAAATAACAAAGGAGTGGCTTCAGAGCAACTGGCCCAGCCAGAGCCCTGACCTCAACCCAATTGAGCATCTCAGGAGAGACCTGGAAATGGCTGTTCACCATCCAACCTGACGGAACTGGAGAGGATCTGCAAGGAAGAATGGCAGAGGATCCCCAAATCCAGATGTGAAAAACTTGTTGCATCATTCCCAAGAAGACTCATGGCTGTACTAGCTCAAAAGGGTGCTTCTTCTCAATACTGAGCAAAGGGTCTGAATACTTATGACCATGTGATATTTCAGTTTTTCTTTTTTAATAAATTTGCAAAAATATCTACATTTCTGTTTTTTTTTTCTGTCAAGATGGGGTGCTGAGTGAACATTAATGAGAAATAAAATTAACTTTTTTTGCTTTTAGCAAATGGCTGCAATGAAACAAAGAGTGAAAAATTTAAAGGGGCTGAATACATTCCGTACCCACTGTAGATGGGCAAACCCTAGCCGGGTTTGACGCCAATATTCCAAATTGTTAGTTTTTAACAAATCAAATAGTTGGTCTTGGACAAACTAAAATACACATGTGGACAAAATTGTTGGTACCCCTCGTTTAATGAAAGAAAAACCCACAATGGTCACAGAAATAACTTGTAGCTGCCGCGACATGTATTGCACAGTGAAAATACAGAAGAGATACGTGTCTGTGAGTCATTGTGAAGTTCTGACATCACCTGATATCACCTGACAACCTCTCAGCCAATAGTCAGTGCTAGGTGGATGCCTTACATTGCTGATGTCACATACAGTATATAAGATGGTGTGTACAGAAACACTAAGTATTTCAGTAATTGTGAAACTAAGGGATGGATGTGTTAGTCATCACTCCATGATCTAAAGCAATTATTCAATTTTCTTCTGCAATGCACAGCACTGAAAGCAGCAATACCTGCAATAGAGACAGACTAGGACTAGGAGAAGTAGAACAAAGTTTAGTCAGATTTAATCAATTACAGGCAGTTTGCGATAGAAATCATAGATAGGAGTGAGGGAGAATATGTTCTGTGTGAGCCAGTCTGCAGCAGCAAAACAGACAATGGACTGTTAACCTTTTCATTACCAACAATCTAATTTAAATATGTTTTGCAATAGAGGAGTTTGATCTGTGACTGTACACAGTTTGTCTTACATTGTTTTTACTGACAAAGTCAGTCCTGTTAGTGAAAAATCTTTTCTTAGGGATTTCTTTTTTGGGTAATAGTTTCATTTTTTTTTTCATACACACAAACTGCCTGTCAGGGATGTTACATCTGTTGTTGCTGCTTTAAAGTTGCTGGGTCTACATAAAGAAGGATTGGTGGTTGCTGCTTTAAGGTTGCCATGACAACATAGGGAAGCTTCCTGAGCAGGCCTATATAAACCACTTCCTCTTCACTCAGCTTTGCTGGCTAATCAGTTTTCTAAACTCCTGCTAAGCGCCTGACTGTGATTTGACTTCTCCTATACCTGACCTGTGGCTGTGTTCTTGGATTCCTCTTGTCTTGCGATTTTGGCATGGCATTCCTGATTGGTTCCGACTATTGGCTTTGTTTCCCGGATTTGTCTTCATCTCGTGATTTGGATCTATGTTACCATCCTTAGTTACTGACCCGTCATTGAAGACCATTCTGTTTTCTCTGTATCTGTGAGTAGTGTGCGGATTTGGTGTAGGCTTCTGCTGCAGTGCATTTATTTGTGAAACACTTTCTGTTTGGTCACAATTCTGGTCTTCAGATTCAGCGAAAGGCCACCTCTTCTTGCGAGGAGCTCTGGTGAAGGCATCTGAGGCCGGTCTTGGCTCGCAGTAGTGTTTTGCCTCTAAGTAGCATTTTCTACTGCTCGCAGTTGTCAGCCCTTTTCTGCTGCTGCTCTCCTGTAGACTCGTACATTTCTTATCTTGCATCTGAATCCTAACACTGCCATTTAATCAGGGAAAAACACTGATTCCACCTGTGCTAATTTTAAAAATCTCTGCTTCTTAAAGGGGTTTTCCCATCTCCTTGTTTCAGCAGCTTTGCCTGATGTCACTTCTTCTCACTTCCTGTATCCCCCCTCCCAGCTTGCTGAACAGGACACTATGAATATGCACATGCTTCTAAAGAATGGACTCAGTGTTAACTGTGTGTTTACATAGAGAGATAACAGACAGGGCTTTATCAGCAAACTGCAATTAGCTGAACTGATTGTCCTGCCCCAGAGCTGTAGATAACAGTGAGAGCAGTGAGTGACATCACTTATCCTATAACACAGGTCTCTGGTTATGGAAACGCTGTGTAAACAATGAGAGATATAATTTCACATAGCAGGAAAACAAAGCAGCATTTCTAAAGCAATATATTTAGGAAAAGTCTTCAAGTTACATAAGCTAGCAGTATAGATAGGATCATTGAGATGGGAATACCCCTTTAAGGGATTTTTTGCTCACCCAATAAACAGTGTGATGCAGCTTGCTAATCTAAAAATCTCAGTTTCTGGCAGGGTACAGGCAAAAGGAGGGGTGGAGGAAACACTTGTGCAAGTACCAACAATAAGAATGTGAGTGGTAATAGCAACACTACTTCTTTTCTTGACAGCCCCGCCAATACCCACAGTATTGACATACTTTCAGAGAATAAAGATGTTTTTATAAGAGTCAGGATTCTGTGTGCTTCTCCTACCACCCTTTCTTTCTGCACTGTCAAACATGTCTTCATTTATGACTGACACAGATCCCATTCTCTAGTAGTCATTTGGCATCTGCTGAGAGATATTCCTCATAGCCAAAGATCTTCTCTCCTTCCTCTTCTTGAAGAGTTGGATAAGAACAGCCAGTGTGTTTTGCAGAGGTGATAGAGGAGGAAGCCATGAATGTTGGCGGAGGTAGTAATGTGCAGGGTGTGTGCTACTGGTAGTTGTGCAGTAGCAGCCTAAAGGGGAAATCTGTTAGGAATTGTGAGGGTATAGAGGAATCCCATTGCCATGATGAGACATAAAAAGTGTGAAAGATGATGAAAATACTGAATCTGATGATAATTCTATTGCAGATAAGACCTGGCAACTGGGTCAGGGTGGCATCAGAGGAAGAGGGTGGTGGCAACTGTAAAAGTAAGTATTCCATCCAATATGCAGCCCCAACTCCCAAAAAAGCTGCATTGGGTAGGTCTAGGACAAGCTTGGGTGGTGGTGGCACTGGTAGACACGTTTCCACTGCTGCTGATTTTGGTGGTAGAAGCTATGTGTGGTCATTTCCTATATGAGAATTTTTTTTGTACAATACTGAATGACAAATCCATGGCAAGAAGTAAGATTTGAAACCAAATAATTAGCCATGGACGTGCAGACATGTCTAGGAACTAGGTCTCTTGGTACTCACATGAAAAGGTGTTACAAGCTCATTTGGAAAAATAAAATTGGTAGTGGCACAAAGTGAGCAAGACTGTTCTATTTCTTTTCCTCATGATCTTGTTTGTAGGCTTGCCATATCCACATATAGCACAAGGTCTTCGATTGTTATCATTATCATCTCCTCCTTCTCCACACCAATGTCAGTCATCTTCCATAAAGGAATGTGTGTTCAGTAAACAGCAATTTACGCTCAATGATTGAGCTGGTCTGTAACTTTAACTCAAACCTGGCCAAGTTACTGGCATTGCAGCCACTGCCGTGCCACTTAGTGCAATTCTCTGCATTTCGTCAATTGATGGCATGCTCACAGTATTGATGGAGATTACCTAGCTGCTATTATTTCTCTAGGAAAGCTGTCCCTGCTTGATATCGCCATGTGTGGATAGGGGCACTCCACCATCAAAACAGCGATGATTATGGTCAGGGACAATGCATAGCTTTCATGGCCAACTGGGTCAATGTTTTGAGCGTCTGCAGCCACAGTCTAGAAAGACAGCAAAGTCAGGTGCTTTCTAGTACAGACATCACCTCGTGAGTGCAGACCCAGTTTCAACACCAGGTGGGACTTATCCATCTACTCCAGTTCCCCCACAATGGACCATTTCCAGCCCTCAATTTTACCAGGGCAAGCCATCGCTTACTCCCCTGCCCTAATTTTATGGTTGTAAGGTGAAGCACTCATTGAGAGGCACGTTTGGCACATGCTGGGGCGTCCATTTGAGTAGCGGTTTATGATGAATAATTACTGCATTGGCACATTGACGGTGTGCCACAAATTTTTCTTTAAATTCTGCAAATTATCACTACGTGGTGCCGCATGTTCACCCACAAAGTGGTCAGTGGAATTCTTTATTACTTTTCAACTGTCAGAAACACTGATGGTGTGCCACTAATTTTTGTTGAAATTATATAAATTATCACTGCGTCAACACAATGTTGATGTGGCATTTGCTTCCATTCAGGGATAACTGGCAGAATAGTTCAGATTTTTTTCTGGCTCCCAAGTATCATTCTCATGGTCTTAGAATCCTTTCCATTTCAGAAGATATTCTAGCTTTTTCAGCTGGCAGGACAGACACAGTGATAGTGTGTCACAAATTTTACAAAATAAATAGAGGACATTGTGTAGGACATTGTGTTTGGTACTGACTTGGCCCACGGCAACAAATACAATTTTCCATGATGACGGTCTGTCTTTGTGTCGGTATAGAACAGCTGCGAGAATGGACTCCTGTATTCCTAGTATGTTAATATTATGTGAACTCATTAGCCAAATTGTTAATGAAGTAATATAAATAGACAGATTGCATTTTTTGTCAAAGAGGATTGCCATTGTACAACCTTAGCACACATCTCCATTTGGACATCTGAGATGAGTACAAATGCTCAAAGGATTTGCTTAAAGTAGATTCAGACTTACATATGGTTGATTTGCACCTTATCTATCACTCTGCTAGTTCAGTTTGGCCCACAATGTCTTCCTTAGGCTAAGGCCCCACGTGGCGTCCTGCAGCAAAAAAGCGCTGCGGGAAAAACCATGGTGGCAACGCATCGTGGTTCTTCCCGCAGCGCTTTAGACAGAAAGTTCACAGAGGTTTCCTCTGTGGACTCTCTTTTTCAATTATACCTATGGGGAAACTGCCGGCGTTTCCGTAGGTATAATTGACATGGTGTGATTTCCAAAACTGTGCCGCTTTTGGAAATTGCCGTGTGTCTGCAGCACAGTTTTTACCGCAAAGTGGGCATGGGACTGTAAATCACCACTATTTTTTTTTCCGCCACGGGCAAATCGCGGCATTCACGCTACATGGGACCCCGGCCTTAGATGGCAAAACAGAAAACAGTTTTTGGGAAAGTCTATGCTCAGGTATTAGCAGTATCTTAAGTCTTGGGATCTGGTGGAGCACAAGGTACACCCCCCACCTTCATGAAGGGACACCAATGCCAGTTATTGTCCAAGAGAATACCCTGCATAATATACATTTTATAGTACTGATTTGTTTTATAGGTTAATGTCTGTCCCTTTGTCTTTTTAATGAAAAGTCTAAGTAAGAAAAGGGTGCATCATAGCCAAGAACAACATTCACACAACTGAATGCCATTACATTCTTTCCTAGAAACTGAGGTAACTCACAGAAAAACAATAGCTAGCTCATGAAAGAAGCAAGTCTCCAGTTTGTCATTAAATCGAGTTGGCATGTAAGGTTGAAACTGGCATAAAAATAAACAAAAACATACTTGATATGTACAGTGTTTGCTGGAGTAGCTTTTTGCACTGGGTTGTTTGGATTGTTAGTGGTTTCTCTTGTGTATTCCCTTCTATAGTTTGCAAATATGAAATAAACCTCATATTTTTACAAGCTTTTCAATAAGTAGAAATGAGTTCACATTGTGAGATATCATTATCTTATGTTCTCTAACACCTTTTATAGGGTAATAGTATAGTAGATGCTATTATAGCTTGGATGGCTACTCATGGGAAAAAAGCAAAACAATGCTTTTGGCCAGCTTTACCCTAAAGGGAATCTTACACATTTGATGTCTGTAGACTAAATAACTACTCCATCTATGAGCTGTAAATTCCCCAATAACTTAGGTTTAGTGCCTTCATACAGATTGATGAACAACTTCCGGATCCCTTTAGCAACCCTCAGCCCTGGACAGAAGATAATAGGGTCAGCTTGAACAAATGCACCCTTGCCAAATCTTTTGACCTGAGAACAAGCAGTCAGTCAGTGTAGGCACTTACAGGGTCTGACATCAAAACACAAATGTGTATGAAAAGTTGAAAATATTTTACAGCGTATTAGAAGAAATATCAAGCAAATTATTCTTCACAAATAAAGCCTTTTGCTTTCATGTGATAGAATTTTAATGGCTGACACTTGGAGAGAAGGAACATGTTTGCACCACTGTCTACATATAACAAAGTGTCAAGCAACCAGTGAAAGCCTTTGTAATAGTCCAGACAAATGTACTCCTACTGTGTATTCAGAAGTGCTTTATCTTCACAGATGGGAGATTGTTAACAATGGCTTCATTGTGCACATAAGCATAGAGGCACACCCAGAATGCCACAAGGCTTTGCATTGCTTGATCTGTCTGATCTGCTGGAAAGAGGCAGCTCCCTAGGACAGAGCCAAAATAAACCTGATAGGACAATTCTGCTAGAGAGGACTGGATATTATATAAATACACACTGCTGAGAAGTATCTGCTTCTATGTCAGTTGTTTTTATATCATACCATGGGACAAATGTAGCATGCTGTCTTACAGTAGAGTAATTGTTTCAGTTATTGTTTTGGCTATATAGTATATTGATATTTAGGCCGGGGCCCCACGTGGCGTAAATGCAAAAAAAGAAACGCAAAATTGCAAAAACCGCAGCGTTTTACAGTCACTAGTGAATCCCATCCACACATTGCAGGAAAAATATGCACAGCGGAAATGATGTGATTTCCAAAACCGTTTTGGAAATCACAGCATGTCAATTATACATACGGGAATGCTGGCGGTCCCATATAGGTATAATTGAAGCAGAGGAAAACTCTGCAGACTTTCTGAGAAAAGCCGCAATAAAGCATGAATATATACATGAATATAGGCACTCACAATTTCTGAAGGCAATAAGATCTGGCAATCATGAAAAAAAAAAATCTGCTTTCAGAACATCCATAGTATTTTACTACTACATCCAAAATACATTCCTAAACATTATATTTCTAAACAATTGAAACATTTCAAAAAACATTTCCTAATGATTTGGATCCTTTCTATTGATTTGATTCCATTCACCGTTACAACAATTATGAATTTATTTTCTCATATGAAGACTATTCTGTGACATCTACATATATACCAGAGTATATAAAAGTGGTGTACTTTCTTCAGTTAATTTGTAATGAAAATCAGGGTGAATTTTTTAATCTGAGTATCTTTACTATAATGCCTAGATCAAGGATTTTTAGAAAATACTCATTTATTTATAATATTTTTTTATCCATTAGACTATCACCTTTTCCTACATATCCTCACCTAATGCTTGTTCCTGGAGTATCTCAGTGGTGGGCTTTTAACAAGAATACGTGAGTGACTACTGCAAAAGCTAGTGACTGAGGGATTATTGACATCATAGAATGTATCTAGTCATATCTGTGTCTTGAAGACACAGACACAATTGACAGAAAAGGTAGCTCTGCCACCAGGCAAGAGTTCAGTGATGCCATTATGCAATGCTGAAGACCCTTTTGGTCCTATACTTTTTCCTAAAATGGTGTCTAAAGAGATCTTGCCTACACTTTATTGAGCATATTAGAAACCTGGGACATGCTAGTAATACATTGTGATCATCTTCTAACCAATAGTACTAGCCATTTAATAAGAAATAATAGACTATTTGAGCATGATGCATGCAATAAGTGTAAGTGGAACTTTCATGGCATTTTTTGCTCCATGTCTTTTCTATTTACACATTTGTCACATGAATGTTTCAAGAAACTTTTATAAAACAAAATAAAAGTTTTATGTATATAACCTAATATATACTTATAAACTATTGAAAGTGAAACTTACGCAATACAAAAACATCTGTGTGTAGCCACAGTCATACACAGAAGATGGAACAGGTTTTGAGTTTCATTGCAAATATTTTGCAGTCATGTTGACACAGTATTTCTTGGGTAATGTACTTTTCATTAATGTATTATGAAATTTGTATGTCACATTGTTGATAAAAACAGTAGGTGAAACCTAGCAACATTACATATACAGTATACCACTAAAGGTAAATGCATAGACTTATCAAGTGAACATCTGATTCCTAAGAGTCACAAAACATGTTCTCTTCAGCTGACACTTACTTCCTTGACAAATAATGCAAGGATTACACTACAAGGACAATAGGTCATATTTATGAAGACTGTCTCTAGTTGTCCGGCTCAACCTGTCAGTGCTCACTTTTTCATTTTTGAATCTTTTGTCACATAAGTGCACTGTAATTGGTTGCTATGAATGAACTAATGGAAAACTCCCCTAAAAATATTACTCATATTTTCATAATGGAGGTAAATGCTGCAGGGTATATCACATGAAGCTCAACATTTTATTAACATTTCCTTCAATCATACAAAACAATCCACACAAGTAAGAGTTCTTACACAATTGACAACCATATCCATCTTTATGGCATACTTTTGCCTGTTTGTAAACTTGATTTCGGTTAGTTATACCTGGTAGAAAAAAAAAGAACAAAAACAGGTAAAAAATATACTTTACGACTAATTAAGGCTAAGGCCCTACATAGTGAGCTGAAGTCAGAAAATGCTGCGGAAAAGACTGTGAAAAACACTGCAGAAAAAAATGTGATATCTTTCCGCCACAGAGTTTTCCTTTGCGGACTTTCTGCCCCTGTTATACCTATATGGAAAACACCAGTGTTTATGTAGGTATAATTGACATTTCTGCAATGTGTGGATGGGATTAGCCAGAATCCCATCCACTTTGCAGGTAATGTAAAACGCAGTGTTTTTTTGCCTTGGCGTTTCTGCCATGGTCAAAATGCTGCGTGTTCGCAACGTGGGGCCCTGGCCTAAAGGGGTTGTTCAGTCTCAGCTAATAAATATTTCCGTTTATATAATGAAAAGTTACACAATTTTCCAATATACCTTCTGCATCAGTGCCTCACAGTTTTCTAGAACTCTACTTGCTGTCATTGTTTACTTCATTTTTATCCATTGGAAGTAAGCAGAATGAATGTCAGCAGGCAGAGATCTAGAAAACCGTGACGAATTTCAGCAGAAAGTATATTGGAAAATTGTACAACTTTGATTATGTACAAAAATTAGCATTTATTTGCTGAAACTAGATAACCCCTTTAAACAAAACACTTACCTTTGGAGTATAACCTTGCCTTTTATTCCTGTTAAACACTACATGCAATAGAACTATATACAACATTTTAGGGACATAATTCTGGTCAAATCATTCCACAGAAACTGCCACCAAGTTACTAACTACTAAATCAAAAGGCAATCATTACTTCATAGAAATACTTTGACTTACGCCTCGTTCACATTTGTGTTTGGCTATCTGCTCTTATCCATCAGGGGACTAGAACAATGGAATAACTGATCCATTCTATGACTGACACAAACGGAGCCCAAAGGACCCCATTGACTTTCTTTGGGTCCATTGGATGTCTGATTTTTTAACTGAAATCACTGGTCAAAAAAGTTGGGTATGTACGACTTTTTGATCTGGAGACTCCAAACAAAGACTCTGACACATACAGTGCCTTGCAAAAGTATTCATACCCCATTAACTTTTTCACATTTTGTCACCTTACAACCACAAACTTAAATGTATTTTATTGAGATTTTAAGTGATAGACCAATACAAAGTAGCAGATAATTGTGGAATGAAAATGATACATGGTTTTCAAAATTTTAATCAAATAAAAATCTGTGACGTGCAAAAATATTCAGCCCCCCTATATCAATACTTTCTAGTGCCATTTTACGCTGCAATTACAGCTGCAAGTCTTTTGGGGTATGTCTCTACCAGCTTTGCGTATCTAGAGACTGAGATTTTTGACCATTCTTCTTTGCAAAATAGCTCAAGCTCATCCAAATTGGAAGGTGATTTTCTTTCCCAGTCTCAAGTCTTTTGCTGCCTCCAACAGGTTTTCGTCCAGGATTGCCCAGTATTTCGATCCATCCATCTTCCCATCAACTCTGACCAGCTTCCCTGTCCCTGCTGAAGAAAAGCATCCCCATAGCATGATGCTGCCACCACCATTTTTCACAGCGGGGATGGTGTGTTCAGGGTGATGAGCAGTGTTACTTTTCTGCCACACATAGCGCTTTGATTTAGGTTCAACTTTGGTCTCATTTGACCAGAGATCCTTCTTCCACATATTTGCTGTGTCTCTTATATGGCTTGTGGCAAACTGCAAATGGCTTTTCTTATGTCTTTCTTTCAACAATGGTTTTCTTCTTACCACTCTTCCATAAAGACCAGATTTGTGGAGTGCACGACTTATAGATGTCTTGTGGACAGATTCTCCCACCTGAGCTGTGGATTTCTGCAGCTCATCCAGAGTAACCATGGGCCTCTTGGCTGCTTCTCTGACCATGCCTTGGTAGGTTTGCAGTTGTAGAATACTTTTTCCATTTTTGGATGATGGATTCAACAGTGCTCCTTGGAATGCTCAAAGCTTGGGATATGTTTTTATAACCTAACCCTGCTTTAAACTTCTCCACAACTTTATCTCTGACCTGTCTGGTGAGTTACTTGGTCTTCATGATGCGGTTTGTTCACTAGATCTCTAACAAACCACTGAGGCCTTCACAGAACAGATGTATTTATACTGAGACTAAATTACACACACCTGGACTCTATTAACTAATTAAGTGACTTCTGAAGGCAATTGATTGCACTGGATTTTATTTAGGGGTATCAGAGTACAGGGGGCTGAATACTTTTGTATGTCACACTTTTCAGATTTTTATTTGATTAAAATTTTGAAAACCAAGTATCATTTTCCTTCCACTTCACAATTATGTGTTACTTTGTGTTGGTATATCACTTAAAATCTCAATAAAAAACATTTAAGTTTGTGGTTGTAAGGTGACAAAATGTGAAAAAGTTCAAGGGGTATGAATACTTTTGCAAGCCACTGTATGTGAATGTAGCTTTTCCACCATCTTGACAGTGCATCTTGATAACTCTCCACTACAGATTCCTCTTCCCAAGACGACCACTCCCTCTTGGATCATCTAATTTTCAGAAAAGATATTTAGGCTAAGGCCCCATGTAGGAAGCCGCAGCCAAAAAAAATGCTGCAGAAAAGACAGTGTTTTTTTTCCGCAGCGTTATTTACAGAAAGTTTTCCTGTCTCTGTTATACCCAAACGAAAAACGCCAGTGTTTACGTAGCTATAATAGACATGCTGCATTTACAGAAACACAATGGTTTTTGAAATTGCAGCATTTACACTGCACATTTTTATGTGTGAATAGGATTCTATTCTAAAGTTGCACTGTCTAAAACTTAGAAAATATTAGCAAATGTGCCCCACTATCTGTTAACTACACCCAGGGGCACACCTCTAATGTGGCAAAGTGAGGCGGCCGCGTCAGGCGGCACTATCCGTCACTGTCTCGGGGGGCTACATTTTTTACTGTCTATTTAACGTAAACCAAAAAAAAAAAATCTGTGCGGTACCTGTCCTGGGCTGGCTTACAAGAACTCTGCATTTCAGCGCAGGCGGCGACACAATCACGTCATCGTGCCTCCTGTGCTGTCACGCAGATGTCCTATGCGCGGACAAGAAGAGATGGCGGCGACTCCATCAAGGGATCGTAGGTAGGTGAGGATAAATTTTTTTAGACTATATATATATATATATATATATATATATATATATATATAGGGTGTTACCTGCTGGAGTATTTACTTACTGATCCCCGCTGCTGGTCGTGGCCGCTTCCGTTTCCCCCTTCTGCTATGGGACGCAGAAGGGGGAGCAGAAGCAACTGTGAGCAGAAGCGGGGTTCAGTAGGTGAGGCTGCGGGCCTCAAATACTACTATTATGTTTTTATGTTTGTCACCACCTGGGTCTCCAATCATTATACTCTGGGGTCAGATACCACAGCTCATTCAAACAGCTGATCAGTGGGGGTCTTGGGTTTTTGAGCCCAATGATTATTTTATTAATGACCTGGAAAACCTTTTAATTAGGAAACCTATGGGGCATTGATAAGAGGCACTATTTATACAGGGTACACACGGACATTATTAATGTAAAGATGCACTTGGGAGTATTATTCATTATGGAGGGTTATATCATATCTCTTATATATATAAAAATGAGTTCCTGTCTGTCTGTCTGTCTGTTCTTTATGCGTGACCAAACGACTGGACCGATCCTCACCAAATTTGGCACACATGTACATCAGGCGTCCGGAAATATTATAGACTGGGTCTCAGCTCTCTTGGACGTACCGTTCCTGAGGTACAGTATTCCCAAAAAATGACCAGCATTAGTCTATACAAGCCTGCAAGTCTTTCACTCATATTCCAACTGCCATACACACGGTCACATGTCCCTTATCAGCCAATAACAGCTCGCAGGCGCTTACTCTCCTCAGGCACACAGGTTTCCATAGCAACCAAGCTATGTATGACCTGTATTAGTGAATAGCAGTTCACAGGACCTTAAATATTCAGTCATATCACGTGTATCAGCCAATATAAGTTCACATTTAATTTACCAGGTTTCCATAACAACGCAGCCATAAATAGACTGTACCTATACTGGACTCGGTGGCGTAACTAGCAATGGCAGGGCCCCAAGGCGAACATTTGACATGGGACCCCCCCCCCCCCCCCGCACAAACTGCATTCCTGCACACACTATTATGCCCCATACTCTCCTCAGGCACACAGGTTTCCATAGCAACCAAGCTATGTATGACCTGTATTAGGGTGGGTTCACACCTGCGCTTCAGTCCGTCCGTTGCCAATCCGAGAGAAAATCTCGGCGAACGGGATTGGCATCGGATACAGACAGGTCAGCGACGCATTGGTTAAAAACCCATTCATTTGAATGGGTTTTTTAAGCAATGCGAGGGTGTCCGATTGCACCCTCTGCGCTGCGAAACCGTTTTTTTTTCCTCGGACACGAAGTCCTGCATGTCTGACTTTGTTTCCGAGGAAAAAAAAGGATTCGCAGCGCAGAAGGTGCAATCGGACACCCTCGCATTGCTTTAAAAACCCATTCAAATGAATGGGTTTTTAACCAATGCGTCGCTGACCTGTCTGTATCCGATGCCAATCCCGTTCGCCGAAATTTTCACTCGGATTGGCAACGGACGGACTGAAGCGCAGGTGTGAACTCACCCTTAGTGAATAGCAGTTCACAGGACCTTAAATATTCAGTCATATCACGTGTATCAGCCAATATAAGTTCACATTTAATTTACCAGGTTTCCATAATAACACAGCCATAGATAGACTGTACCTATACTGGACTCAGTAACTAGCAATGGCAGGGCCCCAAGGCGAACATTTGATATGGGACCCCCCCCGGCAACCCCTCCACGCACACAAACTGCATTTCTGCACACACTATTATGCCCCATAGTGGCCCCTGCATACACTATTAGGCCCCATAGTGGCCCTTGCACACAGTATTCTGCTCCATAGTGGCCCCTGCACACAGTATCATAATGGCTCCTTCATATAGTATTATGCGCACTTCCCGCTACTTCTTCAATGTTGGACCAGATGTCACGTGAGCCAGGCATGTATTGCAACGCATAATGACGTCGGACTGGCCCACCGACATCTGGGACGTCACCAAGGAGGCCCGAAGTCTGCTGAAAAGACCCCAGAGTATAATGATAGCAGTGTTTGTGGGGTTCACGGCCCACAGGCCTTACTTACCAATCCCCGCTCCTGCTCACAGCCGCCTCTGCAGAAGGTGAAGTGCAGGCGGCCGTGAGCAGGAGTGGGGATCGGTAAGTAAATAGGGCCCGTTACCTGCTGGTGTTAAAAAAAAAAACATCAGAGGCCCACCGGGTCCCCTAATGTCCCGGGCCCTGTGGCAGCTGCTACCACTGCTAAACCGGTATTTACGCCACTGACTGGACTGCCATACTGGATTTCAGCATTCTTATAAATTGAAATGTTTTTTAAACTACTCATGTCCCCTGCAGCAAAACGCATGGCTGCTGCTCAAGCTAATGAAAACTCTCAGCAGACCCAAGCCTGTCTCCAATCTGATAAGGTATGTTACAGACAACAGCGATCTGCTGAAACTCCCCAGCCGACCCAAGCCCGTCTCCAATCTGACAAAGCATTGTCAGCCACATGCACACAGCTGCACTCCAGGTTTCAATAACAACCCAGCCATTTTTCTTCACTGCTGTAGGTCAGCTTTAAAGGGGCAGGGCGCTGTGGATGACACTGTTACACAAGGTCACATACACACAGCTTTACTCCAGGTTTTCCATAACAACCGATCGCAGGTTTTTCACTGATATCCAAACTTAGATGCACATAATCACATGACACTTATGGACCAATGGAAAATCGCAGGTTCAGTCTTGACATACACACAGCTTTACACCAGGTTTCCATAGCAACCAAGCTATTTATGTCCTGTATGAGTCAATAGCAGTTCGCAGGTCCTTAAATATTCAGTCATATGACGTGTATTAGCCAATGTAAGTTCACATTTCATTTACCAGGTTTCCATAGCAACACAGCCATAAATAGACTATACCTATACTGGACTGCCATACTGGATGTCAAGTGCAAAACTGGCCAATTCTTATGGGGTCACTACACAAACAAAAAATGAAATATACCCGTGCGAAGCCGGGTCCTTCCTCTAGTATTTTATAATTGGGGGTAGCAACAGGATGGGGGCTTTGTGTAGGTGAGGACAATGTGGGTCGGATGCCTGGAAAAGTGAGGAGCCAAAGATGTTCTGCAAACTTTACAGAGACAAGTCACAGCTGGAAGAAGTGGTTATGGCGGTCCAAAGGGAAGAGAAGGGAAATGTGAAGGATTAGTCAGAGACGTCACCTGTAAGTCACAAAATGTTACTGCACTGTATTCACCTAAATGATAGAGGATAAATATCTGATTAATGGGGGTCTGTCTGCTGAGACCCCCACTGAGCCTGAGAATTGCGTTTTTTTTTTCCCCCACTGGGTGGAAATACAGCCTAGCAGCAGCCAGGCTGAATATAGGCGTGTCACTTGGTGGATGGACGAACCCGCGCGGCTCTCATTCACTTTGATAAGATTGCCGAAGATACCAGAAGTACAGTACTCCGCTATCTGGGGGCTCCTATTATAGAGAATGGGAGCCATGTGGGCTCATCCATCCACCAAGCAGAAGATGTGTGAAGTTATTGTCATTGTTAATGTTATTGATTTCTGATACTGAAGTAATACAGGAAGAAGAATTCTTAAAAACTGTTTCATAAGTTTGTGTATGTTTATTGTACGACGATAACAGCGTGTGAAGCTAACAGCATGTAAACTCAATTTTATATTTTTTTTTTTTGTAAGATGCACCCTCAAATTTAAACAAGAAAAATTAGGAAAAAATACTTCATGTTAATTTAACCTTCCCTGGTGGTCAAATGGAGTACAGGGGTCAAGGTCACTAACTAAAAAGGGGGAACTACAGAGATATATACTATGTGTGAGAGGGATTTACAAAGCATTATACTGTGTAGGGGGCACTAATGGGGCATTATACTGTGTAGGGGGCACTAATAGATCATTACGCTATGTGAGGGGTCACTAAGGAGTTCTATACTGTGGGGGGGGGGCACTAACGTAGCATTATATTGTATGGGGACACTAAGGAGCTTCATACTGTGTTGGCATCATTAAGAAGAATAGTACTGTATGGGGGGA
The DNA here is from genome assembly GCA_947044405.1 of Leptodactylus fallax. Lineage (NCBI taxonomy): Eukaryota > Metazoa > Chordata > Amphibia > Anura > Leptodactylidae > Leptodactylus > Leptodactylus fallax. Next base: position 1,737,342 of record CAMRHE010000326.1, read on the forward strand.
ACTAATTGGACATTAGTGCCTCCACACAGTATAATGCCACATTAGTGGCCTCTACATGTTATAATTAGCTATTGTTGCTCCCTCACAGATTGCACCACAGTGCTCCCCTGCAAGCGGTATAATTCCCCATTAGTGCCCCCACAGAGAATATTACTCCTGAGTGTCCCACACTGTTTAATCCCTCTTTGTGGGGGAGCACTAAGGAGCTTTATACTCTATTGGGAGCATTATATTGTAAGTGGGGAACTAATTGAACTTTAGTGCCCCCACACAGTATAATGACTTGTTAGTGACCTCTACATGTTATAATTAACTATTGGTGCTCCCTCACAGATTGCTCCTCAGTGCTCCCCCTACTCAGTATAATTCCCCATTAGTGTCCCCCACACAGAATAATACTACTGAGTGTCCCAGACTGTTTACTTCCCATTTGTGCTCCTACAAAAAGTTTACACTAAGTGTCCCAGACTGTTTACTTCCCATTTGTGCTCCTACAAAAAGTTTACACTAACATTGGCTGGGAGAATCACTCATCTTGCGACTGCTGTCACCTAAGCCCTGGTACATCACACTAGCAGAAGCAGGGATCAGCAATTGTCCCTGCTGCCTGCACAGGAGCATTGTGTAGGCAGCAGAGATTATTTCCTATCCCTGCTGCTGCTATTGTAATGTTTCAGGGCTTAGGGGACAGCAGTTGCGAGATGATTGATTGTCCAGGCCGCTATCATAATTAAAGGGCAAGGAGGCAGATGTCCAGACAGTACACCAGTTGATCATCCCCAATCTATACAGTTTGTGGGTGTTCACATATAGGAATTTAACGCTGATATGGGGGCAGATTCAGCCCCCAAATCAGTGGCAGATTCCGCCCAGATTCTGCCTCCCTTTGTTTTTAATAGAAGACAGAGATCACAGCCGGATCCTGAAAAAATAAGCATCCTGCTCAATCTTGCCGCAAATGCTGTGGCTGATTTAGCTGTGGAATCTGTGGCCCAAGACTCCCTGCTGATTAGGCCCATTCATTCAGGCCTAATTAGCCATGGGGGGGGGTTGCGGCCTGAAAATCAAGAGTAATTCCTCTTAACTTTCCACCGTATGAATGGCCCCTAAGGGTATGTTTACACAACGAACTTCCACCTAACTCCACAAAATCAATGGTGTATTCCACCCTCAATCTACCTCCCATTGTTTTAATATGAGGCAGACACTGATGCAGGACACTCTAAAAATTAACATCCTGCATGAGACACTGAGCTGATTGCCCCATTTGTCTGGGGTTAATCAGTGAGGGGAACCCGTGGCAGAAAGCCAAAGCTCTACTTCATCTTTTTGCACTGCTTTACTTTATTACTTAAAATATTTTCGTTGTGTAAAAGTGAACCAGTTATAGCCATTGCATTGACTGCCATTGTCATTTAGTCACCAAGAGTACTAGTGTGTGTTTTTCCTAGTCTCTTAGGCCTTATTCACATGACAATGCAGCCGTTTCTGCCCATTCAAGTTGATGGAAGGAACTTATTCACATGGCAGTGAATAACATCTATATGATGTCATAAAATCCATGAATGTCAATAGGTGTATTCACACGGCACTATCTATGTCAGTTTTTTGAAAGTTCTGAAAAATAATCCATCAGAAATATGTCCATGTGAATAGATACATTGATATCAGTGTGTACTCAAAACAGTTGGATATGACTACCAGAGTAGCAGACAATAGCATCTGCAATGGAACTCAATAGCTAATAGGGCCCATTTTCACTGAGTCGTAGAGTAGAATTAGTGCTCTCTGTAGTGGATGGAATTGGGTGTGGAAAGCTGAATATGACTCCATTACTTTTGTGCATTATCCTGGTACTGTGAGATTATTGTTTGCATTATTCCTGTATTGTGACACTAGAGATGGGTGAATTGGTTCACAACTAAGAGGATTAGACCCGGATATTCAAAATTGTTTGTTTTTTAACGAAAACTGAACAATCTGGGATCTGTCTCAGACGTGCTAAAATGGCCATCAAGACCCCAGAGTACAATAGGTGGAAGCCCAGGGGAGGTGATAAAAATAAAAAGAAAATATTTATATTCACCTTCCGTTACCTCTTTTGGGCATCTGGCACTCTGTCATGGCTTCCTTGCAGCATCTGGTGCTCTTCTTTGATTGGGCCACAGTGGTGACTTGGGCAATCCGAGCGTCATGACCGTCGGACCAAATGAACCAGCGGTTTGCTTCATCCAAACACAGAATGAAACAAATCAGAGATTTGCCCATCTTTATGTGACACCACTAGGTGCATTATCCCTGCACTGTGATATTACTGTGTCCATTATCCCTATACTGTGACATCACTGTGTTTATTATCACTGTACTATGACATTACTGTGTTTGTTATTTCTGTACTGTAACATCACTGTGTTTACTATTTCTTTACTGTGATATAATTGTGTGTATTAATGCAGCACTGTGTTTATTCCACCTATCAAATTAATTTGTCTTATTTACACTGTATGTAACCTGTGTATTAATAAAATTATCCACTTCAATAAACCATACATAGAAAAAAATATTAAAATCAAATAATCCTCTTTAGTAAATCCAAAAATGCTAAAAACATACAATTTGTGATATAAATCTATATCACTCGTATAAGACATAAGGTCCCACATCAATTCATAATCTGATTGCATGAGTATGTCCAATTATACAAGTATTCCCCAAATATAGTATATAACCAGACAGAAGGAAGACGTATACTCATAAATAGTAGTATCAAAGAGTTAATAATAAATATGCAGCGCAAACAAATATACATATATAAATATAGAGGATTTATAATATACAGACCACAGTAACTGGAACCAAACCCCAACACGAGTTTCACCTACATGCAGTGGCGTAACTAGGAATGGCTGGGCCCCAAGGCGAACATTTGACATGGCCCCCACCCAAGCCTCCGCCCCCAACCCCCCACACACACAAACCCCATTCCTGCGCACACTATTATGCCTCATAGTGGCCCCTGCACACGGTATTATGTCCCATAGTGGCCCCTGCACACGGTATTATGCCCCATAGTGTCCCCTGCACACGGTATTATGCCCCATAGTGGCCCCTGGACACGGTATTATGCAGCATAGTGGCCCCTGCACACAATATTATGCCCCATAGTGGCCCCTTCACACAGTAGTTTGCCCCATAGTGGCCCCTGCACACAGTAGTTTGCCCCATAGTGGCCCCTGCACACAGTAGTTTGCCCCATAGTAGCCCCTGCACGCAGTAGTTTGCCCCATAGTAGCCCCTGCACGCAGTAGTTTGCCCCATAGTGGCCCCTGCACACAAGTACTTTGCCCCATAGTAGCACCTGCACACAGTAGTTTGCCCCATAATAGCCCCTGCACACAGTATTTTGCCCCATAGTGGCCCCTGCACACAGTATTTTGCCCCATAGTGGCCCCTGCACACAGTAGTTTGCTCTATAGTAGCCCCTGCACACAGTAGTTTGCCCCATAGTAGCCCCTCCACACAGTAGTTTGCCCCATAGTGGCCCCTGCACACAGTAGTTTGCCCCATAGTGGCCCCTGCACACAGTAGTTTTCCCCATAGTGGCCCTTACACACAGTATTATGCCCCATAGTGGACCACCCATGAACGATTATTATACTTTGGAGTCTTTTCAGACCCCAGAGTATAATGATCGGAGACCCAGGGGAGGATACAAACATAGAAAACACTGCAACTTACCTCTTCCTCGCTCCGGTGCACTCCCCGTGCGCTACTTCAGCCATCTTCAATGTCGGACCAGATCTCGCGCGATCCAGGCCGGCGTTGCGACGCATGATGACGTCGGCTGACATCTGGGACGTCACCAAACAGGCCCGAAGCCTGCGGAGCGGCAGATAGGTGAGTTACAGTGTTTTTTATGTTCGCTCACCTCCCCTGGGCCCCCGATCGTTATACTCCAGGGTCTCAAAAGACCCCGGAGTATAACGATAGCAGTGATTGTGGGGTTCGCGGTAGCGACTGCCACAGGGCTCCGGGCCCCGTAATGTTCCGGGCCCTGTGGCAGTCGCTACCACTGTAACCCCCGTAGTTACGCCCCTGCCTACATGGCTTCTTCAAAAATGAACACATGACATGACTGTGTTTATTAGCCCTGTACTGTCATATCACTGTGGCATTATCTGTACTGTAAAACACTATGTGCACATCTCTGTGCGTAAAGGATACCAAATTAATTGTATACTTTTCAAGTTTTTAACTTGCTGCTTACGGTGGTTAGGGTAGAGTTGCGGGGGGGGGGGGGGCATTACAAATTTTGCTATGGGATTCTATGGTTACTTCTTATGTCCCTAGTTGCATATCATGTTGAGATCCACTTTCCTATGTCTTATTAGCTCAGAAAGCAGATTTTATGCTGGGACAAAAAAGAGGGGTAATAGTCCCTATAATTTAATCCTTCTTTTGAAATTGTAAATATGTAGCAGAAAAAGACTACTATTACCTACTAGAGGTGATGGGACACCAAAAACTCAAGTTCATGGAACATAAACTAATGAAGAATAAACTATCCACACAAAAAGAGGATTTGAGGACTATCATGAAAGGAAAGTTGGAAAGTTTAATGTCTTGAAAAATGTGATGCGTAATATGGCTGTATGACTGTTATTTTAATATTTCTATTAAAATAACCAAATTGATTTGTTTCTACCACAACCCTGTGGTCCCTGTTCTATTTCAGGCTATATGACTTTTCAGTGATATAGTAACTGTTATGGGTCTCGGACACCTTTATTTTCATGAGACAGAAGGAACCTCATCACTACCTTGTAGCACAGGGTTTGTCTTTATGTGTTTAAAATATACAATGACTGACAAATACTAACCAGGGATAAAACAGCTGTTAGAGACAGCCAATGTTGTCCTAAGCTTCATTTGTCTGTATAAACTGTTAATGTTGAATGTGTTTCTGTGATTCTGTTCCTTTAAGACAGCAGCCATTGTAATTGTGACATGATGCTGGAGTGACACCCCCCCCCCTTTTTATGTCAGCCTGCCTGTTCTGCAGACAGAGTGTGAGCAGAGAAGCAGGAAGTGACGAGACAGAGAGCAGCAGCCATCTTGGCAAGAGAGAAGACAGGTGTCTGTGCTGTATTGAACTGGTGTGGAGATTTTTCTGTACAGCTAAGCTGTATCTTGGTCCAGAGACAAACAGAGTGTAAAGAGACAACAGGATTAGTGAGTCCATGTGAAAGGAACTGTGCTCAGTGGCTGATCAGTGAGACTGACATTGTGACTGTGTATATGGATACCACAGATAGAGACTTGCAGTGCTGTTGACGTACTGGACAGTAACTGCTAAATCCCGGCTCACATCCCAGCTCAGTGTATGGATCCGGCAGGACTGTCAGTGTGCTGAGTGGAATCTGCTGTTGGATTACATTGCATTCATTTGGTTTCCCTGTCTGTTAAAGAGGACTTCATTTCTCCTGAGATCTTGATAACCGTGAGGAGAGGACGCTTCACTAAAAAAGAAAGGAACGACTTTGGGCCCCACTGCACGCTTCTACGGACTGTAAGCGGTCCACCTGGACCACTGGGGAAAAGGGGGTGCACCCAAATGTGAAGTGAGGGTCAGTTAGGGATAGTTTTGAGTATATTGTTCATTCAGTGTCCATACTGCAGAAGTGGACAGAGTGAAAGTAGAAACCATTGCAGAATTTGCCTTGAAATTGTTCATGCTATATTGTATATTTTGCTTGTCTTTATCCCTGTCATTTTACCTTCAACTCGCCTTTATTAATTTATAGTAAATATATATCTTTTTCTTGAACTTAACTACCTCGTGTGCGTTCATTTCTGGTTGCGGAGTCCAAACCACCTGCCTTGCTCTCGGTTCACACAGCAAAGTATAGAAAGTTAAGAATTCTGAAAGGGGGTATTTTTTTGGGGAACTAGCAGAGGGCCCCGGGTTCACACAGTAAAATTTCTTTTTTTTTTTTGTTGTGACCCCAAAAAAAAAGGCCCGTTTTTTCCTTTTGACATCCAGTATGGCAGTCCAGTATAGGTACAGTCTATTTATGGCTGTGTTACTATGGAAACCTGGTAAATGAAATGTGAACTTATATTGGCTGATGCACGTCATATGACTGAATATTTAAGGACCTGCAAACTGATATTGACTCATACAGGTCATAAATAGCTTGGTTGCTATGGAAACCTGGTGTAAAGCTGTGTGTATGTCAAGCCTGCGATTTTCCATTGGTCCATAAGCGTCATGTGATCATGTGTATCTCAGTTTGGATATCAGTGAAAGACCTGCGATCGGTTGTTATGGAAAACCTGGAGTAAAGCTGTGTGTATGTGACCTTGTGTAACAGTGTCATCCACAGCGCCCTGCCCCTTTAAAGCTGACCTACAGCAGTGAAGAAAAATGGCTGGGTTGTTATGGAAACATGGAGTGCAGCTGTGTGCATGTGGCTGACAATGCCTAGTCAGATTGGAGAAGGGCTTGGGTCTGCTGGGTTGTTTCAGCAGCTCGCTGTTGTCTGTGACATATCTTGTCAGATTAGAGACAGGCTTGGGTCTGCTGAGAGTTTTCATTAGCTCGAGCAGCAGCCATGCGTTTTGCTGCAGGGGGCATGAGTAGTTTAAAAAACGTTTCAATTTATAAGAATGCTGAAATCCAGTATGGCAGTCCAGTCAGTGGCGTAACTACCGGGGTAGCAGTGGTAGCGGCTGCCACAGGGCCCGGGACATTAGGGGTCCCGGCGGGCCCCTGATGTTTTTTTTTTTTTTTAATAGGCCGTTACCTGCTGGTGTAACACAGCCGTCTGCGCTTCACCTTCTGCAGAGGCGGCTGTGAGGAGGAGCGGGGATCGGTAAGTAAGGCCTGCAGGCCGTGAGCCCCATAAACACTATCATTATACTCTGGGGTCTTTTCAGCAGGCTTAGGACCTCCTTGGTGACGTCCCAGACATCGGTGGGCCAGTCCGACGTCATTATGCGTCGCAATGCATGCCTGGTTCACGTGACATCTGGTCCAACGTTGAAGAGGTAGCGGGGAGTGCGCATAATACTATATGAAGGGGCCACTATGATACTGTGTGCAGGGGCCACTATGGGGCATAATACTGTGTGCAAGGGCCACTATGGGGCCTAATAGTGTATGCAGGGGCCACTATGGGGCATAATAGTGTGTGCAGGAATGCAGTTTGTGCGGGGGGGGGTGGTTGCCGGGGGGAGTCCCATGTTGAATGTTCGCCTTGGGGCCCAGCCATTCCTAGTTACGCCACTGAGTCCAGTATAGGTACAGCCTATTTATGGCTGTGTTGTTATGGAAACCTGGTAAATTAAATGTGAACTTATATTGGCTGATACACGTGACTGAATATTTAAGGACCTGCGAACTGCTATTGACTAATACAGGTCATAAATAGCTTGGTTGCTATGGAAACCTGTGTGCTTGAGTAAGCGCCTGCGAGCTCTTATTGGCTGATGAGGGACATGTGACCGTGTGTATGGCAGTTGGAATATGAGTGAAAGACTTGCAGGCTTGTATTAGCTAATGTTGGTCATTTTTTGGGAATACTGTATCTCAGGAACAGTACATCCTTTAGAGCTGAGACCCAGTCTAATATATTCCCGGACACCTGATGTACATGTGTGCCAAATTTGGTGAGGATCGGTCCAGTCGTTTGGTCGCGCATAAAGAACAGACAGACAGACAGACAGACAGACAGAAACTCATTTTTATATATATAAGACATGAGGACTATTAAATGATGAATGACTGGGGTTGGAAAAGTCATTCAACAAGGATCTGAAGGTTATTTTAATTAGTATTGTTAGATAAGGCACAGATAAATGTCATTGTGGCCTAGAGACATTTGTCCCTGGAGGCAGCAGTGCTATATGCATGAGCTATGAGCATCCCTTACATTTATTATTAGTTCTGCTAATAACAATATTTATGGAAATACAATCAATGAATATTAACAATAAATCATAGTGTTCTCACATTTTGCAGATCGTTTAATTATTACAATTACTCAGAAATTAGTGAACAATCATCAGAGTCATTTTAACACATTTTGTGGACCAAGTTCAAAGGTTTCATAAGTGGGTGCCACCCATCATAACCCCTTAGACCAGTGATTCTCAACAGGGGTGCCTTGGAAACCCGCTAGGGGGCTGCAACACTCTGGTTGGGAAGATGACAACATGTGTTCATAAAACAATATCTGTGTCCTTAGGACATTTTTAGACTTTTGGTAAAAATGATTTGCTTGGGGTGACCTGAATCTGAAATGGCTAGGAAAGACTGACTTAGACATACTTTCAAGTTTTAGAGACTACAAAGATATCATAAATGTTTGGCAACACACGGCATGGCACAGCAATTTTTTTTTGTGTTAAGCTGTGCCCATGTCCCTTTTAATCCCCCCATTCCCATCATGTCCCTTTGTGCCCTAGTAGTATAATGTTGTACTATGTTAGCCATAGAAAGTAGTGGAAGAGTGAAGAAATCAGGCGATACCTTTTAGAGGCTGAGTATATTTGATAGTAAGCTTTTGAGAGTCTAGCTCTCTTCTTCAGACATGGTGTAATACAAGAAACTGAAAATTCACAGACTCTTTATACACACAAGACATAGATCTTCAAAGGATCTTAGAGTCTTTAAAGAAAACAAAATGCAATATAAGTAGAGACGTTATTTACAACAGGTCAAGAAATAAACAAACAATCTGGAAACTTGTGGGGCGTGCATTTTGTTTTCTTTAAAGATTCTAAGATCCTTTGAAGATCTATGTCTTGTGTATAAAGAGTCTGTGAATTTTCAGTTTCTTGTATAACACCATATCTGAAAAAGAGAGCTAGACTCTCGAAAGCTTACTATCAAATATACTCAGTTAGCCTCTAAAAAGTATTGCCTGATTTCTTCACTCTTCCATTCCTTTGTGCCCTAACACATTTATAGTGCCTTTCAATTTATAGCATACAATTATGATGCCTCATTAGTTCCAATCAAACAGTATAATGTCCCCTAGGTGAGCCACTCAGTATTATCCTCTCCAGTGACCCATCACACAGTAAAATGCCCCTGCAGTAGCTCCATATAATATAATGCCCCCATTGGCACATGATCCAGTCATATGATGGTGCAGTGGCCATACAGTATACAATATAATGCCCCCCCACAGGCCCATCTCACAGTCAAATGCCCCTGCAGTGGCCCAATACAATATAAAACCGCCCCAGTGGCCTATCATACAGTCATATGCCCCAGCACTAGTTGAGGCCTTAATAGTAGAACACAGAATTGATATTGAGACCCACTGTGCAGAACAGTAGGACAGTATCCGAAATTGTGACTATCCTGCTGAATCTGGGAGGCCTGAGAGGGGCCCCTACTGCCATAGGACGCAGTGTAGATACACCACATCCCTGACCTTCATGATAATTGGCAAGTGTAAACAGGTCTTTATATGTATAATGTTATGCCTACTATTGGTCTAGAGCATGTTGCAGAACACCAATGAGAGAAACTCTATGCCACATACTGCCTCCTCAGAGAGTGTGTGTATACAGTATATATATATATATATATATATATATATATATATATATATATATTTTTTTTTTTTTTTTTAAATATTGCGTATATGTAACAACAATCTAGATATAATCATCCATGCATACATAATAAATGTTCTTATGCATTCTTGTACACACATTTCTCAGTATTTCCATGCAGTAACAGGTATCCTTTAATTATATGAGAGATCAGAATTACATGAGTGAAATCAACTGGTTGTGGATATTAAGATTAATCATCTATAATTATCAAGCGTGATGATATAAGAGATGCTATAGTAGGATTAGTCATCCTGTGTTGCATGATACATGGCGCAGTAGTGGGTTTGCAGGTCACTGCTTGATGACATGGTCTTGATTAATATGGGGGGAGAGGCTGAAGGTGATATGTATAGGCAAGTCTAAAAACATTCGTTATACTAGCAATGGCTTATTGCAGCAGGATGATGGTGTAATTCACTTATACAGTCATAATATAAGTCATACTGGAAACAACCTAGCACGACCATTAACCAGTACTTTAGTACTGAACCTCAGTTTTTCATTCATCATAAAATGAAGAGCAAAGTCTACTGAGGTAAAATTTCAATACAACTGCCACTATTTCCTATGAGAGAGACCATTTTCACAAGGCCGAGTTCTGGATGGGAAATTGCTCTATGTATTGCCTGGATTTCCCTACTTCAAGCCACTAAACTGAACTATTGATATGCCTGATAACTTTTATTATGGCATCTTTTGCACAGAACACTTAAATTCTTAGAGGGAGAAAGGTAAAAGTGTTTAGTCTCATGATCAAAATAAAATGCTATATGTAAGAAAAAGATCACTGTGCTCCTTGTAAGAGAAATTCAGCAGTGTGTTTTCCTAAACTCTGCTGCCACAAAAACAGTCACAATGGGGTAGATTTTGTAGTGAGACATCTACAGAAATTGCTGCAGGTCTTCATTGATTTGCAAAGGTTGAAACAAAATCTACATGAAAACTCCCATAACACGTCACTTTGTGCTGTAGGTCTTTTTTCACAGTACAAGCGCTGCGGCCTCTGCACTGAACATGAAGCATAGTGCAGTATGCTGTATAATGGCTAAGGCTAGGTTCACACATGCAGCTGTATTCCATTCAGGTTTTCCCTCCCCGAATGCGCTTGAAAAATGCAGAGAAAAATGTCCTGCAAGCAGGACTTTTCTCTCCGCATTTTTCAGGCGGAAACCCAGCGGACTCCATTATAGTCTGCGGGTAACCGCTTTTTTTAAGAACGGTAACCCAGACACAGGTGTGAACCTAGCATAAACTTGATATTACAGCTCAATCCCCTTCACTTAAATGGGACTGAGTTTCAAAAATGCCAGTTAAGCAAGACATCACATGTGAAGAGAAAGTGGCACTAAGGATAGGTCATCAATATAAACTCACAGAAAACCTCTGTAGGTTAAGGCCCCATGTAACGGGCTGCAGCAAAAAAGCGATGCGGGAAAAACTGCAGTAGCACTGCATCGCAGTTTTTCCCTCAGCGCTTTTCACTGAAAGTCCGCAGAGGTTTCCTCTGCGGACTTTCTGCTTCCATTATACCTATAGGGAAACCGCCAGAGTTTCCGTAGGTATAATTGACATGCTGCAATTAGCAAAATAACAATGCTTTTGGAAATCGCAGCGCATCCGCTGCGCGTATTTTTCTGCAATGTGTGGATAGGATTCACTACAACTCCTGACTTTGGCCAAAAAAAAATGGCAAAATCTGCAACAAAAAATGCTGCATTTCCATAACGTGGGGCTTTAGCCTTAAAGCGAAAGTGTCACCATAAAAGTCTACCAATGAGTCGACTTCAGACTACTGCTGCCAGTGGCCATGTCTGTGTTATAAAGTATATCATTAAATGCTTTTAACAGAGCAGAGGATAAGCTTAGCCAAGGTGGCAACCCCATCATGTGCAGAAAACAGAAACAAAATCAAAAAATAAAAACAGATTAGAAAAAAAGGCTACATTTTAGGGCTGGTTCACATCTGCATTTGGCTTTCCGTTCGGGGAGTCTGCCTGGGGACTCCCTGAACAGAAAACTATACGCATAGAAAAGCGGTTACCTAAGGAAACCTGCGGACCCCATAGACTATACAGTAATGGGGTCTGAGTGGTTTCCACTCGGTTTCCGCATGAAACATGCGGAAACATGCAGAGAGTAAAGTGCTGCTTGCAGCACTTTTCTCTCCGCTTGCTTTGTGCGGAAACCAAGCGGAAACCACACGGACCCCATTATAGTCTATGGGGTCCGCAGGTTTCCGTAGGTAACTGCTTTTCTATGTGTATAGGTTTCTGTTCAGGGGGGTTCCCAAGCAGACTCCCAGAACGGAAAGCCAAACGCAGATGTGAACCAGCCCTTATCTGTTTTTTTTATAAATAGAAAAAAATGACAACACTTTCCCTTTCAGTGCAGCACACACAACAACCTTTACAGACAAGTAAGGATTCCTCAATATGATTGGTTATATTTTTAGGTTTACATATCTTAAAATCATTTGGAAATCATTGGACTGGAAAGAATGAGTAATTTTTCTCAGCAGAATCAATGCCATGCTATATTACCATCCAGAATATTGTGTTTCAAAGACATACTGTATTTAATCACTGTGTGCAGCTTACTATATATGGGCATATCATGCAAGTCTGTTGGATAAAGAAAGGAATTACTGTAGCTTAATGGAAATGTCAGTAAAGCACAGATCTAGAGTAAACTACATAAGTCAATACAGTTACAGGTCACACCTAGCCTCACATGACTAGTTACATAATTCCTAACTTGTGATCTCCACACTATGTCCTTCATTTGCTTATATAGCATATAAAGCATTCACTTTGCTATAGTATTTTCTATACGTTAGCAATACATTTGTGGTTTATCTTTTGTGTGACAACTAGTTTGTTATCTCATATGTGTTTTATGGTTTTAATATTTATTTTTCTATTTTTTTTGTTTCATTGGTGCTAGATTGTACAATTAAAACAATAGCTATTTAAAAAATGTATGGTTACTTATTTTTTCAGTTATCAATTGTTCACCAACTCTAGGTTCACACTTGTGCCTGTTTCCGTTCTTCAGGTCCGCTTGGGGACCCGAAAAGGAAACCCAATCCGCTTAAAAAGCGGTTACCTGCGGAAAGCCACAGACCCCATAGACTATAATGGGGTCTGCCGGGTTTCCATCTGAAAAATGCAGAGAGAAAAGTCTTGCTTGCAAGGATTGGGTACAGATTCCCCGAACGTAGAGTGAGTGCTGTTGTGATTCCAGCATTAATAATATGATAAAAAATGAATTTTATATTTTATTTTGGTCATTTTGATATATAATATGTATATTCTAAGAGTGGTTATAAAAACTTAGGTTGGCGTGGTGGTTTGTTTTTACTTTATTTGTATTTTATGCTATTGATTTTTTATTTTTTTTTTTTATATTTGTATATTTTTCTTTTTTATACAATACATCCAACAAGTCATAACAGATGTCTGTGGGACATTCAAACTTTCTATATTTATTTTTATTTTGTCTTTTTTTCACTTTACTGTAACAAAGGCATCATAGGGGCCCCAGTTACAGGGGAAAACAGCACCCAGTGGTGATTTTACGCTAGGTTCACTATAGCGTTTGGCTCTCCATCATTCAGGTTCCACATGGGGACCCGAAAAACAGAGAGGTCATCCACTAAAAAAGTGGTTACCCATGGACCCCATAGACTATAATCAATCAAGTTTCCACCGTTTTTTTACTTAAACTGGTGGAAACAAAAGTCCTCTGTGCAGGACTTTTCGTTCTGCTGATTTTAGATGGAATCTGCAGTGGAGTCTCCAATGCAGATGTGAACCTATCCTTTCTCACTGATAGTGCTGACCTAGGCTTGCTAAGGCTAACAGCTTTGCCATGCCAAGGGGCACACGTCAGTCACGTGATTGCCAGGTCATTAGAGGCAGTGGCATTGCGACTGCCTATATTCTCTTCTATAGGCTACTCTGTGTTGTTCTTAATGGGTTAAAAAACAAGGATCTGCTGTCCTCTGACATGGCATGTACATAGCCACACTTCCAGTGATTTGGTTTATGTTTCTTAGGATGTATAACAACATTTCTATAGTTTTATCGTTTATATCAGACATTGTTTGTAACATTTTTTCTATCCTTTTTCAGATGGTATGCCCCGGGCTGCATGTAAACTGTAAAAGGAGAAGTTTAGATCTTCTGCATGCAGTAATATCCTTTGAAATACGAAGAAAAGAATGTCATAGCCTACCCAGTAAAGTATCGTCTTACCTGATTCAGTTCTCTCCCCTCCATTTCCAATAAATATATCAGTTAAAGCTACATTCACATCTGCATTGGAGGCCCTGTTCAGAGCCTACGGCACAGAGTCCAACTAAGATCGCTGACAAGAAAGTCCCGCAGAAGTTCAACAAAATGATGGAAAAAACAAAGTATATCTGGCGGACTGCATTATAATCAATGGGGTCCCACACGATCTGTTGTCCATCATTAGACAGATCTGTCTTTACTGTTTAGTCTGTTTTTCTGTTCCTATGATGGAATCAAAGTACGGACTAAATAACGCTAATGTGATCCAAGCTTTGGTCAGCATGAGTTTGACATATGATATTTAGAAGAGCTTTGTGATAATACCAATTCTGTCCTGTATCACTTCTTGATAGTGACAAAAGCATGTTGGATTCTCAGTGTTCTGCATTCCTTACTCTCTCTCTGCTGTATCTTCCCTATTTCTTTCTCTTCATTAACTTTATTTTTTATTCCCTTTTTACCATCCAGATCTGCTCACTTTTCAGGATCCTTTAACAATGAAGTTGGGTCCCTCAGATGGTAGGCTCCTTAAAGGCAACAATAAAACTGTTACTTTTATAGTCATCTTCTTGAGAAGATTAGCGTCATCAACACGGAACAAATTAGTCTAAATACCACAGTAATAAAATATGGATACAAGTGTCACACTGTCCCAAAGAGAAAATTTCTTCAAACTTGTCTTCACACTTGCCACTGACACTGTCACTGTCATACATCTAATAGTAGAGGGCGAAAGGCAACTCAAAACTCTACACACCTTAACTGGGGCTCTCCTCAAGGAGAGATGTCCCTGTCCATAATACATCTAATAGATCTGCCATTATTAAAGTTTAAGTGCACCCGATGATGATCTTATTAAATGTAATCCAGTTACCAAGTATAGTTTGCCTATAAGATGTGCCAACATTTACCCATCATATCATACAAATATTTAGTGGCTTCACCAGAAGACCTTGTGTCACTTCCTAATCAATGGTACAAGGTCTTTCACTTTTAGTTTTCGGTCCAAATTTTGGGCTGATTAATTTACATTATATTGTTATAGGGCTTGGAGCTAAGTTTTTCTTACATAGAAAACTTGAAAAACTTTTGTTATGCTAGGTTCACACCTGTGTTTTAGGTTTCTGTTCGGGAGGTCTACTTAGGGACCCGCCCCAAACAGAAACCTAATCCACTTAAAAAAGTGGTAACCCGTTGTGTTTCCACCTGGTTTCCCATATACCATATATGGGAAAAATCCCATATACCCCCTTCATGAGTGAAGTGGGTATATGGGATATAATAAAAGGAAATGGTAGCCAGAGGGTAAGGTATTCATATTCACTGTTGCATCCACATAAAAGTCACAATGTGCAAAAAAATAAGACCTTTGTAATGTCTGCCCCTGTCACCATCCATCCACAACTCACTCAGTAAAGAAAACACATGAGATGCCATAGAGGTTTGGTTAGTACATTAGGTACAGCTAGAGATTTAATGGAAAAGAAACATATAGACATTGTGACTTTCAGTCACAACACAAGCATCACTTTGAAATATCACAGAAGAACCATTTGGCAAGAAGCCCTGCATAATAAAGGCTCTATGAATATACTGTTAAATACACTGAATTTCTTCAATAGACTGTAACACGGAATGATGCTGGAATGGTTAATAAAAGCCAAGCTGTAAATTGATTCTGGAATGCTTACTGGATACTTCTTGAATATTATTATATCATACATTCTACCCTGTTCATTTACAATACTTATTTTATACAACATATATAAGGAAATATGCAAGTGGAGCAGGACGTCTTACATTTATAATGACAAATATATATCTGTAATCTCACATGGTGAAAGCATTAATAAAAAATTTATAGCTGTCTTATAAATAAATGTCTTGAGATGTAGTGTTACAGATCTTTATTTAGCCACGGTTGATCCCTGAAGCCTTTTTAGATGTAACATATTTGTCCATTGAATACATGTGCATTAAAATGATAGTAATGTCTTCCTTTTATCATAATAATAATAATAATAATAATAATAATAATAATAATAATATTGTACCTACTTACAAGATTGACAGCAGAAAAAGGCCACATGGCCCACCTCGTCTGCCCTCATATGTCCTTTTATCTTAGTATAGACATGTGTTTATCCCAGGCATGCACCATCTGCAAGTTTGTTCCAAGCTTCAACTAAGCTTTCAGCAAAACAGTATTTCCAGACATTGCTCCTGATCGCCCCCTCCCACAAACTAATTTCAGATTGTGCCCCCTTTAATTTTTTTTAGCTTTCAATTAAAAAAAACTTCCCTCTGGACCTGTGGCTGCTGTGTGTTTTTGAAACAGCTGATGGCCTCTCTTAATGATAGGCCATCTTTTTTTAAAAGGTGGATAAGCCCTTTAAAGGGGTATTCCAGTTCCTTTGTATTGATGACCAATCCTTAGGATAGGTCATTAATAAGAGATCAGTGAGGGTCCAACGCCCAGAAACCCCCGCTGATCAGTTGTTTGAAAGCTCTGATCCATTTACCATTAACATCACATGACAACTGTTTTATAGCGACCATGTGATGTAAATACAGCCTGTATTGTGTTATATGGCTTCTTCTTTGAATGATACAGCTTTAACTTGCATTCATTGCATTTAACTTGCATGTGTTCACAGACAATGATTTGCGGAAGTATTCCTAAGCCCATGCAGTGATTTGCATTACCAATTCATGTCTGTTTTTAATGCAGTCCCGCCTCAGGGCCCATAAATCATGAGCATCCAGTTTTGACTGGCACCATTGTCCCTTGTGCACATGACTTTTTCAAGACTCTCTAAATCTTTTGATGATATTATGCACTGTTGATAGTGGGATATTCAAAGTCTTTACAATTTTACATTGAGGAACATTTTTCTGAAATCATTTTACAATTTTTCAATGCATTTTTTCACAGATTGGTGAACTTCTGACCATCTTTGCTTCTTTGAGACTCTGCCTGTCTAACATGTTCTTTTTATACATAGTCGGCTGTTTTTCATTACTACCACTTCCTTTCCCAGTCTTGCCCTGTCCCAACATTTTTGAGATGTGTTGCTGTGATACATTTTTTCACATCAAATGAAATCAATGTCTAACTTTCAACTTTTGATATGTGTTCTATGTTCTATTGTGAATAAAATATGGTTATATCCAAATCATTGCACTCTTGTTTTCTTTACATTTTACACAGAGTCCCAATTTCTTTTTAGAATTGGGATTGCATTTGGTAGTTATAGTAAACTGGCCACTAAGCGTGTTTTACAGAATTTGGAATTAGTTGTTACAAATACACTACACTAAGTTTTTTACTTCACGTACATTTCCTTTTTGGGGAAACTACTGTCATAACAGATTTTTTCACCCATTATATTTAGATGGCTGAGTGCTTTGGCTGGCACATATCTAATTTCTTCTAATAGATGTAATTACCTAATGTTTGCAAAGATTCTTTTCAATATGTTCAAATCCATATTCATCATCAGAGCTGGAGGGCATAAGGAATTGTGATTTGATGAATGATGCCTTGTTGACTCATCCGGAAGCACCCTGTTAGTCCACAATGACGAATCTGTAAGTAATAAAATAGAAAAAGAAAAAACAAGACAAGCTAATACCCAATTTCCTTCCTTTAGGTTATTGAAAAAGTTATTTAATCAGTGCTTTACATCGCAGTCAAGCATACGGTGCCTTTCCAACAGTAAAGATATAAAACATCTGTTCTACAATCTGAATGTTAATTGTTGTAACTAGCCAGAACCATCATTTACATTTACCTTTTATATTAGACATGAAACTCTAAGTGAAGGTTGCTGTTGGTTTTAGGACACATACTATTCTTTGTACTAGATGAATTAATAAAAGAACAGGAACCTTTTTCTGCTCATTTTTATTAAAAATCATAGTTTTAATATGAAAAAAACATTTTATGTTTTTTACCATCAGCCAAAGCATCAATTACTTTTCATTTACTATATTGTAGTGACATAGACAATAAATATGTTATATAATATTATATATATTATGTCACCATGGGCAAAGTGTCACTGTGGTAGGTAGCAATTGAATGCTGTTCCCAACATGTTAATATTACAGAGTAAACCAGGAATCATCAGCTGAGATGGAAACCCATGCAAACTGAGACTCACCCCCAAAACACTTTTCCCTCACTTGCATATGAATAAAACTAAGATTTACATGAAAATGGGGCTCCAATCCTGTATAACAGACATAAATGGTCCTTGTTCTCCACCAATCACATTATGTTATTAATGTCATCCCACAAGCAAGACAACAGAAAGGTGAGGAAAATACCAAGACATTACTTAATGCTATCCAAAAGTTTATTGGCAAGTTCATTCTTGAAATCTTTTTTGTTTTGTAGAAGATATGGAAACTGTCACCTTCTTCACTGTTTGCCTTAGGTGCGGCCAATTTCTTCTGACAGGTTAATAAACTATTTAATTGCTTTGATTTTGTTAAAGCTAAAACATAAAACTTGCAAGTGAGAACACCAGACTTAACTGGCATAAAGCTTTAATCATGCCCAAGAAAAGAAGAGTTTACAGAGTAGGCTTTAGTAAAAAAGTATAACTCATATATTGTATTGTTTAAATTTAAATCTAAAATCGTCATACTTGAACATTAAAGAGGACCTTTTACTTCCTTTATGGACTTCAACCTTTGCAATGTAAAAATTGAAAGCTGAGAGACTACAGAGAAACCTGCTGTTAAGTATATATTTTTATTACAGTATCTAAGTGAAAACTCCATATAAAACTAAAGCCCCTTGTGATGAAGATACATCCAGTTATGTATTTCTTGTATTACTATTTGCTCATATTGCGGTGTTTATGACAGTTCTTAGGAATGTTGGGTTTAAGCTGTGTTTACATTGGTGGTCAATTCACTTCAGTGGTTTTATGTGTATACCATTGGAGAGGGCCTTTCTGGCCAGCCAGTTTATAACCCCTGGACAACAGATGTCAAAGGAGGGAGAGGGGGCTAATGACCCTCAGCTCAACCCCAGACACACATCTTTCCCCAGCTAGGAAAACATCCCACTTTTCTCAGGTCCTGCAGTGGGTTGAGAGGAGAGGGGGCTACCTGGAGGGGAGGTGTGGCTGGACACTAGCCTTATACTGCGAGGATGGGCTAGATTCTTTGTCTCTCAGCCAGGAGGCAGCTAGCTGTTAGCTGCTCTGTAACTTGCTTAAGGAAGTGCCCTGAGGCCCAACACATGGAGGCCCAGAGAATCAGACTACAAATTCGGTCTGGGTAATACTTTTCTGTCTTTTATTCCCATTTTATTTTCTGTACTGTATTTTGCTTTTACCTGTATTTGCTTGATAATCCATTGATATGTATTTCTGTATATGTTAGTGCCTAGTACCGACCCACTTGGGTTAATAAATATATAAAATTTATAAAGCTCGTTTCATATTATCCTATGAACCCAGTCACTCATGGCCGTCAGTGGAAGGTAAGAAGGGCGATAGCAGGTGTGCCAAGCGGTTTGGCAAAGCGAGATCCTTCACACCCCTGTGACAGATCTGTATGGTCTCCTGATCTATACAGGTTTCTAGGATATTCCATTATGGCTGAGAATTTGTATGCCTCACTGCACATTGAGATCCTGCTGAGTTGCTTAACCATTTCATGTATCATCAGCACAACCTGTGAAATTATTTGACATTCTCTTAAAGCGCAATGTTATGCCAGAGCCCAAGGCAGGAGACTGTCTTCATATTGCTGCAGGATTCTATAACTTGGCACAGTTTATCAACTGTGCAGGTTCGCTGGATGGAAAACACATTTGTGTAAAGAAGTCGCCTCACTCAGGGTCCCTATATTTCAATTATAAAGATTTTTTTTCTCGGTGGTGTTGTTGGCCTCGGCTGACTGCAACTACTGGTTTATAAATTGTAGATATAGGGGCCTTTGGAAGCTCATCTAATGCTGGCATCTTCTGGGCTTCCAGAATGGATGAACGACTTCAGCTTGGCTCTTTTAAACCTAGACAACTGCCTGGTTCATCTTGACTTCCAGCAGCATTTGTCATCGTTGGTGATGAAGGTTTTGGACTTTGGCCCCCATTTGTTGTGACCATTCCCTCGGCATTGTTTACATGACCGGAGGCATGGATTTAACTGCTGCATTACCAAAATGAGGTGGTATGTTGATTGTGCCTTTGGATTTTATGCAGCAAGTGGCTGGTGTTTGAAAGCCCTCTTCAATTGAATTCTCATAACATAAACACTGGTTACCCAAGCCAGTGTTATCCTGGACAACTTTGTGAGGATTCATGACACTATGCTTGAGTCTGAACTGGAGCATTTGTAGTAGATGTCTGATATTCCTCTGGACCATACCATGCATGTATGTCCTGGAGCAGCTGGACTGTCTGTACGGGATCTCTATATGCAGACTACTTTTACCTTGTGGAGCAGTTCTTTGGCAGATAGATGCTATACATGATGTTCATTAATTTTTTTTTTTTTTTTTTTTTTTTTTTTAAGTTTAGTTGTTCTTGTTGTAGTTCATTTTAGGAAATCAAAAGAATCAAGCAAGCTTAAGCATTTTTGCATGTTTCTTTTTTTGTTTTTATACATTCTTACCCTTTTTGCACCTCTAGTATTATATATATATATATATATATATATATATATATATATATGTATATAATGTGTGTGTTTGTGTGTGTGTAATATAATGTGAAACAGTACCAAATAAAAAACATTGAAAACAGACAACAAACAAAAAGTTAAACATCAACCAAATTGCAGATGAAAGAGCCAGGATCATAAGGCTGTGTTCACACAGAGTTTTTTGGCAGCCGATTTTGACTCGGAATCCGCCTCAAAATCCACCTTAAAAAAAGCCTCCCATTCATTTCAATGGGAGTCAGTAGTGTTTTTTTCCGCTAGCGGAAAAAAAAGCAACATGACCTATCTTCAGGCAGATTCCACCTGGAAAAACCAATGAAATTCAATGGGAGGTGGAAAAAACGTGACAAGGTTTTAGAACGCAGTTTCAACGTGGTTTTTGACGCAAATTTTTTAGCAAAAACCGCGTCCAAAACCACAACGCGGTTTTTTGAAGCTGAGTTCCTAGGCCCACACCAAAAGGGGTGTAAACTACATCCGCGTCGAAAAACCGCATCAAAAACCGCATCAGAAAACCGCGTCAGGTCAAAAAAAGCATCCCAAAACCATTACCTAATTCCTGAAGCTGATTTTTTCTGCCTGCAAGAAACTCCGTGTGAACATACCCTAAGATGGAAATCTATAAGTATCCTCCCGTTCAGGTAGCTGGCCACGAACATAGTATGTGTAGGCACCATATTGCTGCCTTGAATAGGAAGGCCCTGAGGAAGAAGAGTATGGTGTAGACTTCAGAAAATATAAGGGATGCTGATAGTGGTTATATTGTGGGTTGCTGGAACTGGTCTAGGCAGGTGTGCCATCTGAAAAAGGATTTTATTGACACATTCAAAAAATGCAACCTACATGGCTGCTAAAGGAATGTGACATGATGATAAGTAAGCAATACTACAATGAACTTTAAAAAAAACATTGGATACCTACCAAGTTTTTCTGGTAGGCCTTGGAGCCTTATTCCCATTCCAAAGGGTGGAGTTCCTTTACAACTTCCTCCCAGGCACATTATTTTGCCACTCTGTCGAAATGACTCTGACCACTTATCCCAAATGACAGGACAGTCCTTTAAATACAAAGAATAAAAAAGGACCAATTATATTGTGTGGGCTACAAACAGACAGCAAGAATAAATTATGAAGAACATGCAGATCAAGTACAGAAAATGGAAAATGGCCACATGCATAGAGACACATGCTGTGTGGACCACATGGCGGTAACATATATTGTGGGGGAATCATAGCAAGGGCCAATTATATTGTGGGAGCCACTAACAGAGAGCAAAAATAAACTATGAAGAAGATGCAGTGGGACAAAGTACAGAAAACGGAAAATGGCCACATGCGCAGGGACACATGCTGTGTGGCCCACATGGTGGTATCATATAATGTGTGGGCAACATTGGGGGTTGATATATACTGTGGGATGGCCACATACCTGCACTATGGTGATAAGGTGTTCTACAACTTCCTGGGACATGATACTATTATGCTACAGGTGTAGATAGTCCATTAATCTGTACAAAACAGCTCTGTACATTCTGCTGTCCTATAGACAGTGTGACAGATAGGAAGCTCCCCTGCATCACTTCAAACAATATGAGGCCAAGGCACCACGTATCGCGGTTTTTCCCACAGAACTTTTCACAGAAAGTCCACAGAGGAAACCTCTGCGGACTTTCTGCTTCCATTATACCTATAGGGAAACCACCAGTGTTTCAGTAGGCATAATTGACATGCTGCGACTTACAAAATTGCAACAGTTTTGGAAATCGCAGCATTTCTGCTGCGCTTATTTTTCTGCAATGTGTGGATGGGATTCCCTAGAATCCCATCCACTTTGCAGTGACTGTAAAATGCCGTATTTTTTTTCCACAGCGTTTACGCCACGTGGGGCCCCGGCCTTAGAGAGGCCTTTCATGCTCCAATAAAGCTTGAGCATCTAAATGCAACTGCAGCCTTTGGAACCTCTGTAGCTACTCCGTTAGATGTTGTAGGAATGGAATATACTATGAAACATATTTAGATTGTTATCATGTGACAAGAATAATACAGTATGTATCTCCTGGTCCATTTCTTTTTAATAGAAAATTACATTACTAGTACAGCTAGTGTAATTGTCTTGTAGGCTTGCTGTTATTTTTCATGAAATATCGTACTGAATAATGTATGGTTTTTTAAGAAATCCTTAAGAAGTCCAATAGAGCATACAGTCTGAGCTGCAGGCAGGATTTTATACAGCAGGAGGAGCTGAGCAGATTTATAATATATGGTTTTGTGAGAAATGATTCAGTATAAGTTGCAACTTTTTGATTGAAATTGCTTCTCTTTCTGTGGTTAGGGGTCCAATGGACGGTCCTATTCACTGTGTGAGCGCATCTCTGCATTCTTGCTTACTGTATACAGGAAAGGCTGCCACTCATTAAATGGAATCATTCAATAGACTGCTAGGTGCAGAGAGATCGTGGACTTTGACCATTAAATGACCAGTTATACAAAATTTTTTTCCAACAAAATTAAATATCGGTTCTCTCATCGTATTCTATACCATGGTGCTAATAGATTGGCTAGCAATTTCACAGTGACAGGTAATGTTTATATCATGTTTCAGCTTCTGAGATAATCCCCATTCAATATAGTTTTCTTTTTACATTTTCAAAGAAATTTGTGAACACATCTATATCTCATAATACATGTTTTATCCTATTGTACCTTCCCATAAACTACTATTCCTTGTCTTAGTGTCTATTCTACACTAGAAATAAATAATATATACTATATGACTGCTTTCCAACATGACTGACAAGTTTGTCTCTAGATATTTTTTTTTACAGTACTGAAAAACATAAGGCTATATTCAGTGCAACATGGAAAAAAAGATATGATGACTGCTACTAATATGTGAAATGACAAATGTTTTCAATGGGAAACTCATTTGTTATAAGAATAGAAATTTGGGTGTTTTTCATTCTATTTATTAGTTATTTAGTTTCAATGATTCTTAAATTCTGACATTTTCACCCCTTTCATGACTTAATGAATCATCTTGAAATTACCTCCTCTCTTAATGTTTTGTATAAGCATAGGGACAGCACTGTGCAGACATTAAAGTAACCCATTCAGACTAACTTTGTGATTATGTCATTGTGACCTACAGGAAGTTGTCTGCACATGCAACAGAATATTTTAAGTTGATGAAATTACTGTTACATGAAATATGAGATGCTGTCTCAGCAAACCCCAGGATACATGACCATGAAAGGCTTTCATTTACATTCACATATGTATTATTTTTTAGAATCCCACTAATAGTCTGCGGTGACTACATACAAAGAGCTCAAAATCCAGTACTGCATTGTGTTACACTATCATTCAGAATAGATTCAACATATTGATACAATCTCTGGGGTTCATCTGGCAAAGACTCATATGTAGTCAGGGGATGACAGATGATACATGCATCTAGTTAAGCTACATACCTGCACATGGCCTTGTAAACAAAAAGAAATACATGAAGGGACAGCACAAAGAACTTTCTAATGATACAGTCATATGAAAAAGTTTGGGCACCCCTATTAATCTTAATCATTTTTAGTTCTAAATATTTGGGTGTTTGCAACAGCCATTTCAATTTGATATATCTAATAACTGATGGATACAGTAATATTTCAGGATTGAAATGAGGTTTATTGTACTAACAGAAAATGTGCAATATGCATTAAACCAAAATTTGACCGGTGCAAAAATTTGGGTACCCTCATCATTTTATTGATTTGAATACTCCTAACTACTTTTTACTGACTTACTGAAGCACAAAATTGGTTTTGTAACCTCACTGAGCTTTGAACTTCATAGCCAGGTGTATCCAATCATGAGAAAAGGTATTTAAGGTGGCCAATTGCAAGTTGTTCTCCTATTTGAATCTCCTCTGAAGAGTGGCATCATGGGCTCCTCAAAACAACTCTCAAATGATCTGAAAACAAAGATTGTTCAACATAGTTGTTCAGGGGAAGGATACAAAAAGTTGTCTCAGAGATTTAACCTGTCAGTTTCCACTGTGAGGAACATAGTAAGGAAATGGAAGACCACAGGGACAGTTCTTGTTAAGCCCAGAAGTGGCAGGCCAAGAAAAATATCAGAAAGGCAGAGAAGAAGAATGGTGAGAACAGTCAAGGACAATCCACAGACCACCTCCAAAGAGCTGCAGCATCATCTTGCTGCAGATGGTGTCACTGTGCATCGGTCAACAATACAGCACACTTTGCACAAGGAGAAGCTGTATGGGAGAGTGATGCGAAAGAAGCCGTTTCTGAAAGCACGCCACAAACAGAGTCGCCTGAGGTATGCAAAAGCACATTTGGACAAGCCAGCTTCATTTTGGAAGAAGGTCCTGTGGACTGATGAAACAAAGATTGAGTTGTTTGGTCATACAAAAAGGCGTTATGCATGGCATCAAAAAAACACAGCATTCCAAGAAAAACACTTGCTATCCACTGTAAAATTTGGTGGAGGTTCCATCATGCTTTGGGGCTGTGTGGCCAATGCCGGCACCGGGAATCTTGTTAAAGTTGAGGGTCGCATGGATTCAACTCCGTATCAGCAGATTCTTGAGAATAATGTACAAGAATCAGTGACGAATTTGAAGTTACGCCGGGGATGGATATTTCAGCAAGACAATGATCCAAAAGACAGCTCCAAATCTACTCAGGCATTCATGCAGAGGAACAATTACAATGTTCTGGAATGGCCATCCCAGTCCCCAGACCTGAATATCATTGAACATCTGTGGGATAATTTGAAGCGGGCTGTCCATGCTCGGCAACCATCAAACTTAACTGAACTAGAATTGTTTTGTAAAGAGGAATGGTCAAAAATACCTTCATCCAGGATCCAGGAACTGATTAAAAGCTACAGGAAGCGACTAGAGGCTGTTATTTTTGCAAAAGGAGGATCTACTAAATATTAATGTCACTTTTCTGTTGAGGTGCCCATACTTTTGCACCGGTCAAATTTTGGTTTAATGCATATTGCACATTTTCTGTTAGTACAATAAACCTCATTTCAATCCTGAAATATTACTGTGTCCATCAGTTATTAGATATATCAAATTGAAATGGCTGTTGCAAACACCCAAATATTTAGAACTAAAAATGATTAAGATTAATACTGATGCCCAAACTTTTTCATATGACTGTATTTTTACTACTAGGCTGGTGACAGTGACAAGGAGACAATACAAAAGGGGAGAACATTTTACCAGCCACAGGATGTTGTGATGGTGGATTAAAATAGGGCCTGG
The DNA here is from genome assembly GCA_947044405.1 of Leptodactylus fallax. Lineage (NCBI taxonomy): Eukaryota > Metazoa > Chordata > Amphibia > Anura > Leptodactylidae > Leptodactylus > Leptodactylus fallax. The sequence continues at coordinate 1,763,242 of CAMRHE010000326.1, forward strand.
ACGCCTTTCTTCAATGGAAAAATATTACGGGTTACAGGTTTTAGTTTTTTGGTAAAGACAAGATGATCCAGGGTTTTATTCTGATTGCCAGATTTGGAGATAGGAAGGAATTTTTTTCCCGACAGGGCAATTGGCATTACCCTCATGTTTTTTTTTCCTTCCTCTGGATCAACGCTATAGTGTTATACAGTGGGGAAAAAAAGTATTTAGTCAGCCACCAATTGTGCAAGTTCTCCCACTTAAAAAGATGAGAGAGGGCTGTAATTGACATCATAGGTAGACCTCAACTATGAGAGACAAAATGAGAAAACATATCTAGAAAATCACATTGTCTGATTTTTTAAGAATTTATTTGCAAATTATGGTGGAAAATAAGTATTTAGTCACCTACAAACAAGCAAGATTTCTGGCTCTCACAGACCTGTAACTTCTTCTTTAAGAGGCTCCTCTGTACTCCACTCATTACCTGTATTAATGGCACTTGTTTGAAATTGTTATCAGTATAAAAGACACCTGTCCACAACCTCAAACAGTCACACTCCAAACTCCACTATGATGAAGACCAAAGAGCTTTGGAAGGACACCAGAAGCAAAATTGTAGACCTGCACCAGGCTGGGAAGACTGAATCTGCAATAGGCAAGCAGCTTGGTGTGAAGAAATCAACTGTGGGAGCAATAATTAGAAAATGGAAGACATACAAGACCACTGATAATCTCCCTCGATCAGGGGCTCCATGCAATATCTCATACCGTGGGGTCAAAATGATCACAAGAACGGTGAGCAAAAATCCCAGAACCACACGGGGGGACCTAGTGAATGACCTGCAGAAAGTTGGGACTAACGTAACAAAGGCTACCGTCAGTAACACACTACGCCACCAGGGACTCAGATCCTGCAGTGCCAGACGTGTCCCCCTGCTTAATCCAGTACATATCCGGGCCCATCTGAAGTTTGCTAGAGAGCATTTGGATATTCCAAAAGAGTATTGGAAGAATGTCATATGGTCAGATGAAACCAAAGTAGAACTGTTTGGTAGAAACACAACTCGTCATGTTTGGAGAAGAGTGAATGCTCAGTTGCATGGGGCCATGTATCATGAGATTTTGAGTACAAACCTCCTTCCATTAGCAAGGGCATTGAAGATGAAACGTGGCTGGGTCTTTCAGTATGACAATGATCCCAAGCACATCATCAGGGCAATGAAGGAGTGGCTTCGTAAGAAGTATTTCAAGGTCCTGGAGTGGCTTAGCCAGTCTCCAGATCTCAATCCCATAGAAAACCTTTGGAGGGAGTTGAAAGTCCGTGTTGCCCAGCGACAGCCCCAAAACATCACTGCTCTAGAGGAGATCTGCATGGAGGAATGGGCCAACATATCATTTACAGTGTGTGCCAACCTTGTGAAGACTTACAGAAAATGTTTGACCTCTGTCATTGCCAACAAAGGATATATAACAAAGTATTGAGATGAACTTTTGTTATTGACCAAATACTTATTTTTCACCATAATTTGCAAATAAATTCTTTAAAAATCAGACAATGTGATTTTCTGGATTTGTTTTCTCATTTTGTCTCTCATAGTTGAGGTCTACCTATGATGTCAATTACAGGCCTCTCTCATCTTTTTAAGTGGGAGAACTTGCACAATCTGTGGCTGACTAAATACTTTTTTTTCCCCAGGTTGTAGGTTGGAATTGATGGACCTGTGTCTTTACCCAACCTACAGTGGTAACTAGATTACTATGAATTAGATGCATACTTGTTGAATATTTACTATGTTTAGTTAGTCAGGGTTCATGCATTTCTCAAAATTAGGTGCCTGTAGTTGTCTTTGCAGCTAAATGCAGTTAAATTAAACCTATAATTATAAAAAAAAAAAAGGTTGATGAAAGAATAGTAATATTTTTTTAATTAGGAAGTGTGTTTTCTTCTCATTTTTTGTCATGTTTCAGTTTCCATGATAATACCCCATTCAATATAGTTCTGAGTTTGTGAAAATAGCAAAATAAATATTTTCTACTATTGTACCTTACTATAAACTGCTATTCCTTGTATAAGAGTCTATTCATGTCATGTTGTTGGCCTACACTAAAACTATATAATATATTCTGTATGGCTGCATTATAACATATGAATTTTGGTGAATTTTGTGTTCCACTGAAAATATTTTTCAGTTTACAAATTAGCAGCAGTTATGGTATTTTGTTCTGTGTTGTACTGAAATATAGCCAAATGTATTTTGTAATTCCTTAGGTTTTTCAGCACTGTATCAGGCTGTTTTCCTTCTCTATCCCTTCACTCAGACTCTTATCTCTGTATCTGTATCCAGTCTCACTCACAGAAGTCTCTGGAGAGGAGTTAGCTGCTGGCTAGTAATTGTTTTATTGACTCATTGTAAGGGGATTCCCAGTTGAGCAATTCCCCAGTGCTGCTGCAGACCCCTGGGGGGAGGGGCACAACAAGATAGTGAGCCCTAAAGCTGAACCCCCCCACTGTCCCTGGCTAACTTGCCCGATCTGTCCTAGGTGAAAGCCAGCAACTGGTCAACAGTCCCTTCCTAATATAGGTGGCAACACAGAACGCAGACAGGACAAACAACAACAAAGGGAGGTCAGCTAGCCAAGGGGTCGGTAACAGACGAGCAATGCAGTACAGAATTAAAATCCAAGAGAGTAGTCAAGTCAAAGCCAGAGGTCAAGAATAGGAATACTAGTAACAAATAGCAAGGAGTAAAGGCCAGTAGGCCAAAGTAAATAGCAAGCCTCAATGTGAATGAGAGCAAAGAATAAATAGGAAGGAAGAACCTGCCCCAGACTTGATAGGACGAAAGGCTGTCAATCACACAGACAAGGCTGAGATGAACTATTAGAGGAACAGAGAGAAACAAAGGTGCAAGAGACGGGAGTGATAGAAATTCAATTACAGACAAGAGGTACTAGGACAGTGTTCAGACTGAGCAACAAGAACCCTATGCAAGGACTCAAACTGAACACGCCTCCTTCGCCGCAGCGTGCGAGTGGAGGGTGGCGCAGAGACCCGAACAGGCAGAGATGTTACACTCATTCTGTATAGTGCTAGAGCATTATCTTACTAGCTACTGTATTGTCAATAGACCTATCTTAATTAAAATGTGTAACAGAGTTTAGCTGCTGCAGTATGTATGTATTTTCTTCACCAACCTCCTCCCCCCTCTCCATAGACTTGTATGTTAGAAGTATAAATGGTGTCATTAGAGAGACATGACAAGAGTATCACAAATGCTCAAATGCTTTCCTGATTTTAAGGTTGACATTAGGACCTTTTTCAACAAGACTGTACTCTCAAGTCTCTAGTATCATTTTACATAGTCTTAGATATTTAAAAAGAACAAAGACAGTAATCTTCAAAATATAAACTCCTGTTCGTTTACAAAGTAGTCTCTCCATTAAAAAGCAGCTGTTTAATCCCAAGGGATTACTATACTTGGTTTTATAAAATCTTGGGACAAAAAGAAGTCACCTTGAACCTCAGAATAGTAGTCTTTTCTTTCTGTATTTCTTTTAGTTGATTTTCTTCAACCACACAGCAGAAAACTATATTTTTAAGAGGAACTTGAATGTTCTCTGTTATGATACATCTGTGTATAATAGTTAAGGGAAACAAATTTGCCTATAATTACTTTTTAGCTGTTAGCATCATTACAACCCCCTCAACTCCACAATGAAGAATTGTTACCTGCTGAGCAAAATCACCCATACTTTTACCTTAGCAATTACTATGACACAGCAAGGCAGGATACACCCCTGTGCACATGTCAGTTGTTTTACATAGTTTTCTGTATAGAAGAGCCTAGTAATATTTAGTTCTCTCCTACATAATATTCGTCATCTTCGTTATATATATTGAATGTATTGTGACTTTCCTTACGTCCGGATGTTGATTAAAAATTGCGTGCTTTTCTAGTACTGAAGATAAACATTTACTTACGTATTTTACTAACCCTGTATATTTGTACAGTGAACTAACAAAAATGAACAAAAGATGATTGAACACATCAAACAACTACGTTTAACTAAACATTCCTTCCTCTCTGAGCTGTCTGCTGGATCACACCCATGTATGTAAGGTAACAGGTATAAATCTACTAAGAAATGACAGGTCTCCCAGACCTCAGGTTATGAAAGGAAGGTTTGACCAATTTTGTAAAGATTTTGTAAAGATCTAAGTAGTGATTGGATGTATAAGTTGATTGCAATTGTGCAAAGAGTACACATGATGTGAGCAGTTCCTTTACAATATTACAAGGGGATTTTGATGATAGTCAATTAGTCATGTAAGATACAATCATAAAATCTGGTTTTCCAGGATAAAAATACTTATGACCTGTCCTAAGGATAGGCCACTAATATCCCATCTGTGGGGGTCTGACACCTGCCACTCCCAATGATTAGCTGTTCTTGGCAGCTGATACACAGAGAATGTAGTGACGAATAGACTGTTCTCTGTGCAGTGGCAGAACAGTCACTGCAGTTTAGGTTCCATTCAAATAAATAGGAGCTGATCCCCAGTATCAGGTCTGGCCACTACAAAGGTAACAGAGCTATCTGCTTCCTGCTGAATTTTCTGTGTATCAGCTGCTGAAAACAGCTGATCAGTGAGGGTGTCAGGTGTAGGGCCCCCACCAATCTGGTACTGATGACTTATCCTTAGCATTGGTCATCACTATCTTTATCCCAGAAAACCCCTTTAGGCTGTAGGAGCTGAGTCGGTCTAAGGTAAGAGAATAGATGACCATACATGTATTTCAGTGTTTCTAATGCACACTAGAGAGATTGCAAAGTTTTCAGCAAGTATTCCATCATCTTTTCCTTTTTGTAACCACCTTTTGTTTTCTTGCAGCTGAACAGAACCCCAGTTCTCCCTCTAAATAAGTCATGTTATTGTATTGAACTCTTGCTGTACCATCTTCCTGAACTCTCCCTCACTCATTATAGCCAGTGATTAGCGGTCACATGTCTGTAACTTTGAAGTAGAGACTAGCAGGGAGAGAGGGCAGTGTGGGAACAAGGGCAACAGGAGATTGTCGAGGTAAGTATGCCCTTTTTTTCAAATATGATTCCATTTTCATTACTCTGAGCTGTCTTAAAATGATTTTTATTCACTAGACAACCATATTAAAAGGAATTCCACCCTTAACCTCCTGTCCTTTAATCCTATCTTATCAACTCAGGAGAAGGTATATTACTATTAAACAATGAAACATATGCAAATAATTATCCTCTATGTGTTGAAGGAGATCAGCAATTTTCTTGAAACTTACAGCTGAAACATTTATTCTATATTTGTCCTTTATCTACTTTTATGAATACTTGAATACATTTTTAGGCTGAAATATTTCTAGTGCATGGAGGGGTTATAGGATAGAAGAGCCAGTTCACATTTTGACAATACAGTGGGGAAAAAAGTATTTAGTTAGTCACCAATTGTGAAAAAAGTTCTCCCACTTAAAAAGAGATGGGAGATGAGATGAGAGAGGCCTGTAATTGACATCATAGGTAGACCTCAACTATGAGAGACAAAATGAGAAAACAAATCCAGAAAATCATATTGTCTGATTTTTAAAGAATTTATTTGCAAATTATGGTGGAAAATAAGTATTTGGTCAATAACAAAAGTTCATCTCAATACTTTGTTATATATCCTTTGTTGGCAATGACAGAGGTCAAACGTTTTCTGTAAGTCTTCACAAGGTTGGCACACACTGTAAATGGTATGTTGGCCCATTCCTCCATGCAGATCTCCTCTAGAGCAGTGATGTTTTGGGGCTGTCACTGGGCAATATGGACTTTCAACTCCCTCCAAAGGTTTTCTATGGGGTTGAGATCTGGAGATTGGCTAGGCCACTCCAGGACCTTGAAATGCTTCTTCCGAAGCCACTCCTTCGTTGCCCTGGCGGTGTGCTTGGGATCATTGTCATGCTGAAAGACCCAGCCACGTTTCATCTTCAATGCCCTTGCTGATGGAAGGAGGTTTGCACTCAAAATCTCACGATTCATGGCCCCATTCATTCTTTCATGTACAGGGATCAGTCGTCCTGGTCCCTTTGCAGAGAAACAGCCCCAAAGCATAATGTTGCCACACCCATGCTTCACAGTAGGTATGGTGTTCTTTGGATGCCACTCAGCATTCACTCTCCTCCAAACATGACGAGTTGTGTTTTTACCAAACAGTTCTACTTTGGTTTCATCTGACCATATGACATTCTCCCAATACTCTTCTGGAACATCAAAATGCTCTCTAGCAAACTTCAGATGGGCCCGGATATGTACTGGATTAAGCAGGGGGACACGTCTGGCACTGCAGGATCTGAGTCCCTGGTGGCGTAGTGTGTTACTGACGGTAGCCTTTGTTACGTTAATCCCAGTTTTCTACAGGTCATTCACTAGGTCCCCCCGTGTGGTTCTGGGATTTTTGCTCACCGTTCTTGTGATCATTTTGACCCCACATTGTGAGATCTTGTGTGGAGCCCCTGATCGAGGGAGATCATCAGTGGTCTTGTATGTCTTCCATTTTCTAATTATTGCTCCCACAGTTGATTTCTTCACACCAAGCTGCTTGACTATTGCAAATTCAGTCTTCCCAGCCTGGTGCAGGTACAATTTTGTTTCTGGTGTCCTTCCACAGCTCTTTGGTCTTCACCATAGTGGAGTTTGGAGTGTGACTGTTTGAGGTCGTGGACAGGTATCTTTTATATTGATAACAATTTCAAACAGTTGCCATTACTACAGGTAATGAGTAGAGGATAGAGGAGCCTCTTAAAGAAGAAGTTACAGGTCTGTGAGAGCCAGAAATCTTGCTTGTTTGTAGGTGACCAAATACTTATTTTCCACTATAATTTGCAAATAAATTCTTAAAAAAATCAGACAATGTGATTTTCGAGATATGTTTTCTCATTTTGTCTCTCATAATTGAGGTCTACCTATGATGTCAATTACAGGCCCTCTCATCTTTTTAAGTGGGAGAACTTGCACAATTGGTGGCTGACTAAATACTTTTTTTTCCCCACTGTATATTGAAAGTATAAGTCCTCCCTGACTATAATAACTCCCTGATGTATATCTCTGATGTATGCCATTGTAACATTTATCATGTTTTTTGTGGTGTCCCTGTGTTGTACTTTAGTAAGCTAGCCAGACAGAGGCCACAAATATATTCTTTTGGTTTTGGTTTTTATTCACCGATGGATAAGTCCATTTCTGTCTCTATTGTCTGTCTCTAGCTGCTAAATATTTATTTTGAAGCTTCAGAAAGGTTTTATTGTAGCCAAATGAGAACACTGTGTGGCATCCCAGAGCTGGCTATGGCTGGGCTGAGGGTGATCTCTGTGCATTGTATTATTTCCTGTTGCTTCATAGCCTGTGTGACATAGCAGGGGGTCCTGAGTCTCACACAACACAGCGCCACCTAGTGAGCCTCACACATGCATTACACCTCCCATAGGATTGAATAGTAACCAAATGTCCAATGGGAGGACATCGCCTGGGAAAAGGGGAGGAGTCAGCTGATCACTGGGTCCCCATGGTAACACCCCTGCAGGAAGGTCCTGCGTGTGAGGAGTTAGAAGTGTGGAGTGTTAGGAGGAGGAGGTGAGGAGAGAAGTGTGATGTCCTGTGAAGAAAGCAGTGAGTTTAGTGCAGGAATCTCAAGTCCTAGACAGGCCCAGGAAGGTTGGAGAGCTGACATACTCCAGCTATTCAGAAGATCCTGTCCCCTGTCTGCCTAGCCATCGCCCTGAAGGAAGTCAAGCATCATTATCTTGTCAGCATGAGACTGTGGAGAGAACATTCTGGAACACGTGCTCCATAGCAAGTATCACAGGATCCAGGGGCCAAGGCCAGACCTGTGGAATATCCTGCCACCCTGACTATTGCACCCCGAAACTCTGAGCTATCAGGACCACATAACGTGAGTGGGGAATATTATGTACTAGTATCATGGTGGGCATCCTCCTATGAGCCAAATAGGAGCCCAGACGCACCTTAGGGCTGTAACACTGAAGTATAAGGGGCTAGGAACACCTTTCATCAAGTCTACCCTGCACCCCAGGACTTTGCTGTGTCACCAGGCGTACCCCGTTGTTTTGTATTGAAGAAACTGTTTAAGCATTTGTGCCTCCACACCCATGGAAGTAAAAGTTCAACTTTACAACCGTTTCTGTGTCTGACTCTGCACCGACAACATCAGGGCGCCCCAAACACCACCAGTCGGCACAGTATAGGGGAAGCACCCCCGGGGAACAATCACCACCAACATTTGTGCAGCCCCCTCATCACCGGTACCAGTGGTGGTAACGTGGGACAGCACCAGCCCTGCGCCCTCGTGCCCAGAGACCGTGACAAGTCTGCGCTGTTTGCACCCCGCAATCCCAACTGCAGCGTTACCTTCCATCTGGTCACCGCAACTGAACATAGTAAATAGGTGGCCATAAGGTAATGTCTATGCAATTAAAAAGCATAGTACAGTATATCTTTATCTTCATTCAACGACTGGGCTTCTTCTGCAGTTAATTTCAGGACCCTGAAACAACCTGAGCCATGTCCTATAGAATTATATGAACTAACAAATGAAACACAATCTTAGCTTTTCTTATTATAAGACTGCTCTTTTTCTTTTACCCATTGACATCTCCCCTCTGCATTATACTGCTTACCTATTGTATTATATACCATTACTCAAAACACATCCATCCAAATTAATTAAAATAAAGAAGAATTCATTTTGTTAATGGAATCTTGCATAATCTTCTCTCTTCACTGAACTGTGTTCTTAGAGTTCCCTTATCGTTTCCACTCTACATTCAATTAGTAAAATATTAGCTTATCCATTTCTCTATTAAATATTTACCTTCCTATTGATCAGTCATTCCTAAATCACACTTTTATCATCCTTTTATTCTTAAGAAAAGCTAACTTGACCCCACTTCATGCTCTTGATACATTTAGAAGGCTGAAATATACTCTCTGATCCACATTCTTACTAAAACAACCTGACCCCTGGTTAATATATAGGAGCGGCAGATGTTAAATTAATAAATGACCACCAAGCCTAAAGCTATTTATTCATTTTAAAAAACCTTGACACAATTGACCGCCTTTTCCTAAAGTGCTGCACTTTAAAGTACTTAGCATCTTCAGGGCTTAAAAGTTTTGTCTAATTTTTACTGATAACCTATTCTCCGGGTAGGTCACCAATAGGAGATCAGTGGGAGATCTAACCCCTGCTGAACAGTTGTTTGAAGGTGCTCATACTCATTGACCTTTGTTCTAGGCTGCATTAGCACTATTGCCTTGCAATCTGGGTTCGAATCTGACCAAGGACAACATTTGCATGGAGGCTGTATGTTCTCCTGGCGTTTGCGTAGACTTTTTCTGGTTTGGACAACCCCATTAACCCATCTGCTGAACGATCAGAACACTGGCCATTGTGCTGGTAGCGTGAATACACTGTTAGAGGTCCTCTGCTTTTTGTATACTACTGAATTTTCTCAATTTTTACCACCACTAAGGCTGGGTTCACATCTGAAACAGAGTCTCCATTTGCAGTGTCTGTCAAAAATCGCTGGATGAAGAAGTCCTGCAAGTTCAAATTTTTCTTACAGTGTTTTCAGGAACCCATTATATACAATAGGTTCTGCTGAACTCCTTTCATGTCTGTCATTTTCATTTAATGGATCTTATTGTGTCCTTTTGCTTTTGAGTGAGAGCGTAAGCAATAGAGCAGATTCCTCCTCTTCTTGCTATGTGCAATGTTTGACAGCTAGTTCAGAGAGAGCTACAAACTCCAGTTGTATCACTCAGAGGGGAAAATACAAAAAACTGCAGAATGTCAAATGATGACCCAGATTAGTGTTACTTTTGTGCACACATAACAATTTATCTGGCTTTAAAATGAAACTGACAGGTATGCTTTAAATCTTCATCACTGTAGTGCATTATAAATATCAAAAGTTTTTTCCATGTCTACCACTTTAGAGTAATTAGGGGCATAACTAGCAAAGACTGGACCCCATAGTGGACATAGTGGACCCCTATAATGTCCCAAAGTGGCCTCCATACAGCATAATGTCCCATAGCAGCCCCTGCACACAATATAAAGTCACATAATGGCCCCTCCACACAATATAATGTCATATAGCGGACCGTCCATACAGTATAATGATTAATAACAGCCCCTCCAAACAGTATAATGTCCCATAGTGGCCCCTGCACACAGTATAATGTTCCATAGCGGCCCTTCCATACAGTATAATGTTCCACAGTGGCCCCTCCACACAGTATTATGTCCCATTGTAGCCCTAACGGTGTTCATTGCAAATATTGCAAGAATTTTGGGGTACATCACCCACAAATTATTATTATACTCGGGGTTTTTTTTCAGACCCCTGAGTATAATGATCGGAAGCCCAGGAGAGGTGACAAACATAAAAACCAGTGGTACTCACCTCCTTGCTTTTTTCGGTCCTCTTCAATGATGTCACAGTCATGGGTTATGCTGGCTTTATTGTGTGTCGCGACGCTGGCCTGACCCATGTGACGTCTGTGACGTCACTACAGAGGCCAAAGACAGCATGGAGTCATGCCGGATTTGTGAGTAACATTGGTTTTTATGTTTGTCACCCTAAGATCGCGGGCCCTGTGGCTTCCGCTACAGCTACTACAGCAGTACTTACATCACTGAGAGTAATCCCTGTACATTATCAAATTTATTACAACATTTGGAGTCCATATTAGTTTATCTGATCTAAGAATGATGTCATCAGTGTATCAATTAATTCACAATAAAATATGTGGAGTTTACAAGATATTGTTGGTTAAAGCATCATGAACAACATGTATAAGGGTAGAAAGGTCAACAATAAACCTATTGATTTAAACACACAAGCAAAAGGAGTAACTTCAAGCTGCTTGGCCTCAATGCAAAATCTAATACATCCTCCAAATTATCACGCATCATCTATAAAAATGGTCAACTGATATAGCGCAGAGATCACCCAAGATCACCCATCTAATGTGGTTTGTACACTGTATTGACCCAATTTTTTAAATCAATAGCAATCTTCATATTTTTCAATAAAAATTACTTTAGAAATGAGTCTGGGTCCATCAAGTTGAGCACCATAGAGAAGAAAGTATTGATAAATATCTTTGATAGTATCACTTATCGACTGATCTGGTATACTTGCAAGAAGGTTTCACTGCATCCATGACCAAAGGGAGATAAAAGAACATTTCAAAAGGATAGGCTCACTCCATTTCACATAGGATAGACCATACTTCTGGGCTTCGCATTTATCTTGAGAACGGGGACTCATTTGTGCCTGCAAGTCAATGGAGAGAGGCTGCGCTTGCTAGTATCTCTTCATTCACTTGACTGGGAGTTATGGAAACAGCTAAGTAGACAGCTTAGTCCATTTCTGTAACTCCCATACAAATTATGGAAAGATACACACTTCAGCGGCTCCCCTCCTCTCACTTTGTTCTTGAAATAGATGTGGGTCCCAGAAGAAGGACCTACATCTTTCCAGTATTTGTAGCATATCCTATGGATATAATCCTAAATACTGAGATAAGAATACCCCTTTAAGCATAGTCGTCGTTATTCTTTGGAGTTGGGTGGCAGCCAGTGCTGCTCAAAACAATGAACAGATAGATGGGGAAAAAAATATTCTTTTGAATATGAGTAAATTCTGTAAGCCAAATTTCTACAGTCAATGAAGAAACTGAACCTGGGAAGAAGTGATAAATCTGGCACATTTTAAAACTGTCTAGTTTATGTTTTGTTTAAAACGATTAATAAAACCAAAAGACATAATGCAAAAGAGCCAAATATTAACACCTTTACATATATAAAAATATAACTTTTATTACCATATACATAAAATTATAATTAAATTACATACACATATATCTAGGACAAGACCAACAATGCAGAAAAAGGGTATCAGATCTCTGCATATTGCACATCAAAGTGTTACATATAATGGTTGAAAATTATTACATAATCATTATTATATCTTTTGGTTTTGTATATTTTCCTGCAAGCCGATTTCTTCTAAGGGCAGTATTTTTTGTTGTGCATAAGTAGAAATAACCTATATGTGTCTGAGTGACTTTAGGGATCAACCACACTTGATTGTTTGTTACTAAAACGACTAATATATTAACAATATTAATAAATCTGCCCCACTGTGTATGCAAGGAAAGAGTGAGGAAAAAAATCTTGAAACACCACCACACAGACTGTTAGTTCACTACAAGGAAACTTTAGCAGGTGTGATTTTTACCAAAGTACCTGCTGGCCAAAGTAATTGCTTTACAATACTGACTGATCCAATTCTGAAACTTTTGCATGTGGAATTTTTATGCTGTGTTTTTTTATATCAAAACTTTAGCTGATAAACAATGAAGTGACAGCAGCCAGAGGTTTTTGACATATTCTCTCATCTCCAGCAACAGACATTTCTCTATACTCTATGCAGCTATTACTCCTGAGCAATAAGGTTGCTAGCTTGCTAGTTGTTTTCTGCCTGATTATCTTACTTAAGTCCCCTGCAGACGACTGTGGGGAAGATCCATGTGCTATCCGTATTTTTCCTGGATAGCACACTGACCCATTAATTTCTATGGGCCCACGCACACGACCGTGATTTCCACGGATCAGTGTGCGGGCCATGAGTCCGCGCCGCAAAATATAGAACAGGTCCTATTCTGTTAAGTGTTTGCGGCACGGACTCGCCCATAGAACCCTATGGGAGACTAAAAACCACGGACGGCACACGGATGTACTCTGTGTGTCATCAGGGTGCCGTCCATATTTGGGGACAAGCCTTGTACATCATTAGATGTGTTTTTTTTTTTTTTTGAGGTTCCGCAAGCTCGGATCACACACTGATGACACACTGTCTGTTTTTGCAGACATACGGCACTGATGCTGAAGAAACACTGATCACACATGGTCCACAAAAAAGGAACATTGATTACTAGTTTGCGGACCGCAAAATACACACGGTCGTCTGCAACTAGGCTAAGGCTAGGTTCACACTAGTGCTCAGTTTCCAGTGTGGGATTCCGTTCCCCATTCAGCTTTAAAAATATGGAGAGAAAAGTCCTGCAAGCAGCACTTTTCTCTCCTAATTTTTCCACCCTGTTTGGGTGGAAACTGGCCAATGGGTTTCTGAGGGTAACCGCTTTTTTAAGCGGATTAGGTTTCCATTCGTGGGGTCCCCAATCGGATCTCCTGAACGGAAACCTGAACACAGGTGTGAACCTAGCATCACTCTGTGATACATGCCCTGATCTCTGATTGCCGTTTGACCATGTGCTTGTTCTTTCAGTGCCATACAGCGTTGTCTCTCAACCCACCTGGTTCAGCCTCCATTAAACTGAGACTTCTAGATACAGCAACATAGTGGTTCCCTGCAGCAAAGTCCAGATCTCCATACAGGGGTTAAACAGTGAAAACTGGGGGACCACTTAGACAATGATGTCAGGAGTAGTCCAAGTCAAACAGTGGCTCCGTGGGTCCACCAATTAAAAACTGTAATAGTGCACTAGTTTCCCTTTAGGCCGGGGCCCCATGTGGCACAAATGCCGCAGTTTGGCTGCGGTGTAAACACTTCAGAAAAAACACAATGTTTTACAGTCTCTGCAAAGTGGATGGGATTCTAGCGAATCCCATGCACACATTGCTGGAAAAATACACGCAGCAGTAACGCTGCGATTTCCAAAACCATTGGGGTTTTGAAAATCGCATAATGTCAATTATACGTACGGAACCTACCTACGGAATTAAACCTTCATATGAAATATGTTTTTACTGGCACACAGATAGATACCTTTTGTGTCATCTCTATTTCCTCATAGAGTATAAGCTCTCAGGACCAGGCAAGTAGGACCCTCATTCCTATTGTTCCTTTGTTAAATAGTTTGTTATTCTGTAATGTCTGGTTTTGTTTGGGTTGTGGAACATGTTGGTCCTATATATATTAAAAAGAATATTATTAAAGATTATAATGATAGGCAGACAAGGTGTAAAGCCCCTTACAGATGACCGTGTGTGAGTTCTGTGTGCTATCTGGGTTTCTCCCTGATAGCACGCTGACCCATTCATTTCTGTCAGTCCACGTTCACGACCATGCTTTACATGGTTCCGTGTTCAGGCCGACTGTCCAGGCTGCAAAACTAAGGACAGGTCTTATTCCTGTCCAGTTTTGCGGCCGTGTTTCTGCAGCCCCTATTGATTAAATGCACGGGCACCAACTGTGCCATTTAATCATGGCCGGTGGCCTGTACACGGTCTTGTGCAATTTGCCTTATATGCAGTTTATATAAGTAATGGAAAACACTTACACATTATGTAAGGCAATGATTTTTTATACATAAATATTAAACTTGTCAAAGATTACATATAAGTTAAATGAAATAATATTGTAGACTTTGTACTCTATGATATCATGCATTCTAGATTTCCCATCAGGGATGCTTATAATATAGATGCAGTATAATTTTTCAATGCATGGGAGGAAAAAGATGCTGGAGCAAGGTTAAGAATGTATACATGGAGTCAGCGGGAAGTAGTCAGCAATAAACTTCTTTTAGGAATGCTCCTGTCACTCATATAGAGTATAAAAGAATGAAAACCACATCTGCATATCATTATATCTTTAATATATTAGCCACAGGGTAAAAACAAAGCAGTATGGCATACATCTTGAAGGCATCTTTCACCTTACTTAGTTTTCATTGCCATAAGCATCACACTCTTTAGATTTAACTATTTCTCCAAATCACCCGTACACATGCAGGCTTAACTGGAACAAGATGCCTGTATTCTCAATAGGCAAAGCCACAGCCAGAAACCTGTGGTGGCAACTTATCTACTTAAATGGCAAAGATGCCCAACTCATCATTTATCTTACATCTGCTGTGAATGGAGAATCAGGACACCACTTTACACATTAGATGGGTGACTTGTCCCAAATAAATCAACTTGTTCGGTCAACATTTATATAATATGTATGAGCACTGTTAGACCACTAGAATTGTTGATTAAACCCCCTCACTACTGTAGACCTCCAAAGTTGTTACAATTAACTCCTTAATATATCAAGAAGGGGTGCTCTGATTTATCTGGGGAGTGTATTAAAACTATTTATTTGAAGGCTGTGTGACTCTAAGGACACTGGGGGACCACCAAACTCAGCAAGGATGCCCAGGAGTGAGGCAAGGTGAGTATAACTCTTCATTATTTTTACTCCCCCTCGCCTGGGCCTCCACTTATTATTCTCTAGGGTCTGTGAAGACGCTCTATAATGACACCACTGTTACAAACTACTACAGAGGTTTAGTTAGCATCAGTTAGTGTCCGTTTTTTTTTTATACTGTCCGTTTTTGGTTTCTGCTTTCTGAGCATGCGCAGAAAAACGGACACAAAATAAGGAAAGTAACTGATGGCTATCAATTACTGTCTGTTATAAGTCTGTTACCCATAGACTACAATGTTAAAAAATAACGGACGCTTGCCGTCCATCAAGAAACCGTTTTTTTTAACGGACACAAAAGTTCTGCATGTAGGATTTTTTGTCCACGAAAAAAAATGGACTTATGATGGATTGGGTGTAAACAGACATTAACGGACTCTCCAAACACAAGATAAAATCCCATTGAAAATAATGGAAATTTTATTATTATTATTTTTTATATAGCACCATTAATTCCATGGTGCTTTACATTTGCGGATTTACATACGGTACACAAGATATACAAAACAGATAATACAAACAGTGACCATCTGGCACAGTGGGATAGAGGGCCCTGCCCGCAAGGGCTTACAATCTATGAGCGAAGAGGGAGAGAGACAGAAGGTGGGGGTAGAGGCTGTTCAGGTGGTGGTGTGGTGACAGTAGCGTTATTGGAGGTTGTAGGCCTTCCTGAATAGGTGAGTCTTCAGGGCCTTCTTGAAGCTTGTGACTGTGGGGGTCAGTCTTATGTGTCTTGGTAATGAGTTCCAAAGTATGGGGAATGCATGGGAGAAGTATTGGAGACGTTTGTGTGAAGAACGGATAAGAGCAGAACGGAGTAGGAGGTCTTTGGAGGATCGGAGGTTACGTGTGGGCAGGTAGCGGGAGATTAAGTTGGAGATATATGGAGGGGACAGGTTGTGGATGGCTTTGTATGTCAGCGTTAGTAGTTTGAAGTCTATTCGCTGGGCGATGGGTAGCCAGCGAAGGGATTGGCAGAGGGGAGCAGCTGATGAAGAACGGGGGAAGAGGTGTATTAAGCGAGCAGCACAGTTTAAGGTCTACTGGAGGGGGGCGAGAGTGTTTGCTGGGAGGCCATGGAGAAGAGTGTTACAGTAGTTTAAGCGGGAGATAAACTAGCATCTTTGTAGTTTCAGGGGTGAGGAAGAAGCGGATTCGGTGGATGTTCTTGAGTTGGAGGCGGCAGGAGGTGTTGAGGGTTTGGATATGCGGTTTGAAGGATAGGTCAGAGTCTAAGGTTATCCCAAGGCAGCGGGCCTGTGGGACTGGGGTGAGAGTGGTTCCATTAATTTTGATAGATGGGTCAGGTAGGGGGGTCGTGCGTGGAGGGTTGAAGATTATGAACTCCGTTTTCTCCATGTTGAGTTTGAGAAAGCAGGAGGAGAGAAAGGAGGCTACGGCTGCTAGACATTCTGGGACTCTGGACAACAGGGAGGTAATGTCTGGTCCAGAGAGATATATTTGGGTGTCGTCAGCATAGCAATGGTAATGGAAACCATGCGATTCTATGAGTTGGCCAAGGCCTCGGGTGTAGATGGCGAAAAGGAGGGGTCCTAGGATGGAGCCTTGGGAGACACCTACAGAAAGAGGGCGTGGCGGGGAGGTGGTGTGCAAGTGGGAGACGCTGAATGAGCTGTTGGTGAGGTATGAGGAGATCCAGGAAAGGGCCAGATCAGAAATGCCAAGGGATGAAAGCGTTTCTAACAGGAGAGAATGGTCGACTGTGTCAAAGGCAGAGGAGAGGTCGAGGAGGAGGAGGACAGAGTAGTGACGTTTGACTTTGGCAGTTAGAAGGTCATTAGTGACCTTGGTTAGGGCAGTTTGAGGAGTGAAGGGGTCTGAAGCCTGACTGTAGTCTGTCAAAGAGCACATTGGACAAGAGATAGGAGGACAGTTTGGAGTGGACGTGTTGCTCCAGCAGTTTAGAGGCGTAGGGGAGCAGTGAGATGGGGCGATAGTTGGCTGGAGAGGATGGGTCGAGGGAGGGTTTCTTAAGTATAGGGGTGACGGTAGCATGTTTGAAGGCGGAAGGGAAGGATCCATTGGTTAGGGATAGGTTGAAGAGATGGGTTAGGGCAGGAGTAATGAATTCAGAGAGTTTGGGGATGAGGTGTGATGGATTTTAACGGATCTCTGACGGTTCAGCTAGTGTCCATTGCTAAAATCTTGTAGCGGACAATAGCAACGGACACTAGTGACGGTCACCAACTAGTGTGAACGCCCCCTAAGAGAAAAATAGACAGTAAGCTCCACTATAGACCACTATGAGATACAACTGTTTCAGTAATTGCTACAGGAAGATCCCGAATACATGGCTTGTTAGGGTTCTTTGTGGATTATGACTGAGAAAAAAAAAAAAATCACTAAAGCTTCCACTGCCACACAAAATCTTCTTCTTAAAATACCGTAAAGTCATACTGAATAACAAAGTCAGCATGTCATTGCTTTTTACAGTCTTCTTGAGACATCGACAGAACTGTATAAAATTGCATAGTGATTGGACACTCTGTATAATGCAGTTGAAATTCAAATGTAAATACTCTGACATTATAATTTGACAACTTTGCAGGCAAGTAATATTTAATCTCACTGCCGTAGATATATTTGTTTGCATATTCTGTAATACTTCCACATACTCAATAATAAGAGGTACTCTTAAAATGCCAGAATAGCTACAGTAAATCTTTAGCAAGGGTAACTTGACCTGAAGAAGGATGAATTATTTTGTTTCCAGATACCGGCTTGATATCGGCAATTGCAGATTTCATTTTAAACAATAGGTGGATTGTTCATTTGTAAATTGATCTCTGTGGCAGCACCAGTGCTTGGTATTTAAAGGTGACCACTTCACGATTTAGTGACTGTTCAAACTCAAGACCTGCCAAGACATCCAGTAAGGTATTCATAGGTGGTGAGTCACTTTAGGGAGTGCTGCTGACATACAGGGGTGTTAGAACATTTTAGTTGCAATGGAAATGTTAACCCTTTAACATATAAAGCATATATCCAGGTCTGCTTCACTGTATGCTATATTAAAGTGAGTCTGTCAGCAGTAAGGCCAGGGCCCCATGTTGCGAAAACTTTGCAGCAAAAACTGCGGCGTTTTACAGTACCTACAAAAAAAAAAAAAGTTGAGTTTTTGTAAATTGCAGCATGTCAATTATACCTAACATTTTCTGTATAGGCATAATAGGGACAGAAAGTTCACAGAGGAAAATTGTGACGCATTTCCACCGCGGTCCTGTTGCAAGGTCTGAATAGAGCAGCAAGGTGAGTCTCATAATTTGTGGCAGACCCATACAGCTTGAACACAGCAACTGTGCATGCGTGGCCAACTACTCTAGGAAACCTCTGCGGACTTTCTGTAAAAATTGCTGCAGGAAAAACCGCGATGCGTTACCGCTGTGGTTTTTCCCGCAGCTCTTTTTTGCTGCGGGCCGCTACATGGGGCCTTAGCCTCATAGCATATTAATGTGAATTAACCCCTTCCCGCCGGTGACATTTTTCGATTTTCGTTTTTGACTCTCCTTCCAAACCCAATAGCTTTTTTATTTTTCCATTCTCAGTGCCATATGAGGTCTTAATGTTTGTGGGACAAATTTTTCTTCATGATGCTACCATTTATTATTCTGTACAATGTACTGGGAAGCTGGAAAAAAATTCAGAATGGGGTGGATTTGAAGAAAAAGTGCATTTGTGTGACTTTAAGGGCTTCGTTTTTACAGCGTTTGCTCTACAGCCAAAATGACGTCATCTGTATTCTTTGTTTCGGTATGATTCCAGGGATACCAAATTTATAAGGTTTTATTTACATTTTAACCCCTTAACAAAAATCCAAAACTGTGCAGAAATATATATTTTTTTTTTAAAAGTCGCCATATTCTGACACCCATAACTTTTTTATACTTACGTGTACGGGGATGTATAGGACATCATTTTTTGCAGGACCAGGTGTACTTTTTAGTTTTACCATTTTGGGGAATTACTATTGCTTTGATCACTTTTTATTCAAATTTTTATCAGAGGCAAAACAGTGAAAAAACTGCGGTTTGGCACTTTTTGTTTTTTTCCCGCTACGATGTTTACCATACGGGAAAAATATTTTTATAGATTTGTAGACCGGGCATTTTCAAACACAGGGATACCTAATGTGTATGTGTTTCACAGTATTTAACTACTTTTATATGTGTTCTAGGGAAAGGGGAGTGATTTGAACTTTTAATATTTTTTATTTTTTTTATTCATTTTTTTGCATTTATTAGATCCCCTATGGGTCTTGAACCCCAGGAATCTGATCACTAATGCAATGCATTACAATGCTAATGCATTGCAATAAAACACCACTTCTATTGCAGACTACACAGAGTAGCCTGCAATAGCAGTTAATGAAAGACAGGCCTGGGAGCCTTCACAAGGCTCCTGGCTGTCATAGCAATGGGACGCCAGCCCCGGAGCTTGCTCCAGGTGCCGGCGATACCCGGCAAAATGGCAGCGCCCACGCCAGAGGGGTTAATGCCTGCAATAATACAGCAGAAACCCGGCGGCTATGATGGCTGCTCAGGTCCCAAGCACCTTCTCATCCTGTCTCCTTACTTTACTATAAGGATAAACAGTGGTACCACACTCCCTGGTTGTGGTGCTCTGTGGAAGGACTCGCCAACCTATATATTCCAAAAGTAAAAAAACACGTCACACACCGTATAAGGATGCTTAATTTATCTGAGATTTATTGAAGAAGAATATCTTGTACACTTTTATAGAAGAAATTGCTGGTATATTGTTGAATACAAAATACATCGTGCCACAGCATAGAAGGTTCTGCGTATAGTGGCTTTATTTTTATATCACATATTCCATACTATATTACATCCAATGCAGTAGAATAAAGGTAATCTTTAACACTGATCAAGTGAACGACGTTTTGGTCATGTATGACCTCTCTCAAGTTAAATCTGTGTGGAGAACGTAGGAAGAGAATCTCCTGTACCTGCATTTGAAATTCAGAGATAAACCACGGTACTCTATAGCCCCTGTATAGGCCCTATTGACCCCTACAGAAGCCCTATTATGGATCTGTACAAAATAGAGTTCTAATACAGACATGACAATTGTTTCCTTAAAGTGACTATGCTGAAACAAATTGAATAAATGGCACTAATTATTTTTCCAGAAGGCTTGATCCAGTAACTATTTTTTCCACAGGCTTGAACTTATACAAAAAAATTCACTAACAGCTTTTAACCTGTTGTAGCACATAATGGGTCACTTTCAACTACCTAAGCTTCAAGAACAACAGGTTTGGGATGTCTTTTTTGTAGCAAAATCAGTAAGAATCTACTAAGCTAAGGCTTCATTTTTTTTTTACACCTTTTTACATTTTAGGCCTAAAATCACTAATGGAAAAATGAAAAAGTGCTATTCACATATATGTATAAGCTGTGGTACTTTTTTATAATTGTGTAAAAAACCCATTAAATATTGAATGCTGAATTCACAGGACATGAATCTGAAATTTCATACTTTAGTGAAGCAGCATGTGTTGTAGTAAAATTATTATTTTCCAGTGAAAATTTGGATTCTGCGTCTCCAAAGCAGTTGTCAAGTCAGAATATAATTTCATTCATTTATAATTCTTCTGTTTATACCAGGCTGAATAGTGGGCATCTGTACATTGAGTTCCATGCCTTTCAGCAGTTGAGCACTAAGGCTGCTTAGCAAAAAGGTTATAAAATAAGGGCAGGTTCACACTATCATTGGAAGTCCGTTATAATAGGGATGCCTATCATAATGGACGGTAAACAGACACTAACTGATATATATAATATATATATAATAAATCTGTTAAAAAAAACACGACACATTTACATAACTTAGTGTAGGTATTGTGAAACCCCTTAAGGGATAGCTAGACTTGATTATGTTGAAACTTTATTCATTATTTCTTAGTATTTCAAACATACTAATTTTTAATTATTTTTTATTACAAATATATAAAAATACATAAATATATTTTTAATTCTTTTTTTATTTGCATTATCACATGTTAGCCTAACTAACCCCTTACCTGAGCACAGACCAGAAAGAGAAGAAAAAGGGGGGAAAAAAAAAGAAAAATATATTTACTAAGTACTTTCTCTGGGGCAAGGTACACTTTGTAAAGCTACCATAAACATATAGGTAGTGTTTGGTCCTCTATGTTTCATTGCCCCTTTGTAGCTGAATGAGTGGCACAGCTGGTATGCCAGCCCTTTGTTTTATTAGCAGCAGTCAAAGTCAGTGTAAAATGAGTAATGGCAATAAGAATTAACACTACAAAAAAAAACTACAGAATTTTAGTATAATTAGGTTTATAATTTGGGGAATGCATTGTCATATGCATTGCATAGGTATGTGCAATGGTATATTAAATTGATTTAGTCTAGGGAAGACAAGAAAATAAATCTCTCAAAATCACAGTTATAGGAAAATGTCGGGTCGGTTGCTTTTGCTGGCAAGGCTAAGAAAGGAGAGGCAAAATTGCACTAAGCTGGATCTAAAATGTGCCAATGTAAGATGACAAAGGAAACTCCTAGTAAAGTGGTGATAAGAGAAAGGCAAATATGTGCACTGGCTTCATATCATGAGCTACGGCAGATTGTTTCATGATGACTTCATGTGGACTAGCAAATAGATCTGATACTTCTCATGCTATGTATTACCTCTTATGGTCGGTTGGGTAAAATGTATTTCTATTAGATCATCTTCAGATAAATTATCTCTCTCGTCATGATGATATGATGATGCTGTTGTCAGATTCTATGATATGATCTACTCATAATTGATTACATTTAATTCCAGTGCACTAAAAATTATTGTGTACCAAGGTGGTGCTGGCTTTTGACTATTGTGTGCCAAGATTGCAGAGTCAAAGAGTGACAAATCCAAGGTACTGTGAATCTTAAACAAGGAATCAAACTGAGCACACCTCCTGTGCCGCCGCGTGCGGGCGGAGGGTGGTGCAGAGACCTGAACAGGCAGAGATGTTAGACCCAGGGTTTTCATTGTAAGTAATTTATTACAGGCTGCTCTATGCAGCTTGCAATAGAAGTACTGGTATTTTATAATGCATTAGTAATCAGACTCTCTGGGGTTCAAGACCTAAGGGGTGCCATAAGCATAAAAAAAAAAAATATATATATATATATATATATATATATATATATATATATATATATATATATAATCATAAAAGACATAAAAATGAAAATCACCTCCATTTCCCTAGAACAAATATAAAAGTAAAAAATAAAATGAAACACAAGCACATGAGGTATCCCTGTATCTGAAAACACCCAGTATTCTAAAAATATTTTTCCCATACAGTGAATGGTGTACTAGAAAAAAAAATAGAAAATCGCCAAACTGATGTTTTTTTCACTATTTCTTCTCCCATAAAAATTTGGATAAAAAAGCAATAGACATTCTCCAAAATGGTATAACTAAAAAGTACACCTCCCATACAAGGAAATATAAAAAAGGTACGGTGTCAGAATATGGCAGCTCCAAGAAATTTTTTTTGCAAAGTTTCCTTTTCAAGAGTTTCCTGTTGGAAGTACTGATAGAAAATACAAATGTTAGAAGCTTCATTTCATGTGTTTTGCTTCTGTAAAGTTTTAAAGAACATTACAGTTTTCCACAGGTAGTTGCTTTATTCCAAAACAGTGGTTTTCACTTCCCCCTGTTTCAACATGTCCTAGGACTCAGCTGGCTGTGAGCTGAAATTCATCATCACCTTCGTAATGTTTATTTAAACAATGCAAGCCTCTGGCTCAGACACAAATCTTCACCCATAATATACGAAATTGGAATTAAAAAAAATTGCGTAGATTGTCACCTTCCACCCAGCTTACTACTTGGACCCCCATACATTGGATAAACAGCCGCTGTACTAGGAATTAGAATCTGACATAATCACTGCAGGGCATCTAAAACAAACTGATTGGATCGCTGAAGTAAGTAGGGATTTACCAATGAGAGAGAAAGAGTTTATTCCCACTAAGGGAATAAGGCGGGGCCACATGTAGAGTAACCACCTACTATGTGGCTAAGGCCGCAGCCAAAAAACGCAAAGGGAAAAACCACAGTGGAAACACATTGCAGTTTTTCCCACAGCGCTTTTCACAGAAAGGCTGCAGAGTTTTCCTCTGTGGACTTTCTGCCTCCATTATACGTATACAGAGACCACCAGCGTTTCTGTAGGTATAATTAACATGCTGCGATTTGCAAAAATCCGCTGCGGATTATTTTCTGCAGTGTGTGGATGGGATTAACCAGAATCCCATCCACTTTACAGGGACTGTATAACGCTGCAGCGTTTCCGCCACAGCAAGCTTGAGGTGGTTACTCTACATGGGGCCCCCGCCTTAAAGACAAATATATTTACAGTTATTTATTTTATTTAGCTTACTTATATAGCGCCATCATATTCCGCAGCGCTTTACAGACATTATCAATCACTGTCCCATATAGGGTTCAATCTATATTCCTATCAGTATGTCTTTGGAGTGTGGGAGGAAAAACCACGCAAACATGGAGAGAACATACAAACTCCTTGCAAATGTTGTCCTTGGCAGAATTCGATCCTAGGACTCCAACGCTGCAATGTTTACCACTGAATCACCAGGCTCTCTTATTTTTAGTATAATTCAACAGTTTTAAACTTTTATCTTCTATTTTGCCATTCACCCAATACATTTTTCTCCTACAGACTTCTCTATCAAGAAGATTAAGCAGACCATACACATTAGTTGTGTATAAATTGGTCAAACCTATGGGAATGTGTAAAGGGTCTGCCATCTCTTCCTTGACAGCTGATGATGGAAGAAAGGCTGAGGCAATTAAAGGGGTTGTCCACGAAATACAGTTTTTTTCCCGGAGGTCTGGGAATGTGAAAAAAAAAGATAAAAAATACTCACCTGTCCAGTACAGCGGCACCACGTCTTGTTCTGGCGGTGCAGTGAGGACTTCTGCTGGAACAAGCCCTAGGGCGCCACAGGACCAGACCACAGGGTGGGACACCGGAGCGGAAAAAACTGTATTTCCTGGGCAACCCCTTTACATTTCTATTGTCCAATCTTTTGGTTCTCACCAATCAAACATGCATGTGTATGGTTGACGATATCGCTGTCATTCGAACAAGCATGTGGACTGACTGCTGACTAAAGTGTATGGCCAACCTTAAGGTTGACACAGGGAGACAGTTCTACATATACCGTCATCATTTTGTAGACCAAAGTATATTCAGCTCTACAGAAGGAGCTAACCACATAAACTACCACTATACAGCAGGGGGCTGTTACTATGTACATGGATTGACCCAGAGCATTTATTATGCTAATCCTTCCACTTTACTATTTTTTAATCTATGAATTTCCCCTCTTAGGCAGCCCCCTACTACATTAAACCCATCACAGCTCTGAATGGTGTTGTGCAATGAGTGTTCACTCAAGGAACTGGACATTCACTTCACGCTTCACTAACATCAAGAACAGTTCAGCCACGGCCAACCTATTAATAGTATGTTAAGATATTAAAGTAGGTTATGTAATGAACATGCACAGAACTATCTCTTACAAAGCAAGGCGTGTTAGACATGCAATCTTGAGTAAATCAGTAGTAGTGTAGTGTCAGAGCAATGCACCACCACACCCTGGGTGTAATTGCTACTTATGCATTATTCTCTTTGACTCCACAAAGCTTTGCCATTGTGGTTCAAGTATTAAAAATTTATAGTGAAAACATTATATAGTGTGTGTGTGTGTGTGTGTGTGTGTGTGTGTGTGTGTGTGTGTGCATATGTGCGCATCTGATGGTTAATGTAAATTTCTATTCAGCTCCTCACATAGCAGGCAGACATGACCAAGAGATTAATATGGTGTAGAATAAGAATGAAACCAGAGTGACTTTATCAATGGCTGTTAGATTTAGACAGGGCTGGGCAGCTGTGGCACACAAACATCACCAATGCAAATAATAAATGGCTTGCCCCCTTTCCCATCTTTCAGGAAAGTAAGGTACATGCTGCGATAAATTGCACTTTAGTTGATCGCATCCTTCACCACTACTTGTCGTCTATCTTGACTTATCTGCTTTAGTAAATGCTTCTCCATAATATAACAATTCTGGAGTGTATTTCTTATAACTCTATATTGTTTAGTTCCTCTTTGGTTAGTCCTGGAAATAAATATATTAACAAGTTGGGGAAAGGTTTATTTTGTCTTGCACTGTGGTATCTGGTACTTCTGGATAGGGCTTTTGTGCTACACTGCGGTATGCATAAAATACCACCCCAGAAGTAACGGTTACCACATTATTGCAAAGAATATCTCCCCAAAAGGCCCACATGCCAAACAAATGCCACAATGCAGCTCAAAATATCTCCCCAGAACCTCAAATATTACAGTGCTATTCAAGTACTGCCCCCTTACACCCCTCCACCACCAGCAGTATCATTGTCGTCATTGGACATCATTGGAGTGCGGACTCACGCCCAAATAACGTAAGGTAAGAAAATGTTAATGATGCCTTATTTAACAGATTGTGAAATGTGTTTGTGATATGTGGATGAACTCAGGTTTTCTTTTTATGTATTTTTCAATTTGCCCTGCTTATTTATAGATTGAATTGCCTCAATAACAATATTTGTGAGTATCTTCACATTATTAGTGAAGCATGTTGCATGAACTTTACCAGCACTTACCTTTAGGTGTAAGACCAAGCTTTTGTTATTTTTGAGGAAAGTTGAGAGAAAGTAAGTCCAAGTCATCAAGGTCATATTCATATATCAGTGACGTGCAACAAGTACTTTGGCTTTGGCTAAGGGCCAGGGTGTAAGGGATTTTATCATCTTCACCCTAAAATGCTCTACAGAAGAGTATGGACTTTGTGATCAGTGTTCATGATACAGGTGAACTTCTATTGATTCATTATCCTGTAGAAACAGTTGCCCCCACAGTATGTGGTTGGCTACCTTCTCCTTAGGCCTTGGTCTCTACAGTATAAATTTAGCACCTACTTAATCTGCATAATATGCTGTACACAGAATAAATCTATTTATATGAGTAATTATTAAATGTACTAGGGAACACTGCTAGAGATTTGATACATGTTTTAATTGTATTTTTGTACATATTCTGTAATATTTATTCTATGTTTTAATCTTTTTACCTATTTTTAGTGTAATGTAACTTTAAGATGGTTGATACCAACTGTGGCTGGAGCTTAGAATCGGGGGAGAATTTTTACTTTTATCTTTGGACATGCCTAGAAAAGAATATTCCGGCAAGGGCTTGGTCAGAAGGCAGTTGAAGTTGAAATGAAGATGAGCTCCTACTGAGCTCTGCTTCTGGTAGAGTACACAACACAAGTCTGTAAAGGGAATTTTTGGACAGACTTTATTGCTACAACTTGGCCTAAAAGCTTTAGGTCGGGCTCAGCATGCTTTTTTTGACCTTCATTCTGTAGCTTGGCAGTGTAGGTATTTTTGTATAGTGAAGGCACCAGCCCTGAGTAGTGCCGGAGGATTTGGTACAGATTACAGCCATCATGGATCCAACCATGATAAGTTACCCAGCTCCTCCACTGGGTTGCTGCAAATGTGATAAAAAGCATTTAGGTATATATATATATATATATATATATATATATATATATATATATATATTATATGTTCCTATCTATATATGTAATTAAACTTTGTCATACACTGCAGCACTTAGGACACTACTGCCTACAGTATTCATAGGGAAGTAGGTGAAAGTTTTCATTAAGTAAAATTACAATTTGGAGTGCAACCAGCAAAAGTGAAAGGTTCAAAGTACAGTTTTATGCAGCTAGATGTGTTGCGTGAGTGTGTTTACGTGTAGTTTGGTACGTGCAGGGAGCTGTGTGTCGATGACTATTCTGTAGCAAGAAATATTGTGAATGTTAATGATTTGCAAATGTAGGAGCACTTGTATTTAAGTACTTAAGGCTGTAAAATAAAAGTTTATTTTGCAAATCATAGTCATAGATCTCTACAGCTTATGAGGAAAATTAAAGATACAAGAGACCCTAAACTCATCTGAGCACTAATTTGGCATTGATAGCCCCATAAACCATGTAACTGCCATTAAATAGTATGTACATAAAACCCTTCTCTAGTTATATGTATTGTAATACTGTGACTCTGACATGTTAGGGTGGTGGTCAAAATAGATCCTCAATATGTTTAATCCTTGGACAACCTCTATTATTTACTCTGGGTTTCTGATTTGAACAACTCAATATATCACATCAAAACCTTGAATATGATACACAGAACAATTTCTGCGTCATTCTGTGACCTTGGTGGAAGAAGTGAATGTTGGTTTGGTCACCACACTCTTTGTACATGCTAGTCTGTGGTTTTTTTTTTTATGAATGACTTTCAAATGATAATACCTGACATCAGGGGTATAGCTATAAGAGGTGCAGGGGTAACCCTGCATTTAGACAACTGAATTATACCCATTCAACACAAAGGCATTTATAACTCAACAAAGTGGGATAATAAACTGAAATAAACAAAGAAAAATATCCACACCAATATAAAATTCATAAATATTTATTAGTATCCAATAAAAGACACATACATGGACACTACAATAACATGAAAAATAAATGTAACAACACATAGTATGGGTAAGACTTGTAAAGTCAAATAGTATACCAGTTATACCAGATAAATTGCATGGCACCGTATATGAAGAGTTAAAATATAAATAACCAGATATCAATGCAATGAAAATGTCAGTAAATTAAGCATAAGGGCATATCAAAAGATAAAGTTCAAGAAACACAGTTCTTATCAAAAAAACTAATTTAGAATATCCAAAATGCAAAACAAACACCTATAAATGCTAAGTATAGCAAAAAATAGGCCATAGAAAAGCCTTTCTATGTCTGTATTAAGCTTCCCCTGATGATGCTATTTCTTAGCTGAAACGCGTAGAGTGGGAGAGTCTGTGTAGCAGCTCCTAGGGAGCATTAATGAGGCAGCTGTGTGTATCTTCTATCGTCATAGGACATACTGTGGCACATTTTTTGGCAGACTGGGCACAGTAACATTTGACTGCCTTATAGTGGCCAAGTGACATGAGGGCTGTAGTATATGTGCTAACGTGTGAATGATATATGATTAGTGCATACCCATCCTACAGCTATATTATTGACTGGAGGAAGATCTAATAGGGTAGGGTACCTTTGTAAAAAGGCCAGTACATTAGTTCATATAGGTTGGTATAAATATATGCCACTAGATCTATCTAGTCTTTTGGCATAATGATTAGTGTTAGGGTAACCAACTCAGGGACTCATGTTACTGTGGTCTAGATACTCACTTAGTTGGTGAAAGACACTGTAGGTAGTTTAGATCTACCACATAGGATAATTAACCCAGGAGTAGCCTGTATGGGAAGATATTGGAGGCTGGGATTAATGTTAATGGCTAATGCACTTCCTATCCACAGACACCCCCACCATCATCATGGGTGATTTCAACATCCTCATTAACACAAACCACCCCACCCCCCCACTTCCAGTCTCCTGTCCCTCACTACCTCCTTTGGTCTCTCTCAATGGTCCTCCTCTGCCACCCATACAAAGGGGCACACGCTCGACCTCATATTCACCCGCCTCTGCTCTCTAGTCAATCTCTCTAACTCTCAGTCCACACTCTCTGACCACAACCTGCTGACATTCTCAGCCCTCTCCTCTGTATTAGACCCCCCAACCTCTAAACCAACACACCCCCGCAGGATCCTTAATCGCCTTGACATCCACACGCTCTCAGACTCTCTCCGACTGCTCTCTGACATATCCTCACTCAAGGACGCAGATACCGCCGCTGACTTCTAAAACACCACCATCATTGCAGCCCTTGACTCTGTGGCCCCTCTCACTAACACCAGAACCCAGCCGATCAATAGGCAACCCTGGCACACTGACCCGACTAAAAACTGAGACGTACCTCACGGGTTGCAGAACGCCTCTGGAAGAAAAATCACTCCCAGGAGAACTTCCTTAGGTATAAAGAGGTAGTTCTCACATTCAAGAACACACTCACTTCTGCAAAGCAGGTTTACTTTACCACACTAATATTTTCCCTATCCTGCAACCCCAAACAGCTATTCACTACCTTCAACTCCCTTCTCGGTCCTCCTGCGCCCCCTCTGACATCACTTATCACAGCTGATGACTTTGCCTCTTATTTCAAAAGCAAAATTGACACCATCAGAGACAGTCTCACCCTACACCCCCGACAACCACTCTATCCAACTGCTCGCTGCTCTTCATCTTTGACCTGTTTCTCCATCATCACTGATGAAAAGCTCTCCACCCTAATCTCTAAATCCCACCTCACCTCCTGTGCACTTGACCCAATCCAATCACATCTGATCACCAAACTCTCTGAAGTCATTACTCATGCCCTAACAAATCTCTTCAACCTATCCCTAACCAATGGATCCTTCCCTTCCACCCTCAAACATGCTACCGTCACACCTATACTTAATAAACACTCCCTGGATCCATCCTCTCCAGCCAACTATCGCCCCATCTCATTGCTCCCATACGCCTTAAAATTGCTGGAACAACATGTCCACTCCGAACTGTCCTCCTATCTCTTGTCCAATATGCTCTTTGACAGACTACAGTCAGGTTTCAGACCCCATCACTCCTCAGAAACTGCCCTAACCAAGGTCACTAATGACCTTCTAACTGCCAAAGCCAAACGTCACTATTCTGTCCTCCTCCTCCTCGACCTCTCCTCTGCCTTTGACAGTCGACCGTTCCCTCCTGCTAGAAAATCTCTCATTCCTTGGCATCTCAGACCTGGCCCTTTCCTGGGTCTCCTCTTACCTCACCAACCACACATTCAGCGTCTCCCACTCACACACCACCTCCCTGCTACGCCCTCTTACTGTAGGTGTCAACCAAGGCTCCATCCTAGGACCCCTCCTGTTCTCAATCTACACCCGAGGCCTTGGCCAACTCATGGAATCCCATGGTTTCCATTACCATTGCTATGCTGACGACACCCAAATATATCTCTCTGGACCAGACATTACCTCTCTGTTGTCCAGAGTCCCAGAATGTCTAGCAGCCGTAGCCTCCTTTCTCTCCTCCCGCTTTCTCAAACTCAACATGGAGAAAACGGAGTTCATAATCTTCACCCCTCCAGGCACGACTCCCCTACCTGACCCATCTATCAAAATTAATGGACCCACTCTCACCCCAGTCCCACAGGCCCGCTGCCTTGGGATAACCTTAGACTCTGACCTATCCTTCAAGCCACATATTCAAACCCTCAACACCTCCTGCCACCTCCAACTCAAGAACATCCATTGAATCTGCTCCTTCCTCACCCCTGAATAGAGTTCAAATTACTAATGCTGACATACAAAGCCATCCACAACCTGTCCCCTCCATATATCTCCGACCTAATCTCCCGCTACCTGCCCGCACGTAACCTCCGATCCTCCAAGACCTCCTACTCCGCTCTGCTCTTATCCGCTTTTCACACAATCGTCTCCAAGACTTCTTCCGTGCATCCCCCTACTCTGGAACTCATTACCAAGACACATAAGACTGACCCTCACAATCACAAGCTTCAAGAAGGCCCTGAAGACTCACCTATTCAGGAAGGCCTACAACCTACAATAACACTACTGTCACCACACCACCACCTGAACAGCCTCTACCCCCACCTTCTGTCTCTATCCCTCTTCCATCATAGATTGTAAGCCTTTACAGGCAGGGCCCTGTATCCCACTGTGCCAGTTGGTCACTGTTAGTATTATCTGTTTTGTACATCTTGTGTACCGTATGTTAATCCTCAAATGTAAAGCACCATGAAATTAATTGTGCTATATAAATAAACAATAATAATGATGTGGTGGTATGGCTACAGATGGTCATTTTTTGAATATTTTACTATCCTAAACCAGTAGGTTTGGGAATTTAAGCAGTATTTTTAGAAATTATTTAATAAACGTTAAGTTTTAGTTGTCTTCACAAAAAATTCTCTTTTTTTTCCCCTTGTTTTGGCCCCAAAGGTACCTCTAAAATATACCAATATTCTAAATAACACAAAGTAGGTAAGTGCCCCATTACAGATATTGCATTGGGGCCCAGTAGCTTCAAGTTACACTGCTGCCTGACATCATCCAACATTATATATGTAACAACTTTCCTTTGTTTGTTTTCATGTTCTTTTGTGTCATTTTTCAAGATGCATTTACACTACCCGATTATCAAGAGAACTGACGGGAAGAAAGTTTAAAAAGCCTCCCAACCAGCCAAATAAGCAAAAAGGACGCATCTGGTTGACTAGCTACATCTGGTTGACTGGCAATACATTGCTCGTGTGTGCTGCTGCTAATCAATGCAGGTGATACTGTCTCTATCCACCTTCTGTCTCTATCCCTCTTCCCTCAGATTGTAAGCCCTTGCAGACAGGGCCCTCTATCCCACTGTGCCAGTTGGTCACTGTTAGTATTATCTGTTTTGTATATCTTGTGTACCCTATGTAAACCTTCAAATGTAAAGCACCATGGAATTAATTGTGCTATATAAATAAACAATAATAATATTAAAATGGGGGAGGAATTATGCTATCAAGCACCGATCAATGATGCTATCAAGGACCGATCAATGAATCCCCAGGGTATGAGCAGCTATAGATCTAACTACCCCATAAGATGATCCCATTGAAAAGCACTACTGTTGGCCTTCCTCAGGCTATAATGGCACTTTGCAGATAACACTGGATTACTGTACTCTGCACAAAAGATAAGATAATCCTTTAATAGTCCCACCATGGGAAATTCAGTGTTTTACTGCAGCATAGATAATACAAATACAAAAGCTCCAAGGTAGAGGCATTACAGTGACAGTAGGTACAGATAAAAAGGTAAAGGTAAAAAAGTAGTAGAAGGGATATCACAACTTAAGATCTTTCAGTTCTCTGAATGGAATGATAATATAAATAGAGAATCAAAATAGAAAGGTAAGATAAAGTACCACACTTATTGTATTCTCTGAGATATCCATGATAATGGCCTTTATACAGTATCTTATATATGTATTTTTCTATACAGTAATTCAATCTTGCATCACCATTAAGATAATCCTTTAATAGTCCCACCATGGGGAAATTCAGTGTGTTACACCAGCATAGATAATGCAAATACAATATATAGAAAAAGCTAGAGGCATTACAGTGACAGTAGGTACACAAAACTGTACAGGTAAAAAAGTAGTACAAGGGATACCACAACTTAAAGATCTTTCAGTTCTCTGTATGGAGTGATCTCCGCTTAGGTCGGTGTTGGTTGTACAGCCTAACCGCAGCGGGGAGGAAAGACTTCTGAAAGCGCTCCTTCTCACACTTAGGGTGAAGCAGTCTGTCACTGACAGTACTGCTCAGTGCTATCACGGTCTCATGCATAGGATGGGAGTTATTCTCCAGGATAGAGCTCACCATAGACAGTATCCTTCTGTCACCCACCACCTGCACTGGGTCTAGTGGGCTCCCCAGGACAGAGCTGGCCCTTCTAATCAGCTTATTGAGTCTATTCCTATCCCTTGTTGATATGCTACTCCCCCTGCAGACCACTCCGAAGAAGATGGCTGATGCCACTACAGAGATTAAAAAGGTCCTAAGAAGTGCCCCATGGACTCCAAAGGCTCTCAGCCTCCTAATCAGGTAGAGCCTGCTGTGTCCCTTCCTGTACCGTACATCCAGGTGATCTGCCCAGTCCAGCTTATTATTGAGGAGTACCCCCAGGTACTTATAGGTGTTATAGACTATTTCAATGCCCGTCCCCTGGATGTCCACTGGTTTTGGAGGGTTTTTAGATCCCTTGAATGGACATCCAGTATGTGTTACCAAAAGTACCTTAGAACATCAATAAGAAAAACAAATCTGGAAACTGAAAAAAGGATCCTTCTTGAGAAATATATCCCTGTAAACATCATATAGAAGTGAAAAAAAAAAAAGTTTGTCTTTTTACAAATGTATTAAATTATAAATTATGTTACATCTAAGGCATATTTCACTTATAAAGTACAGAACAACTTTGAGCTGTGATTTTTTTAACTGGTAATACATGAGAAGCTTAAACCAGGAGACTAGGAAATACATTTTATAAATGTAAATGCAAAGTATATCATATCTGTTCATAATGACATCAGGATTCTTCTCTGGAAACTGATACGATAGAGGGCAGCTGCCTTGTGTAAGACATATGGCCAGTTTATTAGCAAAACATTTGCTTCCATGAAACACTATATGGATACCAGCTTTATGCTTTTTCTATATTGATATTGAATTCTTGAGCAGGTATAAAATTTCCCCATAACACAGGTAATTATGTAAGGCTCTGTTCACACTTGCAGTATTTTTTTGCTAAAAAAAAACCTAATCAGAATGGCTACTATACAGTTCTGCCATGACATACCATGATCCATAATAATATTTTGTAACATCAATAGGCAATAGATTCTGGGGGTGGGACTTAAATTTTTAACAACAGGTTCTGAGGGGGTAAGGGAGGGACAACCCATGTGTGGATAGCACAGAGATTTTCTAGGTGAATTTACCCCCTTTTAGGAAAACATGCAGCTTTTAACATGAATGCATATTGTACTGTCCTAGCCCTTTTTTCATCATGTGACTAGCATATTACCTACCCAGGTCACAATACGGAAATGAAAGCCAATGACTTACAAGTGAGGTCTGATTGAAATCGTTCACTTTTCCAATTGGCCCAAGCCACCATAATTCGTCTCTGTAAAGTTTGCAAAACAGAAATCTTTGTCTACAACATCCTCCTTACATTCATGTAACATAGCCTACACAAACTTCCCATCCTATTTCTACCCCAATTTCTGTACATTTTTAACGTGTAAGGAATTGTTAGTATTAATAACAACTTTATGACTCCACACATTAAAAATGCTCAAATTGCCACAGTATGCGCTAGTGGGCATCCCTGTCCTCCAAAGTTCCTCTTGAATATTCCCTGTCCCCCACAGTACTTCCCTATCCCCCATAGTGCCCCTTGTACTCATTACCTTTTTCCCCGCACCAAATCCCATTTCCCTATGAGATTTAAAAAAAACTCAATACTTACCTCTTTTCTTCTTCACAGCAAGGGTTATTGGGCAGGGATCTTTGGTGCACACAGCATGTGCATCATTGAGTCAGGCCTAATTCACAGGCAGCTTACACTATAGGCCAGAAGAGCGGCCTCTGAACTCATGCAGGGGGACATGATGATGTTATGTCCCCCTGCATGAGGTCAATGTGGATGTCCTTACTTGAAGAGGAGAAGCAATAGTACATGATGAACAGGGTTTTCCTTTTCAGCAACAATATCCCCTATCCACAGGGACCCTCATTGATCACAAGAAAGGGGTGTTTTGCTTTCTGTTTTGAAAGAAGTGCCAGTTGGACAGGTGTGCCCTCGGCTTCAGTCATTTCCTCTGGACTTCAGTTATCTCTGGCAGCGCCACTGAAATGAATGGAGTGAAGGAGTACTTCTCTTACTTCCGCTTCTTTCAGAATGTGGAGCAAAACACCCCCAAACTCATAATCATGGGGTTCCCAGCAATTGGTCCCCCACTGTCTGAAAAGGATAAGATGCTGGGAAAGGCCTCCATCAGCAGAATAAACATAAATATGCCAAGTGATCAGCCAACAAGCAAGCAAATGAATGTCTGTTAATTTATTGCATTATGTGGCATAAAAATCATTATCAGCAGCACATCCACTTGTGCAAAGAGGGGATCTGCTCCCCACACATTCATACTGTATGGGAACGAACATTCGTAATAACTGTCATTCATCTCCATACAGTACAATGATGATTGATACATGTAAATGGAAATTCACAATAGCTGGTCAACTTTTTTTTCGTGTCACAACCAAGAAAATCTACTAGTATAATCAAGGGAGGAATAGCTGCTCATGACAAGGACATGGTTTTGCCTCTATACAAATCTCTAGTCAGACCACATATGGAATACTGTGCACAATTGTGGGCACCTGTATATAAGAAAGCATAGCTGAACTGAAGTGGGTGTATAGAATAGCAACCAAGGTACAAGGAACGGTTATCAAACTTGCGGTTGTTCAGTTTGGAAAAAAGACAGCTTAGCAGCAATCTATTTGCAATGTACAAATATATGAATGGACGGTGCAGAAACCTTTCCAATGAGTTATTTATACCTAGACCTGTAACACTAGAATTTTCGGAATAGGATGATGATCCAGGGATTTATTCCATTTGCCATATCTGGAATTAGGAAGAAATGTTTTTCCACATTGGACAACTGGCATCTGCCTCACAGTGATCAACATGTGCATTGTGCATCCCCAATTTGCATTTCTGTATTAGGCAGGAGACATGTACAATAAGAGCCTCCACCCCCCCCCCCCCCCCCCATATCCATTATAACTACTACTGGTAGTAACTAGTTTATTTGTAATTCTGACAGGGGTAACTGTAAAATAGCAAATAAATAGCTATTAAATGCCCAAGTGAACATCAAATAGGAGATTCAGAAACACTGGACTGCAGATGCAGAGCATGATGCAGGTAACTAGATCCCTGACAAAGAA
This sequence comes from Leptodactylus fallax, assembly GCA_947044405.1. Lineage (NCBI taxonomy): Eukaryota > Metazoa > Chordata > Amphibia > Anura > Leptodactylidae > Leptodactylus > Leptodactylus fallax. The sequence goes on from CAMRHE010000326.1 coordinate 1,799,221, forward strand.
AAAAAGATAACTCTGAGCACAACAAAGAAAGCTGCTTGCTGTCCATTACTACTATCCAGAGGTGTAACTTGAAGCTCATGGGACCCAATGCAAAATCTGTACTGGGTCACTGCCTATTTTGACATGGGGCCCCCGCCCACACAAACCGCATTCCTGCGCACACTATTATGCCCCATAGTGGCCCCTGCACATGGTATTATGTCCCATAGTGGCCCCTGCACACGGTATTATGCGCCATACTGGCCCCTGCACATGGTATTATGCCCCACAGTGGCCCCTGCACACAGTTTTATGCCCCATAGTGGCCCCTGCACACAGTATTATGCAGCATAGTAGCCCCTGCACACAATATTATGCCCCATAGTGGCCCCTGCACACAGTAGTTTGCCCCATAGTGGCCCCTGCACACAGTATTATGCCCAATAGTGGCCTCTGCACACAGTAGTTTGCCCCATAGTGGCCCCCTGCACATAGTATTGTGCCCCATAGTGGACCACCCATGAGCGATTATTATACTCTGGGGTCTTTTCAGACCCCAGAGTATAATGATCGGAGATCCAGGGGAGGATACAAACATAAAAAACACTGCAACTTACCTCTTCCTCGCTCCGGTGCACTCCCGTGCGCTACTTCGGCCATCTTCAATGTTGGAGCAGATCTCGTGTGATCCAGGCCGGCGTCGCGACGCATAATGATATTGGCTGACGTCTGGGACGTCACCAAACAGGCCCGAAGCATGCGGAGTGGTAAGTTACAGTGTTTTTTATGTTCCCTCACCTCCCCTGGGCCCCCGATCGTTATACTCTGGGGTCTGAAAAGACACCGGAGTATAACGATAGCAGTGTTTGTGGGGTTCGCGGTAGCGATTGCCGCAGGGTTCCGGGCCCCGTATGTTCCGGGCCCTGTGGCAGCCGCTACCGCTGCTACCCCGATATTTACGCCCCTGTATAGAACCTCACTACACCCCCTCCCAATGATGTTGCAGGAGAAAAAGATCAGGTAGTTAGATTTTAACCGCCAGATCCTTTTGTTCTAGGGGAGACAAGCTGCTGCCAGAAGCTTTCTCCCCTTTCCGTGCTCACCCAAGTTCTGCATGTACTGTGTGAGGATGTTCGGCAAAAGCGTTTGGCCAACAGTTATCAAAAGTTTATGAGCTTTGTTACAGTGAGACTGTAATGCAAAATTAGGAAAGTAGAAAATTCTATAGAGGAGAAAGACTTGTGCATCTGATATACTTAGCTCACAACCCATAGCTAATTCTCTCATATGGCCTATCCCACTACATGATCAGGTCTTACAGGAGTGCGACCAGGACAGTAATACTGACTGATTGTTCGCTGTTTGAATTTGGATTTTTTTCCTGTATATACAGGCTGACACAAAAACTTTCTTACTTTATACATACTGACTTTAGCCTGATTTAGGAGAGAGAAGCTAATATTTATATAGCTAATAATATACAGAAAACTGTATTGTGCCTAAGATGATAAATGAAAATAAATCACAAAATTCTAACAACTTAGGTTCCTTTCACATCATGTTTTTTACATCAGTTAAAAATACAGAGAGAAAAGTGCTGCTTGCAGGACCTTTTCTCTCCACATTTTGCATGCAGAGAGGGGAACGGAATCCCGTATGGAGTGGCAAGCGCAAATGTGAACTGAGCCTCACCTAATACCATCAGGGGTAGCACGTGGGGGGGGGGGCAATCAATCCATAATAGCTGCCCCCGCACGTGTGCTACCCCTAATGGTATTAGGTGCATCCTCACATCTGCTACACCCACACGTGCGATATCCCATGATGGTATTAGGTAAAGCACATGTGGGGGTGGCAGAAGAGCTGTCCCCATGCACTCCAAGTTACAGCACAAACAAAAAAAAAAAAAAAAAAAAAAAATAGTGCTGTGACTTGTAGTGTTTGGGGGAACAGCTCTTCTGCTACCCCCCACATATACTTCACCTAATACCATCATGGGGAAGCATACGTGGGGGGGCAGCCATAAGGGATTGTTTGCCCCTCCCCACCCCTGGTCCCAGTGTGAATGATCCTGCCATTGTGACCCCCTTAGAGAAATGGCTGCCGCCACTCTCCCACCTCTCACCTCTCGGCTCCTGAATGTCTCCGGAGCCATCCCAGTCCTATCTTCTCCTCCCCTGCCACGAGTGCCGCCCCTCCCTCTCCTCACAGAATCCCTGCAGCTCTGTACAAAACCATAAACACCCTGTGTGCTGCCATATAATATTAATAATGGCACAGGAGGCGCACTATTACAAGCAGCAAAGTAGGGTCTCAACCTGTCAATAACAATGAGTAAGAGACTTCACACTCACAAGTGCACTGATAGTAGATTTAATCACCATATAGGTGTATAGGGGAAGTATACAATACAGTCCCAAATAACATAAGCACACGTACGTACAGTGGGGAAAATAAATATTTGATACACTGGCAATTTTACAAGTTTTCCCACCTACAAAGAAAGGAGAGGTCTGTAATTTTTATAATAGGTACACTTCAACTGTGAGAGACAAAATCTAAAAAAAAATCCAGAAAAGCACACTGTATGATTTTTAAATAATTAGCATTTTATTGCATGAAATAAGTATATGATCATCTACCAAACAGCAAGAATTCCTTCTGTCACAGACCTGTTAGCTTCTCCTCCTCTGCATTCATTAGCTGTATTAATTGCACCTGTTTGAACTTGTTACTTGTATAAAAGACACCTGTCCACACACTCAATCAACACTCCAACCTCTCCACCATGGCCAAGACCAAGTTGCTGTCTAAGGACACCAGGGACAGAACTGTAGACTTGCACAAGGCTGAGATGGGTTACAGGACAAGAAGCCTGGTGAGAAGGCATCAATTGTTGGCACAATTATTAGAAAATGGAAGAAACACAAGATGACTGTCAATCAGGTCTGGGGCTCCATGCAAGATTTCACCTCGTGGGGTAAGGATGATTCTAAGAAAAGTCAGGAATCAGCCCAGAACTACACGGGAGGACCTGGTCAATGACCTGAAGAGAGCTGGGACCACAATTTGCAAGATTACTGTTAGTAACACACTACGCTGTCAAGGATTAAAATCGTGCAGTGTATGCAAGGATCCTCCTGCTCCCACCAGCACATATCCAGGCCTGTTTGAAGTTCGCCAATGACCATCTGGATGATCCAGAGGAGGCATGGGAGAAGGTCATGTAGTCAGATGAGACCAAAATAAAACACTTTGGTATCAACTCCACTGCACGTGTTTGGAGGAACAAAAAGAATGAGTACAACCCCAAGAACAACGTCCCAACTGTAAAGCATGAGTGTGGAAACACCATACTTTGCTTTTCTGCAAAGGGGACAGGACAACTGCACCATATTGAAGGGAGGTTGGATTGGGACATGTATCGCGAGATTTTGGATCATCAACCTCTTTCCCTCAGTAAGAGCAATAAGATGGTTCATGGCTGGGTCTTCCAGCATGACAATGACCTGAAACACAACCAGGGCAACTAACGAGTGGCTCCGTAAGAAACATTTCAAGGTCCTGGAGTGGCCTATCCAGTCACCAGACCTAAACCCAATCTTTGGAGGGAGCTGAAACATGAAAGATCTGGAAAAGATCTGTATGGAGGAGTGGGCCAAAATCCCTGCTGCAGTGTGTGCAAACTTGGTCAAGAACTACAGGAAACATCTGCCCTCTGTAATTGCAAACAAAGGTTTCTGTACCAAATATTAAGTATCTGATACAATAGAAAAACAAAACTTAATATTTGGTACAGAAACTTTTGTTTGCAGTTAGAGATCTGTAGTTCTTAAAAAAAAAAAATCCAGAAAATCACATTGTATGATTTTTAAATAATTAATTTGCATTTATGGCATGAAATAAGTATTTGATGCAATAGAAAAACAGAACTTATTTCATGCCATAAAATTCTAATTACTTAAAAATCATACAATGTGATTTTCTGGATTTTTTTTAGATTTTGTCTCTCACTGTCGAAGTGTACCTATGATAAAAATTACAGACCTCTCCATTCTTTGTAGGTGGGAAAACTTGCAAAATCACCTGTGTATCAAATGCTTCCCCACTGTACAAATCCAAATAAAGTAGACATGGATTGTAGAGAGAATGTAAATGTTTTCAGTCAAAAGACCTTAAAAAGACTCTGTGCAAGTTGTTTAAGACAGAGGATAGAAGGGCGCTGTGGTACAGTGGTAACACAACATCAGGAAGAGCGCTTCTGTAAATCAGGGTAGGACTCTTATAAAACAGGGCCCCAAAGGTCCAGCAGAAGACCACCCTATTTGGAACTAACATAGGACCTAGGGTCTGTTTCTCATGATTTCACAAATAATAATTTATTATCCCTTATTGATGATATGTTTTGTATGCATACTGATGCAATTTACTGTAAAGTGGGTGTACACATGTTCTGTACAAGTGTAGGGTAAGCACCGGAATAATTTTCTGTAGTTGGCCCAAGGACTCCCAGTCCAACACTGTCTACAACAATGTATGGAATATATATTCTCTTGGAAGCAATGGTTCTAAGGAAAGGTATGTGCATAATATGGTATATCATGAAGCATGCCATAAAGTTTCTATTGGATTGATATGGAACAAATACAAAATGACCTCAGATTTCTATTGTGAAACTAAGTTGTGTAGGTGAGCCATAACGCAAATACGTTTTATACTAATATGGTGCCTTTACTACATCAATCATATAATGTATAGTGTAAGGTTAACTGGAACATCTTGGGGTTGCAAATGTCTAAATTATAAATGTATTGGGAACCATTTGCTTTATTTCCCCACACATACTGTATTATAACAAACTGACCTTGAACATAGACATCACTAACCTGACAATAAATTCCTAATTCTTTCTACACTAATGATACAAAATAGGAATGTTCATAGAAAATGCAAATAATCACTCCAGACCTTGTTTCCTATATTGAATTGTGAACGTGTTTTGCGTGGCCCAATCTCAAAGCTGATTGGCATCACTCTTACTCAATAGCCCTTTGTAAAAACAAAATGGATGGTTTGCAGTCAATGTCACATGTATACACACAATGCCATTCATTAGCAGTGTCCCAACTACTATAATCATCCATATATCAATGATCTCACAGGAGTGCGAGTACACATAGTAAAATGACATCCCTATCTGCAACCTCTCAGACAGTAGGTACATTCATATCAAAGTACTGTAGAGGATGTAGGCCTATAAAGGTCCAACAATTGCTTTATTACCACTGTAATGAGAAGCTTGAATTGATGCATGAGAGTAGCTATGACAATTGTACCCAATGAAAACATCAGTGGGTGTAATTTGGTTGAGATCATTGCCATTCCTGAGAAAAGATGTTCACTAGATGGTGATTGATCGACCACTTCAAAGAAACTTATGTCCAAGTTCACTTGAGCGTATCCTAGCACCTGCACAAGAGCAGACAGGCACAGCAATGGCTAATATCATGTCTATTGTGCAGTTCAGTCTTTTAATGCCAGTTACCATGAAGCATACAGAATAAAGAAACATCTTTCTTTACAGTACACGCCAATTCTGCCAGTTCACACACAATCCTTACAGAGACTCTCAAAGTGAACCTCTAATAATTTACCAGAAACTATAGTAGAATTTTTCTTTTTATATTATATTTTTTATATAATACAGAATTTTTTTTTTTTATATAATACAACTATCTTACATTCCCTATTCAATAAGGATGTACATCACTCCACCATCAGGTGCTCCAGTAGGGTTCCACCCTGTCATTAAAGTATATACAGTATACACTAATGAGCAAAAGGGTAGTAATGTTTTGAACTTTTGACTTTCAGGCTCAATATCTCACCGTACACTACAGCTTCCAATGTGAGACTACCATAATTTTATAGACAATCATATTGACTATCTCATACATAAATTTGACTTGCAACTATTTAGTATATGTGTAACGTCTCTGCCTGTTCGGGTCTCTGCATTACCCTCCGCCCGCATGCGGTGGCAGAGGAGGCGTGCTCAGTTTGATTCCTTATTTAAGATTCTTGTTGCTCAGTCTGAACACTATCCTAGACTATGTAATTGATTTTCTGCCACACCCGTCTCAGCACCTTGTTTCTTTCGGCTTCTCAATAGTTAATCTCAGCCTTGCCTGTGTGATTAACAGCCTGTCTACCAATCCAGTCTGGGACAGGTCCTGACTTTCTATAAAAAGGTTGTCAGTCCTCACATGGGCGCTGGCTATTGAGCCTGTCTTGTGACTTGTCCCTGCTAGCTCCTATTGTTGTATTTCTGACTTCTGATCTTTGGCTCCCCCTGTGACTACTCTCTTGGATTAGTTTTGGTACTGCATTGCTCGACTGTTACCGACCCCTTGGCTTGCTGACTCTGCTTCTGTGTTTTGTCTTGTTCTGTGTGTCACTTATATTAGGAAGGGACTGATTGACCGGTTTCTGGCTGTTGCCTAGGACAGATCGGGTAAGTTAGCCAGGGGGTTCATCTTTAGGACTCACTGTCTTGTTGTGCCCCTCCCACCAGGGTTCTGTAGTACCACTGGGGAATTGCTCAACTGGCAATTCCCTTACAATATGATTATATATGCAGATTCTTATCATGTAACTGCATTGTTAGACCACCTTTGATCCTGGTCAAGTATCCAACTCCTTTGGCTGTGAAACCACCATATCATCAGGCTTCCTCCACCAAACTTGACAGCTCCTTCAATTTCTCAACCCATTAGCCCCCTTATGCCATGTTTCTTCCAGACCCATTATAGCCCAGTCTATTGACCTTGGTCTCATCACTCCAAATCACCCGTTTCCAATCTTCTATTGTGCACTTTTCATACTTTTTTTGCAACCTCGAGACACTTCTTATGATGATATTTAAGTCAAGGCTTCGTCACTTTTTTTTGGACCACCATTCCAGACTTGTGTAACACTATTACACTACACTATTGCGAAGTATATGAGCCACCTCCACTGCCGTGTTTGTTGCACCAGAACTGATAGACCTTGTGATTAGCCAACTTGTTGACTTGGATATTTTCCCTGGATGTCCACCTCTTGGCTTTTGAATGAATGGACTTAATTTTGTATTCTTCTAACTGTTATGGCACTCACATGATGCAGTTTGGCAATTTTCTTGGCCGAGAGACCACTATCAATGCGCTGGATGATGCTGTTTCTCTTTTCTTGGTAAATCCTCTTCATGACTGATCCTCGATTTGAACCAGTGACCTTTCGCTTGAGAATCAACCTAATAACACACTGAGCTATTAGGGAATGTGAGAACAGGTTGTAATTTGCAGTATACAAGAAGAAAAAGATTTTTCCACCACCGAAAGCAAAACACTAACAATGCAATTACATGAGAAGAATCTGCATAACTAATCATATACTAAATAGTTGCAAGTCAAATTTATGAATGAGATAGCCAAGATAATTGCCTATAAAATGATGGTAGTCTCACATTGAAAGCTGTAGTGGATGGTGAGATATGGAGCCTGAAAGTCATAAGTTCAAAACATTGTTACCCTTTTGCTCATCAGTGTATATCAGCACTCTAAGGAACTTTCTGATAGTTGACTTTTTTTTAATGTGTTAGAATTGCAAAATCCAAAAATGATAACTGTGACGTTACATCTAATAGATAACCTGTCATCAGACATGGATTGCATCAGAAACCAGAGTAAATAAATGTGGATGCAAACAGGTGGGCAAGTAGAAAAGATACCTCTTTCCTTGCGTCTCTTCTACTTGCCACCCATTGGCTTTGGATTCTAATGCAATCTGTGTCTGATAAAGGTCCATGTTTTAAACCAAAATGTTACAGCTATAATTTTTGAATTACAATTCTACAGAATAAAAAAGTCAGAAAATCAGAAAGTTCCTTTGAGTGCCGAGTTTTGTATATACTTTATCTTTCATTCCCTGTCACAAATATGCAGTAGGATGCCACCATTTTTATACACTGGTATTGGGCACAATTTGTAGAGTCAGCACTTGGCCTGCCCAGTATCTTCTCAAGTGTTCTCCTGCCTAGCATGGTTAGACAAGATAGCCATAAAATAATTTTAAACCTTTGTGGAAAGATTTAAGGATGGGAAAAACTGATTTTGGAGTCTTTGATGCACAGCATTGGCAAACATACATTTAGGGAGCATATGCACATACATTAGCACTATGGTAACTACATCATAACTCCACGTGGATTACCACTAAATCCTGTTCTGCTGTACCTGTTTGTGATTACCGCAACCCAGCCACAAGCGTGTGATAGCTCCCTCACATAGGTATTTTTACAACAAATTCTAAAGTTTTTTGCAATGTGCACAAAAGCAACATCAACAGATGTTGTAAATGATATATAAACCTAAAACCCATCATGTGAAAGTAGCAGTAAATAGTTTGGTATTATGAGAATTGTAGAAATAGATTTCCAGTGGTGCCACTGATAAACTGCAAAGGAGCTTAGGCATCTAACTGAATGCGTTGGAACATTCAATTTAGACAATAGCAGGGGTCTGAGTTCAAAGACCCACTACTATCTAAAACTTTCTGGGAATGTGACATGGAGAACGTTTTATTTGGTTTTCCTCCTTAAGCCTAAGGTCCCATATAGTGGGCCGCAGAAAAAAAGTGCTGTTAGAAAAACTGCGGCGGCAACGCATAGTGGCTTTTGCCACAGCGCTTTTCACAGGTTTCCTTTGAGGACTTTCTGCTTCCATTATACCTATAGGGAAACCTCGGGCGTTTCCGTAACTATAATTGACATGGAATCGATGAAATCACAGTGTGTCCGTTATGCGTATTTTTCCACAAGGTGTAAATGGGATTTATTCCACTTTGCAGGTAGTGTAAAACACTGTGGTTTGTATACACTATGTGGGGCCCCGGCCTAAAGAAGCACTCCACTACATTACTACGTTACTTCGTCCGTCATGTTTGTTTACTTTTGTAGCGGAAGATAAAGTCGCGCATGCAGGACTTTATCTTCCGTTACAAAGGTAGACAAACATGACGGAAGATAGCTTCCAACATGTTGTTTACATTAGTGTCAATGGGAACGGGCACAGAATCAGTCTGTGACCGTTCTCTGTGGCAGTTTAATGTCTGTTGCTGTAATCCTATGACGGAAGACAGTAACGGACAATAACGGTAGTGTGAACACCCCCTTGCTGACTCCTTTCTTGTGAAGTGATATGCTGCTATTCAAAGGACATGACTTCTTATCTCTGTCTCTGATACACACACTTTTTCATGAATAAATAGAAGATCAAACCATGAATGCAGATCTATGGGATTCAGATTGAGTAATGGGTCAGATTGGGGCTCTAATAGAATTGCATTGTGAATTTTATCTCTTGCTCAAACATCAAACACTCTGTACAGATAAGATCAGATGAGGAGAGAGGGGATCAGTGTTCCACGGGGAGCACATTACTTTATAAGACAGATATTGGTAAGTTGTTCAGTAACAATACACTACACACAGGCCTATTTTGGAGGGGACATTTATTTTACTGGACTTAGAGTGAAGTGCTCTACATAAGCTATTTATATATAAACAGAAACAGAACATAGCTTATGTATAACAATAAAATATGAATGGAATATGTACATTCTAAAAATATTAGAAGTAGAAAAAAACTTAAAAAATCTGGATGTGTCCTACATTGAAATGAATGACTGCAAGACAATAAGACATAACAATAAAACTTATACCTCATGTACACATTAGACAATAGTGTGGTCAGGTTCCTGAACCTAGGTACCCATTGCATGGTATAATGGGTAAGCTGTATTTTAAAACAAAACACATAATGGCGGAGACAAGAAAGAACTAGATGAGGACCAGTCTATTATGTACTATTCAAACAAAGGTTATATCAGTACTAGAAGAACAAGTCAGATAAATGATCTATTAAGACTGGGATTATGAGCCATGTAAATCATTACATAATTTAATAAGGCATTATTAATGGTGTGCTCCTCAATAATAAGCTGGACTGGGCAGATCACTTGGATGCACTGTACAGGAAGGGCCACAGCAGACTCCCATCCGACGCATGAGACTGTGATAGCACTGGTCAGTACTGTCAGTGACCGACTGCTCTACCCTAAGTGTGAGAAGGAGCGCTATTGGAAGTATTTCCTCCCCGCTGCGGTTAGGCTGTGTAACCAACCCCGACCTAAGCGGAGATCACTCCATACAGAGAACTGAAAGATCTTTAAGTTGTGGTATCCCTTGTACTACTTTTTTACCTGTACCGTTTTATGTGTACCTACTGTCACTGTAATGCCTCTAGCTTTTTCTATATATTGTATTTGCATTATCTATGCTGGTGTAACACACTGAATTTCCCCATGGTGGGACTATTAAAGGATTATCTTAATGGTGATGCAAGATTGAATTACTGTATAGAAAAATACATATATAGATACTGTATAAAGGCCATTATCATGGATATCTCAGAGAATACAATAAGTGTGGTACTTTATCTTACCTTTCTATTTTGATTCTCTATATTCAGGACAGACAATAAAAATAATACAATGGAGCTCTCATAGCAATCACTTTGCAAAGAAAGTCATGCCAATAGATGAGAAAATACAGTACTACAAACTCCTTATATATATATATATATATATATATATATATATATATATATACACACAGTACAGACCAAAAGTTTGGACACCTTCTCATTCCAAAAGTTTTCTGTATTTTCATGAATATAAAAATTGTAGATTCACACTGAAGGCATCAAAACTATGAATTAACACATGTGGAATGATATACTTAACAAAAAAGTGTGAAACAACTGAAAATATGTCTTATATTCTAGGTTCTTCAAAGTAGCCACCTTTTGCTTTGATTACTGCTTTGCACACTCTTGGCATTCTCTTGATGAGCTTCAAGAGGTAGTCAGCCATGTAGATATGATGTGATATGATGTAATATGGCATTCACTGTCTTTGCTTTAATGGCTTCTTATACTACTGGTGGAAATAACGTTCTGTCTAATAAAATGAACCTTTAAATTCCAAAGCTACAATAATTAATAGAAATAATTTATAGAAAGTTAGATAGGTTAATTAAATATATTGTAAAAATGTTTGCCAAACAACCCCCGACACAATAGCAACTAAAAAATTGCACTCACACTTTAAACTCAACCATAGAGGCATATTGACTAAGGAACAATACCAAAACACCACATAAAATAGTTTTCTGTTCCTTTTTTGTCTTATTGTATTCTCATGCACTATGAGTCGAACTGTGTTTATGCCTAGATAGTAAACATATATTTGGGCCCCCTTTTATCTTAATCTTTTTTTTCTTTTTGTTTCCCCTTTTTTCCCCCCCCCCCTATATACTATATAGACCAAAGTATTTGGACACCTACACACTACACTTACAGGAGCTTCTATGATATCCCATTATGAATCTTCGAGCATTGATATTGAGTTGGTCCCTCTAGTACAGCTAAAATCACTTCCAATCTTCCATGAAGGTTTTCTACAAGACTTTCTCCTTGCATTCACCAAACCCAGACTCTTCCATCAGACTGCCAGGTAGAGTAGTGTGATTTGTCTTTCCACAAAATATATTTTCACTGCTCCAGTGGTGATGTCCTTTACACCATATTCATCCGACACTTGGCATTGTTCTTGGCGATAAAAGGCTTGCAAGCAGCCGCTCTACCATGGAAACCCATGTCATGAATTATGTGCTGATGCAGAGGAGGTTTATGACTCTGCAGATACTAAGTGGGCAGAGTGTTGGTGACTTTTATGCAGTATGCTCCTTGGCAGTTGGCAATGTGGCAGGGTTACTGTGGTTCCTTCTCTCCGCATTTTTCCACCCTTTTTGGGTGGAAACCTGGCAGACCCCATTATAGTCTATAGAGTCTGCGGATTTCCAAGGGTAATCATCTAGCGTCACAGATGATTGTGGAATATCTAGAAGGGAAGAAATTTCAGGAGGTGGCTTGTTGCAAAGGTAACATCCTAATACAGTACCATGCTCAATTTCATAAGCATTAAAAAATGCATCATAAACGCATTACTTATTATTTAGCGTAGGCTGGGTTCACATCTGCGTTCGGGGATTCCGTCCCCCATTCCACTTGAAAAATGCAAGCAGGACTTTTCTTTCCTCATTTTTCTGCCGGAAACACGGCGGACCCCATTATAGTTTATGGGGTCCATGGGTAACCTCTTTTTAATCGGATTGGGTTTCCATTTTTCGTGTCAGGATACCCTAGTGCAGGTGTGAACCTAGCGTAACTTGTATAACACTAAAATATTTTACAGTGCTTAAGAGACATTGTCAATCACTGTCCCAATGTCTTTGAAGTGTGGGAATACCCGGAGGAAACCCAAGCAAACAGGGGTAGAACATACAAACTCTTTGCAGATGTTGTCCTTGGTTGGATTCAAATGCATTTGAAAAACACATGTAAATCAAACGTAAAAATGCAGTCTTTGGAGCATTAAAAGGTATTGTGTACGTTACTTTTTAAAATTGTGGCTAGCGTTCCATATATCACACTGTATGTTACAGGGAATGTATGTTGTAGGTTAGGAATACTCCTGATATATACTGCCATCTTATGACATTAAGCAGAGTAAATGCTGTAGGAAAATGCATCAACAGCTACAGTAACATATAGCTTTTGGCTTCTCAAATGCAGCTACACTGTGCTACAAACTACACATATTTGGTATCGCCATAATCAGATTGACTCAGGGTGGCATATTATCTGTGCACATACGACTCACTGGAGGGAACCAGAGGATGGGAGGAGCAGTGTTGTCAACAGTAGGCCAAGGACACTCAACCAACTCCTCCAGTCCACCTCAATGCTAAGGCTCGTTTTCTGATGGGGGCAGTAGTTCTCCCTGGGGCCAGAGGCTTAGCTAGTGGGGATCAGAGGGAGTGGCAGCCCCAGATCCACTGACTCTGTAGGGACCTATCCACAGGATGATGTCACTGCGCCGGGACATAGTCGTGTGACCATGGGGCCTTATATACTTGCGGCCTCAAAGAGAAGAGGTGACAATGGCGGCTCCTACAGCTGCAGCTCCAGCTGCTTGCATCAGGGGATTGGAGGTAGGTATCTTTTTTATAATTTTGTTTTTTACACTATGGGGACATTATTAATAGGTTTAGGGGTGCTTTCTTAATACAGATGGCAAGATTGATTTAAGGGTACCTTATTAAAATATGGGGGACATCAGGAGGTTGTAAGAATTTAAAGGGACATATTTTATGTAAGGGGGCATTAGGAGACATTAAAGGAGTTATTCAGGATTTTAAAAAAAAATGTATGGAGGCAGCAGGGCAGGTGTAACAGACAGCACTGCATTTATACCGACCTGTATCCTGTACTCCTGTACTGGACTGGTCTGTATGTATGTATATGTATAGCAGCTGCAGCAGGGATGTCAGGTCGACATGACTGGTGCAGCCCATTAGTGCAGTGAGAGCAGTCAATGCCCCCCCTGTTTCCTCCCTTCTATTTGCCCCACCTGCTACCCCAGCTACACTCCTGTCAATGATGAAAAAACAAACGCATATACATTTCTAAGACAAACAAAATGATTTATGAATATTAGAACATTTAGAGCGAGCCATTCTTTCATAACTGCTTGTGAGGTTGGGCTTTTGTGATTCTTAAAGTGTAACTAACCTTTTGAACCACTTTTGATTTGTTGGCAGTATTTGTGCCATTAATAAATTTTGTAATATACTTTATTAACACATTTTGGCTCCTTTCTGTGAAATCCTGCATTTCTTTTTTCTTTGCCTTGCTTCTGTATTGAGAGCTTTCCATTTTTCTCACTGTAATGCAGGGAAAATGAGGATGGGGAAGATCACTTCAAACTTGCATTATAAAACATAGAAACATAGAAACATACTTCTGGTGTTGTATGAAAGAAGATTTTTTCCTCTATTATTTTCAGATATATCATCATATAGAAACAATGTTTGGACTGGGAGCAGCATATAAATATCTCAAGCAAGTGATGAGAAATATCCTGTCATTAATCGTGTTTCGCTTCCTTATAAGTGAAAGTTCCTGTAAGCCCGCCACTATATGGAATTATGACTGTGTTGGAATACTGTGTGGCACCAACTTAAAAAAGCATCATGTGACCCTATATTCATGCAAACATTGTGTGTGGCGGCGGTTTTTTTAATGGCCATCACATGGCTGCATTAATATACATTCCTGTGAATGGGGACTATTAAAATTTTAATGGACCATCAAAATATAGGTCATGCTTTATTTTTGTCTGTTTTCACAGATACCTCCAATCACTGCAATATATGAGAAATATGTAAAACAGGTGGCCCTTGGGTGTAAATAGTCATGAAAAACGGTAGTCTGAAGGTAGTCTATGCCCAGTCTCAAAGCAAACTGCATGGAAAGCTGTTGGATTTTATACTTCTGTGGCAATAGGACTGAATGAAACACCTGAATTAAATTATTAAGTGATGCGTCCCAATACATTTTCGCCATATAGTTTATTTCTAGTTTACATTATATGGCACTGGTATATACACTTTTGGTTCACAAAACTGAAAAAATGAGAATTAGCATTATCTTACATCAGTGTGGTTAGCATACATTTAGTTTACTTAAAAGTGATGTTCAAAATGTGAATATATGCTTTAACTTCTTCCCGCTGCAGGCATTTTTTAAACTTTCGTTTTAGTCTCCCTGCCTTCAAAACCCCATAACATTTTTATTTTTCTGTTCCATTTAATATCCTGTACGATGTACTGGAAAGCTGGAAAAACATTCAGGAAGGGGTGGAGATGGAGAAAAACTACGTTTGTGTGACTTTCTTATGGGCTTTGTTTTTATGGCATAAGAGGAGCTAAAATAACATGTCACCTGTAATCTATGGGTCTGTACAATTCTAATGATACCAAATTTATATAGTTTTGACATTTTAACCCCTTAAAAAAAAAAAAAAAAAAATAAAAATTTGTTGGAATTGCCATATTCTGATACCCGTAAGTTTTTTATATTTACATGTACAGAATGTATGGGAGATTCGCTATATAGCAATTCCCACGATCACAGCAACATTAGCTCTGGGTCTCCACTGCACAATATAGCGGAGACCCGGTGGCTATGGCCGCCGATCTGCTTCAAACTAGCTGCCATCTTTTGAGACCCGACATCCGCCATACTATTATGGAAGATGTCTGGAAGGGGTTAAAGGAAACCTGTTAAGCACTTTTTTCAATATTTACCCATTTTCCCAATATTTTTTCACAGGAGAATTCCTACAGCATATCAAGTCACATGTCACTTGACATGCTGCATGCCCAAATGTGCCCCACCACTACAGATCTGCTCTTTCAGATGAGATGGGTGGATTAAAGGGGTATTCCCATCTCAAGTATCCTATCTATGCTGCTAGCTTATGTACATTGAAGAGTTTTCCTAAATATATTGCTTTAGCAATACTGCTTTGTTTTCCTGCTATGTGAAATTATATCTCTCATTGTTTACACAGCGTTTCCATAACCACGGACCTGTGTGATAGGACAAGTGATGTCACTCACTGCTCTCAGTTATCTACAGCTCTGCTGTTCAGCTAATTGCAGGTTGCTGATAAAGCCTTGTCTGTAATCTCTATAAACACACAGATAACACTGAGTCTGTTCTCTAGAAGCAGGTGTATATTATTTGATCTGCATTTATATTAGATTTCTGATAATCATAATAAGTATTGTGATATTTCATAGTGTCCTGTTCAGCAAGCTGGGAGGGGGGATACAGGAAGTGAGAAGAAGAGACAGCAAGCAAAGCTGCTGAAAAAGGGAGATGGGAAAACCCCTCTAATGGGTACCTGAATTTTCATGACAAGTTGAAATATGTACAGGGTCTTGCAGGCAGTCTGCTCTATGACTGTATAAGTCTTCATACATGGTGTACTATCAGTTTTTCAGCTACTAATGTTGCATTTTGCATTTTGTATTTTATTTTGCATTTTAATTTGAGGCTGTAGGCATGCACAATAAGGAGCAATCTGCCCCCTCCCTTATTCATGATATCTAGTTTGGTTTGTTTACATGGAAATCTGCCAGGAGTAGCTGTACAAGAGCAAACAAATAGCAGAGAAAAGCTCAAGTAACCATCATATAGGAGATCCAGGAACACTGAACTGCAAATATAGAGAAGATATATGCAAATACCCACTACACTGTAGTATCTACTATGCAGGCATGACACTGGAAAAGAGTACAGTCAGTAGAGCTGTTTGCTATGAATAATATCCCATCTGTAACCACACAAGCAGTCAGAAGCACATACAAGTACACAGAAGACGTTTTTCTTACATTACAAGCTGTGAGAAGTGCAGAATCTTTAGCCCTTGCAGTTTGCAGACATGTGTGAGGATGTGAGTAGAATCAGCCCCTCTCATCTGCATTCACTGTGTGAAGAGAGAAACCCCCTCTCCTCACCTTACTGTCTTTCTTTCTTGCTCATCTTATGTATCTAAGAACGTACTTCCTTAGTAACAAAGGAGTCAACTGTAAATTAGCAAGGAAGGGAGACACCTAGTGACAGGAACTTAAGAATGTTTTTTCAGGCAAAAAGCAGTAACATTTTTAATTAAAGTGCATTACATATTGGTCCAGAATCACATGCTCTATGAAATTAGGTTAAGTTGTGTGAAAGGTTAGTGACCATTTAAAGATTAAATTTCACAGAACCTCAATGCACCATGAATCTGCTAATATCTTCTTTAGTGAATTTATAGAACTTCCGTTTTATCTAACTACTAAGAAAAAGTGCACTGAGTTCAGTTGTGGGTTGAGTTAATGTTAGCAATAACTTCTAGATTCTTCTAAAATCCATATTTTGGATGTTTCCACAGCCTTGAATAGGCTACTTTATGTCAGGTACAAAATGTACAGAGCTGCTCTGTGAAAAGTTTCATACATATAGCATGCAATGCAGCAAGCAACAATTTATCTTTCTGTCAAGATGCCATAGAATTTAGGCCCTCTGTATGAAATTTGGAGGATATACAGTAAAATACCAATGTACTTGAATGAAATCCCTATTAAAACAGAGCATTTAGCATTTCAGAACTCATATACAAATGAATGGAGTGCACTCTTGAAAATAAACGGGGCCCCATTTTTGAGATAGAGTTGGGCTGCAGAGATGGAACCCGCATCTATCAGGCATTTATGGCATATCCTATGGATAGAGCCATAAATGTTGTGATGGGAATATCGCTTTAAGGCCATTTCATGATTCATAGTGGTGGGTTCACATATGGCAGATTAATTGGGTGTGAACAGAAGTCTCCTCCATACATGTGTGAACATGGCCTTACATTTTATTCATTCTCCAGCATTGCCTTTAATTTTATTTAAGAACTAACATGGAGTTTACTCAAAGATAGTTTTACACAATTTCACATTTTTATGTTTTTACTGTTTCATATGTAGGTTGTTACTAGATGTTATTATGTTCTTATTTGGTTATGTTAATGTTCTAAACAGTCTAGCATCCCGTAAACTACCCTGTTGAGAACATATTACTCCTTTCTGAATGCTTGATCCCTTAATCCTCTGGCTATGAACTTCAGATCAAGTCACAGCGACTAATCATAGTCACCTTCTCATGGTCATTCAGTTTGTTAGCTGTTGATTACAGGAGCTTTGTCATTAAACACTATTGGAACTTGTTGAGCCTTGACATCTCAGGCACATTTTGTACTAGAACTGCTTGTTTCTGCATTTTTAGACCCGTAGACCAAGTAGCTATTTTTATACAGCTTCTCATAAATCAGTCTGCAGGCATTGCTGCAATCACAAGTTCCCACTGGACAGAATATTTACAGTAAGGCCACTCACAATGTGAATAACAAATGTAGAGGCCTGAAAGACTGTCTGACAGCACCGCCTGGACATTCAACAGGTGCTGTCTGCCAAACCAAACAATGTCCACCAACTTGATGCCATAATCCCAAAATATATGTTGTTTACTAGGCAGTGTATTTTGACTTAGGACAGTATGCGCCATAAAACTGCTTAGAATTCACAACAGATGATGTGCTACAAGTCAAAGTTCCATCATCTAAAGTTAGTATAATGTAAAAAGAGTCTGATGTAGATGTCTGGGCAACCTTGTCAAGTTACGTGTTCTTAATACTTCTTTAGAAGTGAAATATCCTTATATAACATCTGCAGAGAGATTTAAATAAAAAAATCATAACCTAATAACCGTTGAGCCTGCAGATTATTTCACCTTATGGTACCAGTATCATGCACATAAAGTTGTACCCTGTTATAGAACTGAATCATCTATTCACCCATGTGTGTTCAAGTTGTCAGGGTGGTGTCAGCACAAAGAAGGGGAATAAGAGAAGTCAATAAATACCATGCTCACTAAAGGCTTCAGCTTTAAATGTGGATGCTTTTATGTATGTATTTAGAAGACTGTGTATATTTATGTACACATGTGAATACAGTTGCATATACATTTAATGTCATAATAATATTTGGTCAGAGAATGTCAGTATTTTACCATTGCATATTGATCTGGATATATTTTTATGTCAGTATTATTTAATTACAGTATATACCAGCAACATTTGCATCTGTGAAAGTGTATACCATTAGGCTGAATCTACACCTCTTTCAGGAATGGAACAGAAAAACAAAAAAGTGTCTTGTAGGCTGAAGGACTGAAGTGGCTTGTGGCCGACAACGAGAAGAGGGGACAGTGATGGTTGCAACTCAGTGCATCAGGGGAACATGGGTAGGTGAGCATTTGTTTTTTTTTATAACACTATTAGTATGTTGTGAGAGCTATTAAGGGCAATAATGATATGAGAGACTAATGCACGGGTGGCAATATTGATTTAGGGAACCTTAATATAAAGGGAACATCAGTGGGCAGGAAAAATTTTATGGGGGACATTAGGAGGCACTGTTAAAGGGTTTGTCCAGGATTAAAAATATGTAAGCAAGTAAAAATGCATTTATGCGTAACTGCATTGTGCCCTCCATTCAGTATTCAGAGTGGCTTCAGAAGTGACGTCACGTCCACAGGATTGCTGCAGCCAATCAGCATAGAATACAGCTCAGAGCAGTGAATGGCTGCAGTGGTCCCATTGATGTGACATCACTGCTGCAGGTGAGGAAAATGTGGGTACAGTTCTTGGAAAGATGTCTATTTTGCAAGTTTTACAGAGATAAGTGACAGCTGGAAGAAATGGTCATGGCAGTCCAGATGGAGGAGATGGTAAAAGTGAATGATTACTGTCAGCGACGTCACCTGTGTCACCAAATTTATCTTGCACTGTATTCACTCAAATGGTCTGCAAAGCCCTGTGTAGAACCAGTATATACCGCTCCTATATGGTCACTGTATGGTCTTAACATTGGTATACCTGAGTTGGGGGCTCACTCATATGTTTTTGCCTCCCATGCTGAGCCCTTAGCTACACCTCTTGTAGACTGTCTAAGGGTAAGTTCACATGGATAATCTTTCAGTGGGGCCTGGAATGCAAAATATGTGCAGGGTCCTGCTGGAGGCAGAAAGATTTCCCACTCCCATTCACTTCAATACTGTAAGGAAATTGCCAGTTGAGCAATTCCCCAGTGCTGCTGCAGAACCCTGGGGCGAGGGGCACAACAAGACAATGATTCCTAATGCTGAACCGCCCCCCACTGTCCCTGGCTAACTTGCCTGATCTGTCCTAGGCGACAGCCAGCAACCGGTCGACAGTCCCTTCCTAATATAGGTAACAACACAGAACGCAAACAGGACAAACAACAACAAAGGGAGGTCAGCAAGCCAAGGGGTCGGTAACAGTCGAGCAATGCAGTAGAAAATCACAATCCAAGAGAATAGTCAAAGACAAAACCAGAGGTCAGGAATAGGAATACACGAAATAGCAGAATAGGAGCTAACAGGGACAAGTCACAAGACAGAATGGATAGCCAGCGACCATATGAGTGCTGACAACCTGTTTATAGAAAGTCAGGACCTGCCCCAGACTGGATTGGTAGACAGGCTGTCAATCACACAGGCAAGGCTGAGATTAACTATTGAGAAGCCAAAAGAAACAAGGTGCTGGAGACGGGTGTGGCAGAAAATCAATTACATAGTCTAGGACAGTGTTCAGACTGAGCAACAAGAATCTTATGCAAGGAATCAAACTGAATACACCTCTTTCGCCACAATGTGCGAGCGGAGGATAGTGCAGAGACCCGAACAGGCAAGGATGTTACAAATGCACAGTAGCTGTTTTCACTCTGATGGCTATGTTCCATCTGAGGATGCGCGTACCTTGCATCCTGATTGGAGGAAACATCTAGGGAGTTTCTACAACATCTGATCCTCTTATCCCTTGTTTTGAAGTGTAAGATGCTGATGGATCTCACCTGTCAATCTGATAATGCTGTGGAATACTAAGATATGGTGGCAAATTATGGGCTGGACTCTGATGTCAACATAGTAGCTTATAAAGGTCTGTGCATCACAGGCTATTGTGGTCATTGCCCCACTACCCCTTAGGATGCCATTATTTTGGCAAAACATGTCGGGAGAATGATTCAAAAGTTGTGTTGACTGTCGGTGCATATTCAAAAATATAATGTAACTCTGAGGCACTCATTTCAGGTGCTTCAACATGGTCAACACTGACAGTGTATGACTACTTGACTATATAGGATTTCTCCTCTCATGTAAATTATACTCAGTGAGATTTATTATATTTGTTTAAGAGGCACAGCCTTATAGGTATTTTCAGAAAGAGAGCGTGAATGATACATTACTTTAAGTCTTTCAGTGTTTACTTTCAGTCAAAGTGCCACACTTATGTTTTAAAGTTTATAATATTAGGCTAAGCAATAAAAGTAATAAGTTGCTAATAGACAATTGGTTATAAATTACGTTAAGAATGTCTAATTATTAGTACATTTGGGCCAATATAATCAGCATCTGATTCGGGTAAAATATAATGTTATTTTTGCTTTGTTGTATTTTAACACCTCTGTTAGTTTTCATAATATCTCTTGCCCAGTTTTAAAAAATGCTATGTTTGCTACTCTGCTTCTCAGAAATAACATTGGTTGCCTTATCATTTTCCACTGATTTCCAGCCTGTGAATACTAACATCCCATGGGAGATTTCATGGGAAATATACTCCAGCCAACGTCATCATCACTGAAGCTCATGTCTAGCCAACATTTATCCTTAGCTAGTTTCCAGTATGTATGTGACAGATTTGGCATTTTTATTAGATTTTTGTTTCTTACAAGACAAACAAATATAGTAATAAAAAAATCTAAAATGGTAAAACTACAATATTACATATTTCTGTAGCTCTTTTGAATTACACTACATAATGTTTCTTATATGTGAGAGGGTTAAAAGTACACTCATATATTAGGGAACCCCCAACTCAGCAATTTTTTGATATATGCTGTATTTAGTACTAGAATTACTCACTTTACAAGAAGGCATCTCTGAGCTTCCAAGCAGGAAAGCTGTGAGAAATGACAGACTGTATCTGCTGATGGATTTACAGGGTGATGGCTGGAAAAATCACATTCATGATAGCAATCCAAGCCTGTTAATATGCATATTTATCTTACATAGAATAATTCTAATAATAGCTATACTTTCTGATAACTACGGTGCAGCACTGTAATCCTAGTTTTTCTTGCACAATGGCTGCACTACAACCTTATCTTGGCCACGTCATGACTGCACCATGTATTAGTGGGAACATTTACAGAGAACTGCAATGATTGAATTTTGCCTGTTTGGAAAAAAACATTGCTGGGAAACTGTCTGTACAAGTGTTTCTATGGAAAACCATGCTTTAATGTCACAGTAAAGGCCAAACTGCCATTTCCATTGTAGTTACAGTAAGGTAAAACACCTAAAATGGGGCCACAAAATAGAGCATGCCGCTGTTCCCACTCTTCATCTAGCCAGGCTAAATAATACACAAACTCAGACATAGCAACAGAATCATCTTCTATTACAATATCTTTAGGCACAGGGCAACACACCGAGGGGAAGGCGCACCACTGTGCTTCTGAAGAACAGATTTTATTGGAATAGTTTTCAGGTGCCATGTCACATTTGCAGAGCCCCTAAAGTACCAATACAATGGAAACCCACAAAAATGACTCCATTTTGAAAACTACACCCCTCACAGAATGTATCAAGGGGTATAGTGAACATTTTGACCCCAGAGCTGTTTCACAGATTTTTTTAACATTGGGACATGAAAATTAAATATTTCTTTTTTTCCAACAAAACATCACTTTAGCCACATTTTTTTCCACAGGGGATTAAAGGAGAAAATAAACACCACAATTTGATATGCAATTTATGGAAATATCCGACATGTGGATGAAAACTGCTGGTTAGGCACACAGCAGGCCACAGAAAGCAAGGAACACCATTAAAGTGGTTATCCAGGATCTGAACATTTTTGATACACTGTACAGAATTTCTGGTGTAGTGGTGGCACCTGGACCTACAATCCCTCTCACATTCACTTGAACAGGAGCAGGGCTGCTTCCAGCCATATACTTGGTATATGGCTTTCGACCACATCACTAGATCACCAGCATCAAAAATGTTCAGATCCTGGACAACCCTTTTAATCTTTTGGAGGGCAGAATAATTTTCAGTTGCCATAAAGCATTTGCAGAGCCCCTAAGGTGCCAGTTCAATGGGAAGTGCCATTTTGGAAACTGCACCCCTCAAAAAATTGATCAAGGGGTACAGTGCTCATTTTGACCCAATAGATGGTTTCCAAAAAAAAATGTGCAGCGCATAATGCAAAATGCAGAAGTGAAAGAGCACCATGCACATTTGAGACGAAAAATTTAATTTGGACATTTACACTACATTGGTGAGCAATTGCAGAGGCTCTGAGGTAAATAAAAAAAAAAAAAAAAAAAAAACTGACTCCCCAAAATATGGCCGCATTTGACAAACTACACCCCTCAAGGAATTTATAGTGAGTATTTTAAACCCAAAAGTGCTTCCCAAAAATTAATGTGCAAAGTGAAAATTAAAATTTTTAAAGAAATATGAGTCATTCCGTGTCAAGTGGACCAATTTTAAAGGTCGTCCCCACCTCACCATCTCAGATTTTTAATAATAGTAATAATAATAATAATAATAGTCCTTTAATAGTCCCACAATGGGGAAATTCAGTGTGTTACAGCAGCAGAAGATAAGCAGATACAAATACAAATACAACATGTACAGGAATGTTCCAAGGTGAGAGGCATTACATTAATAGCAGACAGACAGATAGGGAGTAGCAGGGGGGGGGGGGATTTAACAGGCAGAGAGATATTTCAGTTCTCTGTGTGTAATGATCTCCGCTTAGGTCGGTGTTGGTTGTACAGCCTAACCGCAGTGGGGAGGAAAGACTTCCGATAGCGCTCCTTCTCACACCTAGGGTGGAGCAGTCGGTCACTGACAGTACTGCCCAGCGCAATCACAGTCTCATGCGTGGGATGGGAGTTATTCTCCCGCATGGAGCTCACCACGGACAGTATCCTTCTGTCACCCACCACCTGCACTGGGTCCAGTGGGCTCCCCAGGACAGAGCTGGCCCTTCTAATCAGCTTGTCAAGTTTATTTCTGTCCCTGGTTGATATACTGCTCCCCCAGCAGGCCACTCCAAAGAAGATGGCTGATGCCACTACCGAGTTGAAGAAAGTTATTAAGTTATTAAGTTTATTACACAGTTTCTCTATGATATAAAACTAAGCTGTGCAAAATTTTAGTTCAAAAGACTAAAAATTGGAGGTTCTAGGGGACAGTGGGCATAGAACACTTACAGAAAGGCTACTTTGGGACCACAAAAACTTAATGGACTGTTAAAGAGAACCTTTCACCTCCTCCACAAACTCACATTCTTTGCATCCTTTAAAACCCCTTCCTGTACTATGATGTAATAGTATGTCATGGAGCGGTGTATCATCCTGCATCATGATGTACTACTGCGAAAATAGTGGGGAATTCTTTCTGGGGGATTCCACTTTACTAGCACCTCAGTGGCTCTGCAGACATGACCATACATGACCTAATACCATACATCTAAGTCTGCACTCTATAAACCAAATAGCATTTCTTCCCTTTTGCACCAAACAGCAGTTTATGCTCACATATATCAAATTGTTGTACTTGGGATATACCCCACTTAACATGGGTTATGTTCAAACTGGGGTCACTTTTTGGGGAATTACGCTTTACTGGCATCTCCGCGGCTCTGCAAATGTAACATAGCATCCAAAAAACAGTTCTTCTAAGTCTATACTCCAAAGGCCAAAAGCATGGCACTCCTTTTGAGCCCTGCTATGTCCCAAAAACAGAAGTTTATGCTCACATATGCAACTTTTTTTTGTACCCAGGAAAACCTGCTTCAAATTATACAAAGTAGGAAGAACATATATTGCATATGAGTCAAGCCATATCAAGTGGACCAGGGGTCCCCACCTCACCATCTCAGATTTTGATGAAATTTGGTACATAGTTTCTCTATGATATAAAACTAAGCTGTGCAAAATTTTAGTTCAGCAGTTCAGTATTTAGTAGGTGTACTAAATACACGGGTCTAATGAGACCTTCCAATTTGCAGCACTTTCCTTCAAGTGGTTGAAAAAATATAAGCGTTCAAAGTTGGTATAAAAAGCATTTTTGCCTAATTTTGGCTATCTTTGGTGCCCTATATCTCCAGTGGGACAGCTTCAATCTTCTTTCTTTTAGCACCATTAGAAAGAGCAGATTTCCTTCTATCAGAATATGTTGTTTTCATTTTGGAGTCTCTTCATATAAGGATTGAAAAAATGCCCTCAAATGTTTGTACAAGTGTAGTAAGTGATTTTTCTTTCACTAAACACCAATTTTTTAAATAAAGAACACATTATGTTATAAAACTGTATTCAAGAAAACGAAAAAACAGGAATGTTTTTTAGGATGTGGAAGGATGAGGCCTGGTTTCATAACAGATTTGAAGAAAACTGCAGTCAGTTAGGATGACCGACTTGGCTAATTATGATTGGTGGACCCTGTTGCAAGGCGGAATTGTTTGTTTCATTGCCCAATTGCACGCTTCTGGTACCTCCTGGCTCCTGCGTGTCTGTTGCTAGGCTTACTTTGATGCCTACAGTTCACTTCAAGGTCAAACTGTAGCAAGGGTGCAGTGAAGAAACACAGAAATAGACACTCATATTCTGCAGGCGGCATCAGAACCGGGTGTTAGCTGTAACTGACAGCTAACACCCTGCTCCATAACCTCTGGTCAGAACTGACCGCGCCATACAAGGGGTTCCACCATGTTGCTGCTCCCCTCGGCACCCCCCCGCGGTGAGAGCGGGGGTGCTGATATTATAATCTGCAGCCCGGGGTCTGGCCATTGACCCCAGGCTGCCTGGAGCCCCCACTACTTGGTTGATCCTGCCGGGTCCTCTGGAATTTAGACTATGCCTCTGCATAGTGCTGACTGCCTGTATAGACTGCAAGACACTTGTATGCTCGTGTCTTGCAGTCTATAGTACTGAGCCAGCAATCAGAGCATTGCTGTAAGGGAATCACTAGAGGAGCGATTCCCCAGAAGCTGCTGGAGAACTGGGGGGAGGGGCACAACGAGACAGTGGACCCTAAGCTGAATCCCCCCCACTGTCCCTGGCTTACTTGCCCGATCTGTCCTAGGTGACAGCCAGCAACCACGTCGACAGTCCCTCCTTATAATAAGTGATCACATAGAACGCAGAAGACGCACAACAACAAAGGGAGGTCAGCTAGCCAAGAGGTCAGAAACAATCGAGCAATTGCAGCACAGAATCGATATCCAAGAGAATAGTCAAAGTCAAAGCCAGAGGTCAGAAAATCAGGTAACAAGGGAAATAATGAAGAGAGCAGGCAAAACACAAGTGTAATAACCGGCAACCTGTTGAGAAATGACATCCTGTATATAGAAAGTCTGGGACCAGCCCCCAGACCAGATAGGTAAACAGGCTGTCAATCACACAGGCCAGGAAGAGATTAACTCTATGCAGTCCAGAGAGAAATGTTCAGACACGGGTGGGGCCGGAAATCAATTACACTGACTAGGACCATGTTCAGACTGAGCAGCAAGAAACTTACACAAAGAATCAAACTGAACACGCCTCCTTCGCCACAGCGTGCGAGCGGAGGGTGGCGCCGAGACCCGAAACGGCAGAGACGTTACAGTACCCCCCCCCCCTTTATGAGGGGCCACCGGACCCTCACCAGATAAACCAGTTTTAGTAGGATCCAGTATTTTCTCTGCCTTCAATTCAGGGTCTTTTTGCACAACCACAGACACTGGTGGGCCAGGCAAACATTTTTTATTCACCTGGCATTTCCCACCTTTAGCAGCCGAGATAGTCTCCTCAGTAACACAATTTAAGGTGTGCAAAACAATACAGTGGGATGAGCACTGATCTCCCCATTTTACCAACTCCATTTTACCCCAATCAAAAATAGGGTTATGGAGGTTCAACCAGGGGAGCCCCAAAATAATATCGGAAGACAGATGCTCCATAACAAAAAAGCTCATGAGCTCTGAATGAGCAGAACCAACTTGCAACATTATTAAGGGGGTCTTGAATCGGACCTTACCCCTGGCCAGTGGGGAAAAATCCGCTCCAGTAACCGCCAGAGGAGTGTCAAGTGGCAAAAGCTCAATGCCTAAAGCTGAGACAAACGAGAATGTGACAAAGTTTGCCGCAGACCCAGAGTCAACTAAGGCCTGGCCAGAAACAGATCTGTCCCCAGAGGACAGAGACACAGATAACATCTTATTGTTATTACTGGCAAATACCTGGTTGCCTGAGTGGTTCTTCTGATTACCACTCAGGCACTGAAGCTTTTCTGATGGTCTGCGGGGTCTGATCGAGCAGTCACTGATAAAATGACCGGAAGCACCACAGTACAGGCAGAGGTTGTTCCTGAGACGATGCTCTCGTCGCATCTTGGCATCCACAATTCCCAGTTGCATAGGTTCCTCACCAAGAGTCATGGGAGAAATAACAGGTTTCTCAGGAGAGAGTGAGGGAGAGACAGAAAACTTGGAAGAAGCAGACCCTATTCTCTCTTTAACATTTTCCCGGATCCTGCGGTCAATACGGACAGCCAAAGTCATGGCCTGCTCAAGAGTGGGAGGATCTGGGTGGCCAACCCAGAGCTCCTTAACACGGTCACACAGGCCTTGTTTAAAGTGGGCCTTTAGAGCTGACTCACACCAACCTGCTGTCACGCTGCACTTGCGGAATTCTGCGCAATATTCCTCAGCAGAGCGTTTGCCCTGCCGCATGGTGAGGAGTTGCGATTCCACAAGACCAATGTGGTCTGGCTCAGCGTATATAGACCCCAAGGACAAAAAAAACCTTTTCAAAGTCAGTCCACTCCTCAGCCCCTGGAGGGAGTTTAAGGGCCCAAGCCTGTGGATCCCCCTGTAGGAGGGATATAACTATTCCTACCATTTGGGCCTGGGATGCATGTGGATTAATCCGAAAATACAGGCGACAGGACTCCCGGAAAGTCTCAAATTTTTCACGATCCCCTGAAAAACGATCCGTGACTAACATCTTCACCTTAAAAGGGGAAGAAACAGGCGGGGATGCTGCAGCAGCCTCAGTAAGGGTCTGAACCTGGTTAGCAAGCTCGTTTACCAGGACTGCCAAACCTTCCAACTTGGCTGCAAGGCCCTGAATAGGATCCATGCTGACCTTATGGGAAGCAATGGCAGAATGTATGGCCGGTTATTCTGTAAGGGAATCACTAGAGGAGAGATTCCCCAGAAGCTGCTGGAGAACTAGGGGGGAGGGGCACAACGAGACAGTGGACCCTAAGCTGAATCCCCCCCACTGTCCCTGGCTTACTTGCCCGATCTGTCCTAGGTGACAGCCAGCAACCACGTCGACAGTCCCTCCTTATAATAAGTGATCACATAGAACGCAGAAGACGCACAACAACAAAGGGAGGTCAGCTAGCCAAGAGGTCAGAAACAATCGAGCAATTGCAGCACAGAATCGATATCCAAGAGAATAGTCAAAGTCAAAGCCAGAGGTCAGAAAATCAGGTAACAAGGGAAATAATGAAGAGAGCAGGCAAAACACAAGTGTAATAACCGGCAACCTGTTGAGAAATGACATCCTGTATATAGAAAGTCTGGGACCAGCCCCCAGACCAGATAGGTACACAGGCTGTCAATCACACAGGCCAGGAAGAGATTAACTCTATGCAGTCCAGAGAGAAATGTTCAGACATGGGTGGGGCCGGAAATCAATTACACTGACTAGGACCATGTTCAGACTGAGCAGCAAGAAACTTACACAAAGAATCAAACTGAACACGCCTCCTTCACCACAGCGTGCGAGCGGAGGGTGGCGCCGAGACCCGAAATGGCAGAGACGTTACAATTGCTGGCTCAGGTGTCCTAATGGGACACATGAAAAAATAAAAAAAAAAGTGAAAGAAAAAATAAAATAAAGTGTTTGAAAAAAAATTAATAAAAGAATAAAGCTCCAAAAATTCCCTTTTCCTATATAAAATGAATTATATAAAAAAAAAACTAAAAATTTATAAAAACAATGCATATTTGGTATCACCGCGTCCATAACAACCTGTACAATAAAACTGAATCAATATTTAAGGTACATGGTGAATGTCGGGAAAAAAAAACTGAAAAAGCCCGCCAAAAGTAATGATTTTTCTCCATCTCACCTTACAAAATATGCCATAAAAAGTGATCAAAAAGTTCTATGTACCCCAAAACAGTACCAATAAAAAGCACTGATTGTTCTGCAAAAAATAAGCCCTCAACCAACTCTGTAAACTGCAAAATAAAAATGTTACGCATCTCAGAAGATAGCGATGCAAAAGCAATTCATTTACGTCCCCAAATGGGTTTTTGTTCTGCAAAATTAGTATCGCATAAAAAAAACAAAATAAATGAGGTATCGCCGTAATCATACCGACCCGTAGAATAAAGGTAACATATTACTTATGCTTTATGCTGCATGGTGAAAAATTTAAACGGTAAAACGCAGTGTCAGAATTGATGGGGTTTTTTTTAATCCACCAAAAAAAGAGTTAATAAAATGTATTCAATAAGTTATAGGAGCCCAAAGATGATGTCATTACAAAATACATCTCACCCCGCAAACAACAAGCCCTCATATGGCGACATCACCAGAGAAATAAAGAAAATATAGCTTGTACAATGTGAAGACAAAAACCCCCAAAATCAAAACTAGCTGCAGCAGGAAGGGAATGTATAATCTGTGCAAGCGAATATCAGGGGACAAACCAGATTTAGAGCTTACGAGGAATAATAAACCAGAAGTGACCCCCAGAGTGACCTCCCCAATAATAGGAACTACTAGGGAAATAGTAGGGAATTTGGTGTTTCCAATGCACTCCGCACAGCTTACCTATTCACTTTTCCCCATCCGCTGTGTATTCACGTCTGGGATACTAATGCTCACTACACCCCTTGATAAATTCTTTGAGGGGTGCACTTTTCAAAATGGGGTCACTCCTTTGGGGAATCCACTGTTATGGTACCTTACAGGCTCTGCAAACATGACATGGCATCCAGATCTCAAACATCTGAATCTGCTCTCCAAAAGCCACATTGTGCTCCTTCCCTTCTGCACCCTGCTGTGTGCCCAAACTGCAGTTTATCCCCCCATGTATGACACTGGTGTACCCAGGATAACATACTTAATGTCATATGTGGGTATAAACTGCTGTTTGGGTACAGCCTATTTGGTTTTTGGAGCACAGACTTGGAGGGTTTGGTTTTTGGATGCCATTGCACTTTTGCAGAGCTGAAACGCCAGTAAAGTGGAATCCCCTGACATGTGACCCCATTTTGGAAACTACACCCCTGAAGGAATTTATCCAGGGGTACAGTGAGCATTTTTAACCCCCAAGTGTTGCTATAATTTATTATCCATAAATGAATACGCAGTGGATGGTTAAAGGTGAAAATGACAATTTTTCCAGGAATACATCATTTCAGTGTGTAATATGTTGTGCCCGACTTGTATCAGAGGCAAACGCTCCAAAAGCTGTTGTACCCGGGATACCCGCTTAACAGTTTTTGGAGTGTGTGTCTGTGCAGACATAAGCTGGGCACAACATATTGGGCACTGAAATGGCGAATCTCTGGAAAAATGTTATTTTTAACTTTTCATTATCAGCTGTGCATTCATTTCTGGAAATTGAAAGAATGCAACACTTAAGGGTTAATAATGCTCGCTACCCAACTTGATAAATCCCTTAAAGGGTGTAGTTTCCAAAATGTGGTGACATATCTGCGGATTCCACTTTATTGGCAATTCTTGGGCTCTGCAAAAGTGACATGGTAGTGATATGGTGTCCAGAAAGTCTCTCTAAATCTATACTCCAAAAGCTAAAAAATACAGTGCTGCTGTGTGCCCAAGCAGCAGTTTACACCCACATTTATAATTTTTTTTCCCCCGGGATAGCCCACTTAATAGTTTTAGGAGTGCATGTCTTTGATGCCACAAAGTGGGTACATCGTATTAGGCACTGAAATTGGATATTTCTTCAAAAACTTAAATTTTAACTTTGTACATTAATTTTTGGGAAGCATTTTTAGGCTCAAAATGATAATACCCCTTGATACATTCCTTGAGGGGTGTAGTTTCTAAAATGGGGTCACATTTGAGGGGTTTCCATTGTATTGGTACTTTACGGCTCTGTAAATGCAACATGGCACCTGAAAAATATTCAAGCCACTTCTGCCCTCCTAAAGCCAAATATTGCTCTTTCCATTCTGAGCCCCCCATGTTCCCATACAGCAGATTACAACCACATATGGGGCATTTCTGTGTTCAGAAGAAATTGTGTAACAAACTGTGGGGTGTTTTTTCTTCTTTAACCACTTGCAAAAATTAAAAATATGTCACTAAATGGACGGTTTATTGGAAAAAAAGTAATTTTTCATTTTCATGTCCCAATGTTAATAAAATCTGTGAAACAGCTGCAAATGTGACATGGCACCTGAAAACTATTCCAGCAAAATCTGCCCTCCAAAAGCTAAATACTGCTCTTTCCATTCTGAGCCCTGCCATGTACCCATACAGCAGATTACAACCACATATGGGGCATTTCTGTGTTCAGGAGAAATTGTGTAATGAAGTTTGGGGAGCTTTTTCTCTTTTGTCCTCTTGTGAAAATGAAAAATTTGGGGCTAAAATGATTTTTTATTGGAAAAAAAGTAATTTTTCATTTTCATGTCCCAATGTTAATAAAATCTGTGAAACAGCTGTAGGGTCAAAATGCTCACTATACCCCTTGACATGTTCTGTGAGGGGTGTGGTTTCCAAAATGGAGTCACTTTTAGGGGGTTTCCACTGTACTGGTACTTTGGGGGCTCTGCAAATGCAACATGGCACCTGAAAACTATTCCAGCAAAATCTGCCCTACAAAAGCCAAATAGCGCTCTTTCCATTCCGAGCCCCACCATGTACCAATTTAGCAGTTTACGACCACATATGGGGTATTGCTGTGTTCAGGAGAAATTGTTTAACAAACTATGGGGACTTTTTTCTACTTTAACCCCTTGTGAAAATGAAAACTTTGGGGATAAAGTGACGTTTTAGTAATTTTTCATTTATACATCCCAATGTTAGTAAAATCTGTGAAACAGCTGTGGGGTCAAAATGCTCACTATACCCCTTGATGAATTCTGTGAGGGGTGTAGTTTCACTTTTTGGGGGTTTCCTTTGTATTGGTACTCTAGGGGCTTTGCAAATGAGACATGGCACCTGAAATCTATTCCAGCAAAATATGCTTTTCAAACGTCCAGTGTCATTCCTTCCCTTCCGTGCGCTGCCGTGTGCCCAAACATCAGTTTACACCCACATGTGGGGTATTTCTGTGCTCTGGAGAAATTGTATAACAAACTGTGAGATGCATTTTCTCATTTAACCCTTTGTGAATGTGTTAATTTTAGGGCTAAATGAAGGAATTAGTGGAAAAAAATGAAATGTCTAAATTTCACCTCGATATCGTTTTAATTCTTGTGAAATGCTTAAAGGGTTAACAAACTTCCCAAATGCTGTTTTGAATTATTTCAGGGGTGCAGTTTTGAAAATGGGGTGATTTGTTGGGGGTTTATAATATATAGGCCTTTATAATCCCCTTCAGAACTGAAGTGGTCCCTAAAAAATTAGGCTGGGAAATTTTCTTGTAAATCTGGAAAATCGCTGTTACACTTGTAAGCCTTCTAAAATCCAAAATAAATTAAAGGACGATTAAAAGATTATGCCAATATAAAGCAGAGATATGGTAGATAATATTTATTAATGTATTTGGGTGGTATGACTATCTGTCTGAAAATCAGAGAATTTAATATTTTGAAAATTGAGATTTTTTTTTTCCAAATTTCCATCAAATATCCTATTTTTTTTATATATAAATAGAAAAATATTGATTAGTGTTTACCACTAACATGAAGTACAATGTGTCAAGAGAAAACAATCTCAAAATCACTTGTGTAAGTTAAAGCGTCTCAAAGTTCTTGCTATATAAAGTGAAACATGTCAGTTTTGAAAAACAAGGCCTAGTCCTTAACGCACTTTTGGGGCTGTGTCCTTAAGGGGTTAACAAGCCTACATCATAAATAAGCACCACAGTAAAACTAGTCTAAAAAAAAGGCACAACTGCGATGGCCAAAAAAGGGGCAAATGATAAATAACCCCCACTGAGTTTACATATAACAGTATAGCCACAATCCATATATTTTACATACATAATATTTTCTGAAAATTGCACTAGTTTATTCATTCTATATATGAACTCTAAAAAGACGTTAACCAACGTGATAATATGACTGTACAAAAAATCCTAGCAGTAACCTGCTTGTTAAATCTTTAAAAAGAGAATAAAGAATTAAGAGAATAATTCTTAATTGAAGAAACATTTTCTACATAAATTTAGTTTAGATAAGTACCTGAATTACTCAAGATTTCTGAAACATCTAAATGTGATTAACCAGAAACCAGGGCAAATGCTTACATTTTATTAATAACACATTAACTAATGGGTCATGTGCCCATTATGATCATACATATAACGTCTGACTATTAGTAATGTTCCTCTAGGTTATTTGACATCAAAGCATGAATACGGTACAGTCATATGTGTCACAGTGAAGAGGGCACATACTGATTAGATAGTAATGTCTGAATGACAACCAAAGCCTTAAGTTTGCTTTTCAACAAACATAAAAACCTTCAAGTAATAGGAACGTCGCTGCAATTCCCAGGAACCACTGCTATGCAGTGGATAGGGCTGCAACAATGGAATATCAACTATCCACAAATAGCATAATTGTCACAGAAAAATTGTTTAAAAAGAAATACTTGTCCTTTCCACATCATTGTAGTTTGTCTTTACCTTGACATACAGATCATGGTTCAAATATATGTAAGTTCTATAAATAATTATATTGGTAATGCAGGTGAAACATGCCTCGAGAACTATCATACTTTATCATAACCCAATTATCATCATCACCAAAATCATGTCACCATGCTGTAGATTTATCAAAACCGCTACGCCAGATTTCTGGTGTAAAAAGTCACAAACCTTGGGATTGCAACTTTTTAAATAACGATTGCAACAAAAAATGATGAAAGTGATGTTTTTATGCTGTCCTCACACCTTTCTGAAAAAACAGCATGCTTTGGGCAGAGCCATCAGCCCTGCCATATATATCATAATTTATGCCAGTTTTCTGGAGTAAATGATGCCTAAAATTTACACCAGTTATGAACTTCCTTAGATTTCAGTATAGGCGCACAGCCCGATGGGGGATGCATCTGATTTATGAGGAGGAATACGTTATAAATTAGGTGAATCCTCCAGCAGGGCAGGGATTATTACAATAGTGAGCATACCTTATTGTGTAAAAGTGTAATATTAATGGCAAGTAAATAATTAGAAAGAGTGTCCTAATAATTTTAGACATATATTGTATGTTGGTTTACAGCTTTATATATACACAATTATTTAGAAAATGTACTGTGGACACCTACATAATAGGAGGTTGATTTCAGAAATACTGTGCTATGTTGTCGTGATGACATTTGCTAGATGCAGGTACAAATTTGATCATAGTAAAGGTTCAAAGTCCAAAAGGTGAGATGAGCACTTTACCCCAGGTGGCATCCTTCTGTACACTAAGTCCTGTGCTGCCCCAAAAAAAGCAGTCACAGAAATTGTTCTCTCGTGGAATCCTTCAGGACAGCAATCATCACAGAACAAGTACATTATATGAGATAGCTGTTAGCTACTGATAGTAGAGGAGAGAGCTTGACACCGGTTAGAGTGTAATGCTTTACTGTGAGACTGGTATGATAAACATAATAAGTCAGTAATTTCTAAGACTTTTAGGAATTTCAATATTATATAACATACTATTATACAGTATAGTACTATAAGTACTGTATTGCCAGTATATGACTGGCAATGTAAATATTACTAAAATATGACTATTATTAAAGAAGACTTGTTCTCGCCCCAGAATCTCTATGACAAAGGGAATAGTAACTCCCAGTTGTCAAGTAATTTATAAATGTACAGGATACAAAACATCGGTGTGACAGAGTTCTAAGAAAACATGCTCCATGTAATGGAATTGCTACTTAATTGCTGTTAAAACAGTTTCCAAATACACTGCAGGAAACTGGCAGCTCAATGAACGCAAACAAAACAAGCTACCTACAGTACAGACCAAAAGTTTGGACACACCTTCTCATTCCAAAAGTTTTTTGTATTTTCATGACTATAAAAATTGTAGATTCACACTGAAGGCATCAAAACTATGAATTAACACATGTGGAATTATATACTTAACAAAAAAGTGTGAAACAACTGGAAATATGTCTTATATTCTAGGTTCTTCAAAGTAGCCACCTTTTGCTTTGATTACTGCTTTGCACACTCTTGGCATTCTCTTGATGAGCTTCAAGAGGTAGTCACCTGAAATGGTCTTTCAACAGTCTTGAAGGAGTTCCCAGAGATGCTTAGCACTTGTTGGCCCTTTTGCCTTCACTCTGCGGTCCAGCTCACCCCAAACCATCTCGATTGGGTTCAGGTCTGGTGACTGTGGAGACCAGGTCATCTGTCGTAGCACCCCGTCACTCTCCTTCTTGGTCAAATAGCCCTTACACAGTCTGGAGGTGTGTTTGGGGTCATTGTCCTGTTGAAAAATAAATGATGGTCTAACTAAACGCAAACCGGATGGAATAGCATGCCGCTGCAAGATGCTGTGGTAACCATGCTGGTTCAGTATTCCTTCAATTTTGAATAAATCCCCAACAGTGTCACCAGCAAAGCACCCCCACACCATCACACCTCCTCCTCCATGCTTCACGGTGGGAACCAGGCATGTAGAGTCCATTCATTCACCTTTTCTGCGTTGCACAAAGACACGGTGGTTGGAACCAAAGATCTCAAATTTGGACTCATCAGACCAAAGCACAGATTTCCACAGGTCTAATGTCCATTCCTTGTGTTCTTTAGCCCAAACAAGTCTCTTCTGCTTGTTGCCTGTCCTTAGCAGTGGTTTCCGAGCAGTTATTTTACCATGAAGGCCTGCTGCACACAGTCTCCTCTTAACAGTTGTTGTAGAGATGTGTCTGCTGCTAGAATTCTGTGTGGCATTGATCTGGTCTCTAATCTGAGCTGCTGTTAACCTGCAATTTCTGAGGCTGGTGACTCGGATGAACTTATCCTCCGCAGGAGAGGTGACTCTTGATCTTCCTTTCCTGGGGCGGTCCTCATGTGAGCCAGTTTCTTTGTACCGCTTGATGGTTTTGGCCACTGCACTTGGGGACACTTTCAAAGTTTTCCCAATTTTTTTCGGACATACTGACCTTCATTTCTTTAAAGTAATGATGGCCACTCGTTTTTCTTTACTTAGCTGCTTTTTTCTTGCCATAATACAAATTCTAACACTCCATTCAGTAGGACTATCAGCTGTGTATCCACCTGACTTCTGAACAACACAACTGATGGTCCCAACCCCATTTATAAGGCAAGAAATCCCACTTATTAAACCTGACTTTGGATTACTAACATAATACTGTGTGCAGGGGCCACTATGAGGCATAATACCGAGTGCAGGGGCCACTATGGGGCTTAATACTGTGTGCAGGGGCCACTATGGAGCAGAATACTGACTGCAGGGGCCACTATGGAGCATAATACCGTGTGTAGGGGTCACTATGGAGCATAATATTGAGTGCAGGGGCCACTATGGAGCATAATAGCATATGTAGGGGCCACTATGGGGCATAATACCGTGTGCAGGGGCCACTATGAGGCATAATACCATGTGCAGGGGCCGCTGCAGGGCATAATACCATGTGCAGGGGCCACTATGGAGCATAATACCATGTGCAGGGGCCACTATGAGGCATAATACCCTGTGCAGGGGCTGCTGCAGGTCATAATACCGTGTGCAGGGGCCGCTGTAGGGAATAATACCGTGTGTAGGGGCCGCTGCAGGGCATAATACCGTATGCAGGGATCACTGCGGGGAATAATACTGTGTGCAGGGGCCTCTGCAAGGCATAATACTGTGTGCAGGGGCTGCTGCAGGTCATAATACCATGTGCAGGGGCCGCTGGAGGGCATAATACCGTGTGTAGGGGCTGCTGCAGGGCATAATACTGTATGTAGGGGTCACTGCGGGGAATAATACCATGTGCAGGGGCGGCTGCGGGGCATACTACTGTGTGCAGGGGCCACTGCGGGGCATAATACCATGTGCAGGGGCCGCTGTGGGGCTTAATACCATGTAATATTGTGTGCAGGGGCCGCTGTGGGCCATAATACCATGTAATATTGTATTAAAAAAAAACACCTACTCACCTGTCCCTTGTGCTCCGATGTCTCCCACCGTGGTCTGGTTCTGCTGCTGTGGTGTTTTCTTCTGGCGGAAGTCCCCACTGCACATGACCGCTGAGGTCGCTGACACGAAACATCACAGTGCTGTGGGGAAGAAAACACCGGAGCAGCAGGACTGAAATGCACTGGAAGATACCGGAGCACCTTCCCCAGCCTCATATTAAAAAAGTGGTTATCCTGGACAACCCCTTTAAGGTGGCACTTGGGCTTTATTAAAGGGACTTTCCAGCTCATTTTTATTGATGTTCTATCCTTAGGACAGATTATCAATAAGAGTTCAGTGGACCCCTCCTCTGATCAGCTGTATGAAGGGGCTATGTTTATAGTGGGCGTTTGATGTAATTACATCCTTGTCACATAGATGTGTATAGGACGAGGCTGTAGTTACATTACATGGCCGCTATAAGATGAATGACACTATGTAAACAGAGAAGCGATCACGTCGCTTACACAGGTACCACGGCCTGGGTTTTTGAGCCCCACTGATTAGTTTATTAATGACCTGGAAACCCTTTTAATTAGTTAACACCTGGGGCATTATTAATAAGGGACACTATTTATACAGGGTACACACAGACATTATTAATATAAAGATGCACTTGGGAGTATTATTCATTATGGGGGGTTATATCATATATTTTATAATTGGGGTAGCAGCAGGATGGGGGCTTTGTGTAGGTGAAGACAATGTGGGTCAGGTGCCTGGAAAAGTGAGGAGCCAAATATGTCTGTGTTGCAAACTTTACAGAGACAAGTCACAGCTGGAAGAAGTGGTCATGGCGGTCCAAAAGGAAGAGAAGGGAAATGTGAAGGATTAGTCAGAGACGTCACTTGTAAGTCACAAAATGTTATTGCACTGTATTGATGGGGGTCTGTCTGCTGAGACCCCAATGAGCCTGAGAATTGGGTTTTTTTCCCCCACTGGGTGGGAATACAGCCTGACAGTAGCCAGGCTGAATATAGGCGTGTCACTTAGTGGATGGACGAACCCGCGTGGCTCTCATTCACTTCAATGGGAGTGCCAAAGATAGCCTAAGTCCAGTACTCAGCTATCTCTGGCGCTTCTATTATAGAGAATGGGGGCCACGTGGGCTCGTCCATCCACCAAGCAGAAGATGTGTGAAGTTATTGTCATTGTAAATGCCGTGTTGTTAATTTCTGATACTGAAGTAATGTAGTAAGAAGAGTTCTTAAAAACTGTTTCATAAGTTTGTGTATGTTTATTGTACGACAAAAACAGTGTGTGACGCTAACAGCATGGAAACTCAATATCATTTTTTTTTTTTTTTTTGGGGGGGGAGTCTTTCAATAGTCCGCTTAAGGCAGCAAAGAGGCTAGGTTCACCACTGAGGAGACTGACTGGTGACGGCTCATACAGCTTTATTATGTGTAATGAAAGTAACCTCTATCACAATGTCTGAACCACTGTATAAGCAATGCTACCTCCTATGTCACCCCTTTTTCCTCTTGTGTCACCCCCTCTACATCATAGATTGTAAGCTTTTGCGAGCAGGGCCCTCAGTCCCATTGTGTGAATTGACTATTTCTTTTTAATGTATCTTTTTTGTCTGTACTTGAACCATACAATTTTTAAAGTGTCATGCTAAATATGTTGGAGCTATATAAATAAAATGTATTATTATGGTTATTATTATTATTATTACTGCCAATAGAAGAAGTTCGCGCACAGGGTGGACCTGAGGGGTCTTGGTCTGGGCACAAGTATTGCAGGTGGAGACATAGGCTGTGATATCACAAGACACTTCTCGCCACCAGTAAAGATGAGAGACAAGTCTTTTAGTACTAGAAATTTCCAGGTGACCACACAAAACTGAATCATGTAACTTGTTCAATAACTTAAGTCTATATGTAAAGTCTAATTTACATAATATTAAATTACCAATTTTCATGAAAATGGCGCTGCAATGCAGAATAAGAAGTATCTTTGGAAGCGTAGAAGCCGCCCTACAAGGTACTGTCATTAGCTTGATACCGATTTTCCAGCTGACAGACTCCCTTTAAAAACCTTCTCTAATGATCTTAGTGGTGGCAGTCTTTTGTCCAATGGATGTGCAGCAGCCCAGGGCTAGCAGTGTGGAAATGGCGCAAATGGGATTAGGCCCAAGATTCCGGTTTAGTTGGTGACAAGGGGGTTGCACTGAGGTTATGGTGTTGGAACCCCCGGGGCACTCCCTGCTACTTGTCTCCAATGTGATGATGCTTTTGGATGCCCTTCATGTTAGGTTAAATAAATAAAGGCACCAGAAACAGCATAGCAGTTGAAACAGGCACAACTTGCAGCTTAGTTTATTTGGCACAATTCATCCAGTCACACAGAAACATGGAAGCACAATTCACTTACAGCAGCAGGTTCCACATGTATGGCATTTTACACGTGTAGACTGAGTGGCTATTCTTTTCACCCCTTCCTCAGTCCACTGACTGTTTCCACCTCTGGAAGCAATCTGGAACCTATTCCTCTTTTCCAACCACTATTGGGGAAATGCAGGTTATGTCTTAGCCATGGATACCTAAGTTTCAGCACTGTTCAGCATTGGAAGTATTCAATAATTAGCAGGTTATGAAGTTCTCAGTTCTGCGGGTCTGGGGTCTGATGACATGGGACCGCCTGTTAGCGCTATCCATCACTATCTAACCTACAGAGTTTAAAGTGCTCTGTTAGATGTTAAAATTCCCCCTAAAAGGAAGATCTAAAAGCAACATTATCTTGCCCATAGCAACCAATCACAGCATAAGATTCATTTTGTATTCTGCTACTGAAAAATGAAAGCTGAATTGTGACTGGTTGCTATGGGCAACTAAGACAATTTTGTTTTTAGACCATTTTAATAAATCTGCTCAATTGACTCTCTGGAAACCAAGAGTTTACCTCCTGCTTAAAGACTGGGGGCTCCTAGATAAAACAAAGCTCCTTCCACCTTCTAGGAAATTCTTACAGACACAGAATAAAGCTAGGAAATGTTAATAGTCAGTGATAAACAGCGCAAACAAAACTTCTTTCATGTAAATCACAAGTGGGGAAGCCATTTTTTCTCACAACGGAATCACAAAGGAACTGACGTAGCACTTTCAAACCTGCACAGAAGTAACTGGGAAGACAGTGATATTGGACGGAAAAAGCTAATAAAATAGTCTAGCCAAAAGGAGTTTTATTGTAACTGGAGTGCAGCTAATTTTTGACTCACCCTCGTATTTCTGCTTTAGTTCACAGTGTAGCCACGCTTTCTTGGTCTACTTGCTCGAGTGTATGAATAGCAACTATTTCAATGTCATTCAAGTATTGTTTGTTCTAAAGAACTCACAGAATTACAGTGTGGTACTGTCATAGGATGCCACCGTTGCAACATGTCAGCTGATGAAATTTCTTCCCTCCTAGATATTCCACAATCAACTGTGAGTGGTATTACTGAAAAGTGAAGTGTTTAGGAACGACAGCAGACCACAGTCATAAAGTGCTGGGGTGTATAGTACATAAAAGTCGCCACCGATCCAATGATTCAGAACAGCAAGCCTTACATCAATAAACATAAAAGTCAAGCACTGAATGACATGATGTAAAGCACGGCAGACTGGACTCTGGACAACATGTTATGTGGATTGAGGAAAAAGGTTTCTCTATTTGGAAGAAAAAAGGATAAATCTGGGTTGGTGACTGCCAGGTTAATTTTACTTGTCAGCTATTAGGTAGACCTAGGTCCCTTAGTTTCAGTGAAGGCAAGTCCTAATGTTTCAGTATACAAATACATTTAGGACAACTGTATGATTCCAATGTTATGAGAACAGTTTGTTGTGAGAACAGAACCCTTTTCCACCATTACTTTGTTCCAGTGCACAAAACAAGGTCCACTAAGGCATGGTTTGGTGAGTTTGAACACTCTGAACACCTTTGGGATGAACTAGAATGGAGATTGTGAACCAGACCCTCTCTTTTAGGCAGATGTTAGTCTCATGTATTTGTTAAGCGACATAGATAAGTGACACTGGCTTAAGTGACCAGGGGCGCACCTCTAATGAGGCGAGGTGAGGCGGCTTCCTCAGGTGTCACTATTGGTGGGGCGGCATTTTTTATGTTTTTTTTTTACTATTCTTTATCCTAAACCAGCCCGAGACAGGCCACTCTGAAAACAAAGCTGAGCAGTACCCATCCGGGGCTGGCTTAGGAGACGTCATCACACCTCACGCAGACGTCTTATGCGTCGGTGAAGCAGAGGCGGCGGTTCCATCAAGGGATTGCAGGTAGGTGAGGATAATTTTTTTTTTTTAAATAGGCCGTTACCTGCTGGAGTAACCCCAGCAGGTAACGGCCTATTTACTTAACTATCCCCGCTTCTGCTCATGGCCGCCCCCCAGAGGCGTAGCTAGCGGGGGGCAGAGGGGGCGGTTTCCCCCGGGCCTACTGACTCTGTAGGGGTCCACCCCGGGGCCACGATTAATGATTTACTTTTAACTAGATTGGTGTCCACAGATACCGATTTAGTTAAAACCCATCCTGTCTTGTAAACCGCAAGCCACTACAAACCTGCGGTTTACAAGACACCGAGACCAGGCCAGCACGATGACATCATAGCATTGCGCCGCCTGTGCATGGACCCTGCACATCATAGAGCAGAGGAGAAGAGGAGGCAGCGGCGGCTCCATTCACTAAAGAATCACAGGTAGGTGAGGTGGTTTTTCTTAGCGCAGTTGTGGGTGTTTTAATAGTATAAGGGGTTGTTAGGAGGGGGAAATATAAGGGAGGATTCATTAGGGAGCTTTATGATGATAGGGAGTTTATTTATATAAGTACTATTAGGAGGCATTATAAGGGGGGAGGTCACTAAAATAAGGGGCAATTTATTTAAATAAGGTGGCACTTGGGCTTTATTAAAGCTAAGGCCCCACGTAGTGGGCAGCAGCAAAAAAGCGCTGCAGGAAAAAACGCAGTGGTAATGAATCGCAGTTTTTCCCACAGCGCTTTTCACAGAAAGTCCACGGACGTTTCCTCTGTGGACTTTCTGCGTCCATTATACCTATTGGAAAACCGCCGGTGTTTCCGTAGGTATAATTGACATGCTGCGATTTCCAAAACCGCAACAATTTTGGAAATTGTAGCATGTCCACTGTGTGTATTTTTCCGCAATATGTGGATGGAATTTGCTAGAATCCCATCCACTTTGCAGGAACTGTAAAACGCTGCATTTTTTCCGCAACGTTTAAACCGTAGCCACACCACGGCATTTCTGCCACGTGAGGCGAGGGCCTTAAGGAGTTTTCCACCTCATTTTTAATGATGATCTATCCTCAGAATAAACCATCAATAAGAGATCAGTGAATCCCCGCTGATCAGCTGTATGAAGGGGCCATGGCGCAGTCTGTTTATAATGTCCGTGTGATGTAATTACAGCCTTGTGACATAGATGTGTATAGGACGAGGTTGTAGTTACATTACATGGCCACTATGAGATGTATGATACTACATAAACAGAGAAGCGGTCACGGTGCATACATAGGTACCACGGTTCATTCAAACAGCTGATCCTGGTGGTCCCGGTATTGGAACCCCACTCATTTTTTTTTTACTTTTTAATAAGGAAATGTCTGGGACATTAATAATAAGGGACACTATTTAAAGGGGGTACACAGGGAAGTTATTAATATAAAGATGCACTTGGGGGTATTATTCATTATGGGGGGTTATATCATATCTTTTATAATTGGGGGTAGCAGCAGGATGGGGGCTTTGTTTAGGTGAGGAAAATGTGGGTTGGATGCCTGGAAAAGTGAGGAGCCAAAGATGTCTGTGTTGCAAACTTTACAGAGACAAGTTTCAGCTAGAAGAAGTGGTCACGGCGCTCCAAAAGGAAGAGAAGGGAAAAGGGGGCGGAGAGGCAGAGAGGCCCCCCCCAAAAAAAAAAAAAAACCCCCCCCCCCCCCCCAAAAAAAAAAAAAAAAAAAAAAACCCCCCCCAAAAAAAAAAAAAAAAAAACCCCCCCCCCCCCCCCCCCCCAACGGCACCTGTTTGACATTGTTATCAGTATAAAAGACACCTGTCCACAACCTCAAACAGTCACACTCCAAACTCCACTATGGTGAAGACCAAAGAGCTGTGGAAGGACAGCAGAAACACAATTGTAGACCTGCACTAGGCTGGGAAGACTGAATCTGCAATAGGCAAGCAGCTTGGTGTGAAGAAATCAACTGTGGGAGCAATAATTAGAAAATGGAAGACATACAAGACCACTGATAATCTCCCTCAATTAGAGGCTCCACGCAAGATCTCACCCCGTGGGGTTAAAATGATCACAAGAACGGTGAGCAAAAATCCCAGAACCACACGGGGGGACCTAGTGAATGACCTGCAGAAAGCTGGTACTAACGTAACAAAGGCTACCGTCAGTAACACACTACGCCGCCAGGGACTCAGATCCTGTAGTGCCAGACGTGTCCCTATACTTAAGCCAGTACATATCCGGTTTGCTAGAGAGCATTTGGATGTTCCAGAAGAGTATTGAGAAAAGTCATATGGTCAGATGAAACCAAAGTAGAACTGTTTGGTAGAAACACAACTCGTCGTGTTTGGAG
The DNA here is from genome assembly GCA_947044405.1 of Leptodactylus fallax. NCBI lineage: Eukaryota > Metazoa > Chordata > Amphibia > Anura > Leptodactylidae > Leptodactylus > Leptodactylus fallax. The sequence goes on from CAMRHE010000326.1 coordinate 1,842,834, forward strand.
GAGAGTGAATGAGTTGCATCCAAAAAACACCATACCTACTGTGAAGCATGGGGGTGGCAACATCATGCTTTGGGGCTGTTTCTCTGCAAAGGGGCCAGGACGACTTATCCGTGTACATGAAAGAATGAATGGGGCCATGTATCGTGAGATTTTGAGTGCAAACCTCCTTCCATCAGCAAGGGCATTGAAGATGAAACGTGGTTGGATCTTTCAGCATGACAATGATCCCAAGCACACTGCCAGGGCAAAGAAGGAGCGGCTTCGTAAGAAGCATTTCAAGGTCCTGGAGTGGCCTAGCCAGTCTCCAGTTCTCAACCCCATAGAAAACCTTGGGAGGGAGTTGAAAGTCCGTGTTGCCCAGCGACAGCCCCAAAACATCACTGCTCTAGAGGAGATCTGCATGGTGGAATGGGCCAACATACCAGCAACAGTGTGTGCCAACCTTGTGAAGACTTACAGAAAACATTTGACCTCTGTCATTGCCAACAAAGGATATATAACAAAGTATTGAGATGAACTTTTGTTATTGACCAAATACTTATTTTCCACCGTAATTTGCAAATAAATTCTTTAAAAATCAGACAATGTAATTTTCTGGATTTGTTTTCTCATTTTGTCTCTCATAGTTGAGGTCTACCTATGATGTCAATTACAGGTCTCGCACATCTTTTTAAGTGGGAGAACTTGCACAATTGGTGGCTGACTAAATACTTTTTTTCCCCACTGTACCTGATTGATGGGGGTCTGTCTGCAGAGACTCCCATTGAGCCTGAGAATTGGGTTTTTTCCCCCTACTGGGTGGGAATACAGCCTGACCGCAGCCAGGCTGAATATAGGTGTTTCACTTGGAGTACGGACAAACCCGCCTGACTCTCATTCACTTCGATTGGAGTGCCAAAGATACCCGAAGTCCAGTACTCAGCTATCTGCGGTGTTCCTATTAAAGAGAATGGGGGCCATGTGGGCTCGTCCATCCACCAAGCAGTTATTTTCATTGTTAATGCCGTGATGTTGATCTCTGACACTGAAGTAATACAGGAAGAAGAATTCTTTTATAAACTATTTTATAACTTTGTACATATATATTTATATTGTGCAACAATAGCAGCATGTGAAGCTAGTAGCATGTAAACTCAATTTTATTTTATTTATTTTTTTTGGGGGGGGGGGCGTCTTTCCATTGTTAAGTGCCAAATATACCAGAATTGTATACAATTGTTATACAGAAGCATTTAAAGTCCCTTGTTAGGAGGACCACTGAGATCTGGACCCCACATGGTTAAATGACCATAAATTTCAGTGATGTTATTAGTCCAGTTCAGTAGAAACGGTTAAGGAGGGTGTATTACAGATGTTAACATGTGGTTGTGTTATGGTTGTCTAAAACTGGCCTTTTAAAGAGAGAAAGAATTATATGGTGTCTGGAGCTGTGTATGAAGAAGAGGGTGCTTGCTTCTATTTCGCATTTTACCAATTATTGAAAATTGAGTGTAAATGAATATTGCACTTTTAAGCAGGGTTCACACTACCATTGGCTTCCATTATGAAGGTGTCCGTTAACAAAAAAAAGAAACGGACAATTATTATAACAGACATTAACGAACACTAATCGTTGATTGTAATGTCAATCTGTATTCCCTTAGTCCAGACAGCAGCACAATATGGGGTACCCCCGCCCCGGTGTGTTTTTTGGGGGGGGGGGGGCCCTTTAATTAGCACCAAAAGGTGCCTCCTACTAGCCCTATAAGAGGGCACAAGAGACCTCCCTCCACTGTGTAAATTATAAAGTAACAGGAAACAAGCTTCTAGGGAGGGAAGCCTTGTGCTGCTGTCTGGACTAAGGGAATACAGATTGACATTACAATCAACGATTCCCCTTACGTCCGACAGCAGCACAATATGGGGAGATAGCAAGTAATTCCCCTAGGGAGTGTTTCCTCGCCTTACAACGTCAAGGACTGACTGACCAAAGGCAGTTGTCTGAAAACTGCGGATGTCCAATGATAATGTTTAACAAAAGGTCAACTGAGATGACTATGATGCAGCCGCACAAATCTGGTCCAATGGTAAGGACCGATACTCAGCCAAAGAAGTCGACAACCCAGGTCGAGCGGCCGTAGAAAAACTGGAGGGAATAACTCCTGAATAAGAAAGGAAGACTTAATGGTCTCCTTGATCCATGTGGATAGAGTAGGCTTGGAAGCCTTGAGGCCTCTGTTTTTACCCTGCATATCAATTAGTAGGCTTTCGGCCTTCTTAAGCGGTTGAGTGTGGAATAGGTAAATCCACAGACACCTTACCACATCTAAGGTGTTGAGCTTTTCTTCCTCCTCAGAGGTTGGAGAGGGGAAAAACACAGGTAACGAAATTAGCTGATTGCTATTATAGTATGAGGGGACCTTAGGGATAAACCCAGGCAAACCTAAGGTGCACCCTATCTGCAAAAACAAAATGTACGGTTCTCTAGAAGAGAGGGCCTGGAGCACCCCTACTCTTTGGCAGATATAATAGCCAACAAAAAAGTGGTTTTGTAGGCTAAATATTTTATCTCCGTAGTCTCCAAGGGTCCAAATGGAGGACCGCACAGGCCTGTAATGACTACCGCAAGGTCCCACTGGGGATGATACTGAGGGCTTTAGCCTCATTGCCCCTTTAAGGAACCTTGCAACCAGAGGATCCTGAGACAGACGTCTGTTCAAATGAGCGGAGAGGGCCGCAATCTGCATTTTCAAAGTGGCAGGGCCAAGGCCCTTATCCAAACCGTCCTGAACAAAATATCAGCCGTTGAAGGTTCTAGATTATTAATACCCTTCTTGGAGCACCACTCCATGAAAATCTTGGCTGTCCTCTGGTAGTTCTTATTGGTAGATTCTGCTCTTGCAGAATAAAGGGTCTTCAGGACGGCCTCTGACAGTCCTCTATCCTGCTGTAGGGACTGCTCAACCTCCAGGCTGTCAGGTTGAATCTCCAGAGATCCTGGCACTTCAGAGATCCTTGGGAAACCAGGTTCTGGATGGGGGGAAGCCTCCAATATATCCCTCGACTCATCTCCATGAGTTGGGAAAAAACCAAGCTCTTTTTGGCCAGAATGGAATGATGGCTATCACAGAGACTTGGTCCTGTCTGATTTTCATTAATACCTTTGGTATTATTGGAATTGGAGGGAAGATGTATGCCAGCCTGGACCTCCAAGGGATGGACAGGGCATCCACTGCCAAGGGATTGTCCTCCTGGTAAAGGGAACAGAACTTCTCCACCTTGGCGTTGAATCGGGTTGCCATGAGGTCTATTTCTGGAAGACCCCTGTTCAGGGTAATCTGATGAAAGACTTCTGGATTGAGTGACCATTCTCCTGATACGGCATAACCCCGACTCAACCGATCCGCTACTATGTTCAGGGAGCCCTTGATGTGAACTGCGGATAAATGGGTTAGATTTTTCTCTGCCCATGTAAATATCAGATCTGCCTCTCTAAGGAGGGTTAGTGATCTGGTGCCTCCCTGTCTGTTCACGTACAGCACTGTGGTCATGTTGTCTGACCGGATTTTGACTGCTCTTCCCCTGGGAAGAGGCAAGCAATAGAGTAAGGCACGATATACAGCTCTGAGCTCCTTCCAGTTGGACAAGGTCCTTTTTTCAGGAGCGCTCCAGACTCCCTTTATGGAGTTTTCGTCCAATGGGCTCCCCATCCCGAGAGGGATGCATCTGTAGTCAACAGGGTCCAAGAAGGTTGGACCGTGGACCTTCCGTCTTTCAGGTGCAACCACCACTTGAGGGAAAGACGGGTCCTGGGGGAGAGTCGAATCTTCTTGCTGAATGTAAGAAGGGAGCGATCCCAAGCCTCTAGTAACTCCTTCTGGAGGGGACGTAAGTGCCACAAGGCCCATGGGACTGCCTCCACTGAGGAAGACATCAAGCCCAGGATCTTCATCAATGTTCTGATGGAGGCTATCGGCTTTTTGAAGAGGTGCCGGACTGCCGCAACCAGCTTCTCCTTCCTTGCTGGTGTCAAGGAGATTTGCAGGCGGACTGAATCTAGGAAGTAGTTTTCTCAGAGGAACTTCCTTCGAGTTGAAGGGATCGTTTTTGACTTCTCCCAATTTATAAGCCATCACAGACTCTGAAGGCTGTCTGTAGGTACTGGAGCAGAACACTCTGACTGGGCCTTTATCAACCAGTCGTCTAGATAAGGCACCAAGAATATCCCCTGAAGCCTGAGGGCGGCCGTTATGGGGGCCACTACCTTTGTAAAGGTGTGGGAAGCAGAGGAGATCCCGAAGGGTAGTGCTGTGAATTGAAAGTGCTTCCTGTGGCCGGAAACTACTACGGCAATCCTTAGAAAAAAACCTTCTGTGTGGAGGTAAATAGAAATATGCAAATGGGCGTCTTTTATATCCAAAGTCACAAAAAACATCGCCTTAGAGGAGAAAGGTGGTGACAGACTTTATGGTTTCCCTACGGAAGCGCTTCTTTTTGATGAAGCGGTTGAGGTACCTTAAGTCTATGATCATTCTCCACTTGTCTGCCGGTTTTGGCATCAGGAAGACGGGAGAATAGACACTGGATCCTTCTTCTAGAGAAGGGACTTCCACCAGGGCTCCCTTGTGAATGTACTCTCGGATGGAGCATTCCAATGTAGTCTGCTGCATTGTAGGGAGGCTGCGAGTTAACACAAACCGATCCTGAGGAGGACGGAGGAACTTGATTGCATAACCTCTTTGGATTACCTACCGGACCCATGGGTCTCGAATTTTTCCCTGCCCGCAGTTGAGAAAGTGGGAGACGCGACCTCCGACAAGAATCTCGGCCACAGGAAAACTGCTTCTGATGTCAAAAGCTAGGCTTGACTTTTTTATCATCAGACTTCGGAATCTCCGGCCGGCGTCTCTAGGAATAACTAGAGCCTCTCTGGACTGCCTTCCACGACGAGGCGGATAGCCTCTACCACAGCCAGAGCCAGACCTACCTCTGAAGGCCTGGGGTAAAGTTTTACCCTTCTTGTCGGCCAAGCCCTCTAGGATCTCGTCTAGGGCACAGCCAAAGACTCTACCCAGCTAAAAGGGTAATGCGTACAAATTATACTTTGAGGGGAACACAGCTCTCCAAGGTTTTAACCATAGAGGTCTTCCTGCTGCAGTGTTCTTGGTAAGTGCCAGGGATTTGGCCGCCAGCCTTAATTGATGGTGGGAGGCTTCCTTTAAATATTCAGCTGCTAGGGAAACTGAGCCTAGAAACCCTAGCAGCTCGTCTCTGGAGACTTCCAGAGTCGGTCACTTTCGAGGTGGACCAGGTCAGTACATAATTTGGCTGACACTTCACAGGACGCAACCGCCACAGCGGTCTTGGGTGAGGCAGCTGAATAAGCCTTCTTGAAGGTATTGTTGAAGCGCCTGCCATGGCGTCGTGCAGATTTGCTCCATCATCTGATGGTACCTTAGTGCGGCAGGACAGTTTAACCACTGCCATATCCACCTTGGGAGGAGAACCCCATTGATCCCATTGAGCAACTGGGAATAAAGCGCCGAACCTCCTAGGAACCACAAGAGGTTTTTCAGGACTTCTTCCACTCTGAGGACATTAATTTTTGTAATGTCTGGTCCACTTGGAAGACCCTAGGCCCTCTATAGGTGGACGCGGAGGCTTCCCCGTCAACATCACGATCCTTAGACCAGATGGACTTCAGCAGCCGGCTTAATTTTTCGAGTGGAAGCACGGCCTGCTGGGATCTTCAGTGGAATCGTCAGATGAGAGTGTCTCGTCCACTATCTGATAATCTTCATCAGAGATCCGTAAGGAAGATTGTGTCTCAATCTGCGGTCTCTTGGCAATCTGGGCGATGGAAGAACGAATCTCCTTTAAGAGACTCCTCATATAGTCCTTTACCCAAGTAACAACCTCTTATAGAAGGTACTTCCGGCGGAGATCCGCGACACTGGTGACAGCGGGTAAAATCATAGCCGTCAGGTAAAGGGGTATTGCAATCCAAACACATTAGGTGTTTCACGTTTAGAGGAATTTTTCCTCCTAAGCGCATCGCCATTACGTGATGCAGAAGATGACATCTGAACATCAAACAGCCATGTGACACTGAAACAGGGAAGATCGCCAAGCATCACATAAAAACCCAAGGGGTACCTCTTTTTTTTTTTTTTTTTGAATCGGTCACTTGAAGAGAGAAAAAAACCGTCAGAAAAAAACCAGCCACCGCAACCCACAGCAGAGGAGCTAGAAACCACTCACTCAACAAATAAAGGACTGCATTCAGACCTTTTAAATGTAATCCAGCAGCGAGGGGAGGAAGCCAACAAAGAAACATTTATACAGCACCAAAACAAGTCAAACGCCATACTGGAACATAGAGGAGCATAAGCCCAAGCCAGAGGCTCAAAATACAAGCAGCAAAAATCAATTCTATATTTTGCCTTTAAATTTTAAATTTCCAAACTTACCGCACTTTTTCCGAGAAAACCGGAAGTAGGGCGCAGTGGTGCGCAAAGGCTTCCTTCCCCTGGGAACACGGAACCAGAGAAAAGTTCCGGCCGCGGAGGTTCCCCGCTTACTTCCGGGATCGCGCTGCCTGCAGATGGATGCCGGATAACGCTGCGCTGCGGTGCGAAGGCCCGAAGGACCGGAGGTTTTTTCTTTGGGACCGAGGTACCCCAAGAAGGTAAGCCAGGAGTAACTAAAACCCCTAGCAACGGGAGGTCACAAGAGACCTCCGTCCACCTGTTCCACACAGGACAGAAAAAAACACAGTGGAGGGAGGTCTCTTGTGCCCTCTTATAGGGCTAGTAGGAGGCACCTTTTGGTGCTAATTAAAGGTTCCACCTGTCCTAAACAACACACAGGGGGGGAGATACCCCTTATTGGGCGGCGGTGGGGGGTGGGGGGGGGGGGGGTAAGGGGGCCTTTTTTTAAAAAAACAAAAAAAAAAAAAAAAAAAAAAAAAGTGAGTGTGGGTGTGGGTGGTGGGTGTTTTTTTATTCTTTTTTTTTTTTTTTTTTTTTTTTTTTTTTTTTTGGTTGGGAGGGGGGGGAAAAAAAAAAAAAAAAAAAGGGGGGAAGGTGGTGGTGGTTTTTTTTTGTTTTGTTTTTTTTTGTCTTTTTTGTTAAAAAAAAAAAAAAAAGGGGTGTTGTGTTGTTTGTTTGTGTTTTGTTTTTAGGAGGGAGAAAAGTGGTGTGTTGTGTGTTTGTTTGGGGGGGGGGGGGGGGGGGGGGGGGGGGGGGGGGGGGGGGGGGGGGGGGGGGGGGGGGGGGGGGGAAAAAAAAAAAAAAAAAAATGAAATAAAGATTTTGTGTGTTGGGGGTGGGTGTGGGTTGTTGGGGGTGAATGGGGTGGGGGGGGGGGGGGGGGGGGGGAGGGGGGGTTGTTGTTTTGTGGTTTTTTTTTTTTTGTTTTTTTTAATAAAAAAAAAAAAAAAAAAAGGAGGAAAGGAGGGGGGGGGGGGGAGAGAGGGAGGGGGGGGGGGAAAAGTTTTTGTTTTTTTAAAAAAAAAAAAAAAAAGAGAAAAAAGAAAAAAAAAATGGGGGGGTGTGAAAATTTATTTAAATATTTTATGTTTTTTTTTTTTTTTTTTTTTTTTTTTTTTAAACAGAGGCTTCTAGTTTATGTCTTAAATTGTTTTAGCCAGTGAAACTGTTTTTTGAAATGGGAGTTTGCTGAATGTCTGTTCCACATAGTGATGCGGGAATACATAACACATACTATACAAGGACAATTGTCTGGACACCATGTGCCTGAGGAATGTTGAACAACAGCTTGAAATTATGTAGGGGGCACATATAGCACTGTAAGGTATCCCAAGAAGACACAAATGCTCAAGGAACAGACTGAGAATGATGACAATTTCTGTAGTCAGATGTTCAGTAACATGCACAATAAAATGCTTATGATGTAGGCAGGAAAGCAGTTGCTGTCATCACATTTTTCTTAAGTAGGCAAATTCAAAAGAACCAACAGTGTTCCTTCATCTTACAGTGTCTAATGTGCAGTTATAATAAATGCATTTTCTGTTTCTTTTTAGAACAAATCACATCTGTTCATTATATGTTGCATCTAATTAGGACTTAAAGGGGTTGTCCAGTTTCAGACCAATATACCAATACACATCTTATTTTTTGTATAATGAAAAGTTATACAATTTTCCAATATACTTTCTGTACCAATTCCTCATGTTTTTCTGGATCTCTGCTTGCTGTCATCCATTCTTCTTGTTTAAAGCCGGGGCCCCATGTTGCGTAAACGCCGCAGTTCGGCCGTAAAAACCGCTGCGTTTACAGTCTCTGCAAAGAGGATGGGATTCTAGGACTCCCATCCCCACATTGCGGAAAAATACGCGCATTGTACATGCTGCGATTTCCAAAACCATTGAGGTTTTGGTAATCGCAGCATGTCAATTATAACTACAGAAATGCCAACAGTTTCCCTATAGGTATAATAACTTTCTGTGAAAGCACTGAGGGGAAAACTGCGATGCGTTGCAGCTGCAGTTTTTCACGTATCGCTTTCTTGTTGCGGCCCACTACATAGGAGCCTAATGTGGATAAAAATCAGTCCATGGTCATGTGATGGATACACAGGTGCACTGCTCATTACCAGGCAGATGTCTGATTACTGTGCTGTGCACCTGTGTATCCATCACATGACCATGGTCCGAGTTTTATCCACTACAAGTAACAGAGTGAATGACAGCAAGCAGAGATCTAGAAAACTGTGAGGAATTGATACTGAAAGTATATTGGAAAATTGTACAACTTTTTAATGATACATACAGTAACATTAGTTTCTGAATATTGGTTTGAAACCAGACAACCCATTTAACCCCTTAAGGACACAGCCCAAAAGTGCATTAAGGACCAGGCCTCGTTTTTTCAAAACTGACATGTGTCACTTTATATGGCAATAACTTTGAGACGTCTTAACTTACACAAGTGATTTTGAGATTGTTTTTTCGTGACACATTGTACTTCATGTTAGTGGTAAACACTAATGAATATTTTTGTATTTATTTATAGAAAAATAGGAAATTTGATGGAAATTTTGAAAAAAATCGCAATTTTCAAAATGTGAAATGCTCTGCTTTTCAGATAGATAGTCATACCACCCAAATACATTAATACATATTATCTACCATATCTCTGCTTTATATCGGCATCATCTTTTAATTGTCCTGTAATTTATTTTGGATGTTAGAAGGCTTACAAGTGTAACAGCGATTTTGTAGATTTACAAGAAAATTTCCCAAACTAATTTTTTAGGGACCACTTCAGTTCTGAAGAGGATTATAAAGGCCTATATATTAGAAACCCCCATAAATCACCCCATTTTCAAAACTGCACCCCTCAAATAATTCAAAATAACATTTGGGAAGTTTGTTAACCCTTTAAGAATTTCACTGGAATTAAAACAATATGGAGGTGAAATTTAGACATTTAATTTTTTCCCACTAATTTCTTAATTTAGCCCTAAAATTAACACATTCACAAAGGGTTAAAGGAAAAAATGCATCTCACAGTTTGTTATGCAATTTCTCCCGAGCACGGAAATACCCCACAAGTGGGTGTAAACTGATGTTTGGGCGAATGGCAGCGCACGGAAGGGAAGGAGCGACACTGGGCGTCTGAAAAGCAGATTTTGCTGGAATAGTTTTCAGGTGCCATGTCTCATTTGCAAAGCCCCTAGAGTACCAATACAAAGGAAAACCCCAAAAAGTGACCCCATTTTGCAAACTACACCTCTCACAGAATTCATATAGGGGTATAGTGAGCATTTTGACCTTACATTCGTTTCACAGATTTTGCTAACACTGGGATGTATAAATGAAACATTACTAAAATGTCACTTTATCCCCAAAGTTTTCATTTTCACAATGGGTTAAAGGAGAAAAAGCACCCCACAGTTTGCAAAATAATTGCTCCTAAACACAGCAATACCCCATATGTGGTCGTAATCTGCTGTATGGGTACATGGCAGGGCTCAGAATGGAAAGAGCGCTATTTAGCTTTTGGAGAGCAGATTTTGCTGGAATAGTTTTCAGGTACCATGTCGCATTTGCAGAGCCCCCAAAGTACCAATACAGTGGAAACCCCCTAAAAGTGACCCCATTTTGGAAACTACACCCCTCACAGAACATATCAAGGGACATAATGAGCATTTTGACCCTACAGCTGTTTCACAGATTTTATTAACATTGGGACATTAAAATGAAAAATTACTTTTTTTTCCAATAAACCGTCAATTTAGCCCCAAATTTTTCATTTTCACAAGAGGACAAAGGAGAAAAAGCACCCCAAAGTTCGTTACACAATTTCTCCTGAATACAGAAATGCCCCATATGTGGTTGTAATCTGCTGCATGGGTAAATGGCAGGGCTAAAAATGGAAAGAGCGCTATTTAGCTTTTGGAGGGCAGATTTTGCTGGAATAGTTTTTGGATGCCATGTCGCATTTGCAGAACCCCTAAAGTACCAATATAATGGAAACCTCTCAAAAGTGACCCCATTTTAGAAACTACACCCCTCAAGGAATGTATCAAGGGGTATTATCATTTAGAGCCTAAAAATGCTTCCCAAAAATTAATGTACAAAGTGAAAATTAAAGTTTTTAAAGAAATATCCAATTTCAGTGCCTAATACGTTGCGGCCACTTTGTGGCATCAGAGACATGCACTCCTAAAACTATTACGTGGGCTATCCCAGGGACAAAAAAAATTATATATGTGGGTATAAACTGCTGCTTGGGCACACAGCAGGGCTCAGAAAGGAAGGAGCACTGTGGGTTTTTTTAGCTTTTGGAGTACAGATTTAGAGGGACTTTCTGGTCGCCATGATATTTTTGCAGAGCCCTGGAGGTGCCAGTAAATTGGAATTTCCCAAGAAGTGACCCCCATTTTGTAGGGGCAATTTTAGGGTTTCTGCAAATGTGACATGGCGTCCAAAAAACAACAATCTAAATATGCGCTCCAAAAGCACATAGCGCTCCTTCACATTTGCGCCCTGCTGTGTGCCCAAATGACAGTTTATGCCCACACGTATGACACTGGTGTACCCAGGATAACGTACTTAACAATGCCATATGTGGGTATAAACTGCTGTTTGGGCACAGCCAGGCACAGAAGGGAAAGAGCGCTATTTTGGTTTTTAGAGCACAGTTTGCTTTTTGGACACCATGCCACTTTTGCAGAGACCATGAATTGTCAGTAAAGTGGAATCCGCAGACATGTCACCCCATTTTGGAAACTATACCCTTCAAGGGATTTATCAAGTGGGGTAGCGAGCATTATTAACCCTTAAGTGTTGCATTCATTTAATTTCCAAAAATGAATGCGCAGCTGATAATGAAAAGTTAAAAATGAAATTTTTCTATAGATACGCCATTTCAGTGCCCGATATGTTGTGCCCAGCTTATGTCTGCACAGACACACACTCCAAAAACTGGTGATCGGGGATCCCGGGCACAACAGCTTTTGGAGCGTTCATATCTGATACAAGCCGGGCACAACATATTACGCACAGAAATGTTCTATTCCTGGAATAATTGTCATTTTCACCTTTCATCATCAGCTGCCTATTCATTTACGGTTAATAAATTATAGCAACACTTGGGGGTTAAAAATGCTCACTGTACCCCTGGATAAATTCCTTCAGGGGTGCAGTTTCCAAAATGGGGTGACATGTCAGGGGATTCCACTGTACTGGCATTTCAGCTCTGGAAAAGTGCAATGGCGTCCAAAAACCAAATAGTGCTCCTTCCCTTCTGTGCCCGGCTGTGCCCAAACAGGAGTTTATACCCATATATCACATTAAGTACCTTATCCTGGGTACACCAGTGTCATACATGTGGGTATAAACTGCGGTTTGGGCACACAGTGGGGCACAGAAGGGAAGGAGCGCTATATGGCTTTTGGAACGCAGATTCAGATGTTTGGGATCTGGATGCCATGTCATGTTTGCAGAGCCTCTAAAGTACCAGTAAAGTAGAATCCCCTAGGGAATGACCCCATTTTGAAAACTGCACCCCTCAAAGAATTTATCAAGGGGTGTAGCGAGCATTAGTATCCCAGACGTGACTGCACAGCAGATGGGGAAAAGTGAATATGTAATCTGTGCGTAGTACATTGGGTACACTAAATTCCCTACTATTTCCCCAGTAGTTCCTATTATTGGGGGGTCACTCTGGGGGTCACTTCTGGTTTATTATCCCTCGTAAGCTCTAAATCTGGGGTGTACCCTAATATACGCTCGCACAGCTTATACATTCCCTTCCTGCCGCAGCCAGTTATGCTCTAATGATTTGGCGATTTTTGGGGTTTTTGTCTTCACATTGTACGAGTTATATTTTCTTTATTTCTCTGGTGATGTAGCCATATGAGGGCTTGTTGTTTTCAGGGTGAGATGTATTTTTTAATGACATCATTTTTAGGTGCTTACAACTTATTAAATAAATTTTATTAACTCTTTCTTGGTGGATTAAAAAACAACCCCATCAATTCTGGCACTGCGTTTTACCTTTAAAATTTTTCACCATGCAGCGTAGAGCATAAGTAACATGTTATCTTTATTCTGCGGGTCGGTATGATTACGGCGATACCTCATTTATACTGTTTTTTTATGCAATACCAATTTTGCAGAACAAAAACCCATTTGGGGACATAAATTAATTTTTTTTGCATCGCCATCTTCTAAGATGCGTAGCATTTTTATTTTTCAGTTTAGAGAGTTTGTTTAGGGCTTATTTTTTGCGGTACAACCTGTGCTTTTTATTGGTACTTTTTTGGGGTACATATGACTTTTTGATCACTTTTTATGGCATATTTTGTAAGGTGAGATGGCGAAAAATCGTTACTTTTGGCGGGTTTTTTCCGTTTTTTTTCCCCGACTTTCACCGTGTACATTAAATATGGTTTCAGTTTTATTGTACAGGTTGTTATGGACGCAACGATACCAAATATGTATTGTTTTTATTAATTTTTAGGTTTATTTTTTTATATAATTCATTTTATATAGGAAAAGGGAATTTTTGGGGCTTTATTCTTTTATTAATTTTTTTCACATACTTTATTATTTTTTTTTTTCACTTTTTTTTACTATTTCTTGTGTCCCATTAGGACACCTGAGCCAGCAATGCTTTGATTGCTGGCTCAGCACTATAGACTGCAAGACACGAGCATACACGTGTCTTGCAGCCTATACAGGAAGTCAGCACTATGGAAACACAACGCTGACTTCCTGATGTCTCGGCAGGATCAACCAGGTACTGGGGGCTCCAGGCAGCCTGGGGTCACTTGGCAGACCCCGGGCTGCAGATTAGAGATATCGGCACCCCCCCTGATCTCGCCGCGGGGGGTGCCGGGGGGGGTCGGCAAGACGGCGGAACCCCTTGGATGCCGCGGTCATGTTTGACCGCGGCATCCAAGGGGTTAAAACCGCCGATCGGAAGTTATGGCCGACCGGGGGTTATGGAGCAGGGTGTTAGCTGTCAGATACAGCTAACACCCGGTTCCGATACCGCCCGCTCAGATAGTGAGCGGGCGGCCGGCCTCGGGCATAGTATTACGTCCTGGTGCGCGAAGTACCTAGCGCCCAGGACGTAATAGTACGTCCAAGGTCGTTAAGGGGTTAAAGGATCCTAATTCTATATAGAAGTGCCAAGCTGCACCACTGTCTGCACCTGAGCTGCAACTTGCACACCCGGCACCCCCCACTGCCCCCACGGCATTAGAAACGCTTCCGTAATGGTATTTCTTTTGTTGGGGGGGGGGTGGGAGACTATTACACTGAAGAGCAAAAGGGTAACAATGTTTTGAACTTGTGACTTTCAGGCTCCATATCTCACTATCCACTACAGCTTCGAATGTGAGACTACCATCATTTTATAGACAATCATTTTGACTCTCTCATATATAAATTTGACTTGAAACTATGTAGCATATGATTAGTTATTCATATTCTTGTCATGTAACTGCATTGTTACTGTTTTGCTCCTTTTTTATCTTGAATACTACAGATTACAGACTGTTCTCACATTCCCTAATAGCTCAATGTGTTATTAGGTGGATTCCCAAGTGAAAGGTCACTGGTTCAAATCGAGGATCAGCCATGAAGAAGAAACAGCATCATCCAGCTCATCAATAGCACTCTCTTGGTCAAGAAAATTGCCAAACTGCAATTGAGTGGCCTGGCAGTTGGAAGAATACGAAATTAAGTCCATTCAAATACCAAGAGGTGGACATCCAGGCAAAATATCAGAGTCAAAAAGTCAGTTCATCAGTTCTGGCGTGACAAACACAACAGTGGAGGTGGCTCATATGCTTCGGAATAGTCACAGACGTGCATTACACAAGTCTGGAATGGTAGCTCAAAAAAGGTGAAGAAGCCACAACTTCAATATCGTCATAAGAACCTCCACAGAAAAAGATCACTGTTCCTCCTTGCCTACTTCATTGTTGGTATCTCAAATTCACATAATGATCAAAAACTGGTGTTTCATGCTTATAGGTATATTTACTTCACCTTATTGATATATACAGTAGGTACGGAAAGTATTCAGACCCCTTTAATTTTTTCACTCTTTGTTTCATTGCAGCCATTTGCTGAAAGCAAAAAAGTTCATTTTATTTCTCATTAATGTACACTCAGCACCCCATCTTGACAGAAAAAAAACAGAAATGTAGATATTTTTGCAAATTTATTAAAAAAGAAAAACTGGCATATTATATGGTCATAAGTATTCAGACCCTTTGCTCAGTATTGAGTAGAAGCACCCTTTTGAACTAGTACAGCCATGAGTCTTCTTGGGAATGATGCAACAAGTTTTTCACATCTGGATTAGGGGATCCTCTGCCTTTCTTCCTTGCAGATCCTCTCAGTTCCATCAGATTGGATGGTGAACATTGGTGGACAGCCATTTTCAGGTCTCTCCAGAGATGCTCAATTGGATTGAGGTCAGGGCTCTGGTTGGGCCAGTCAAGAATGGTCACAGAGTTGTTCCGAAGCCACTCCTTTGTTATTTTAGCTGTGTGCTTAGGGTCATTGTCTTGTTGGAAGGTAAACCTTCGGTTTTGTACTGATTTTTGAATGAGCATTTTTTGTATTGATTTGGATATATGAATTAGGATTGCAACCACATTTATGGTTTCTGTATAGATTTCGTTACATGTGAATTGTCTATTTCTTTATTTCATTCCTATATATTTATTTTCACTATTTATTGAAATTGCATTATATTTATTTATTATATATATATTTAGTGATCATATATGAATTTGGATATGTATGCATGACCAGATTGAAGGTTACGTTAACTTATGGGCTATGTTCAGGAAATATAAATGGACGATTATTTTTGTCCAGGTACTGGGTAGGGTGGTTTCAGGATTGTTGGAAAACCCTTGTTATTGTTTTTAAGTGGTTTTATGTGTCGTCTTTTGTTCAGTAATAAAGATTCCCCTTACGTCTGACAGCAGCACATTATGGGGTATCTCTGCCCCTGTGTGTTGTTTAAGACGGTGGAACCTTTAATTAGCACCAAAAATAAGAAGTTGCCTCCTACTGGCCCTATAAGAGGGCACCAGAGACCTCCCTCCCCTGTGTTTTTTTCTGTCCTGTCTGGGACAGGTGGACGGAGGTCTCTCGTGACCTCCCGTTGCTAGGGGTTTTTTCTACTCCTGACTTACCTTTAGGGGGTACCTCGGTCCTTTCTGATGTTTCAAAAAACCTCCAGTACTTCGGGCCTTTTCGCTCCGCAGCGCAGCATTATCCGGCTCATCGTACTACAGGCAGCGCGATCCCAGAAGTAAGCGGGGAACCTCTCCGGCAGGAATTTTTTCTTCGGTCCCGTGTTCCCCGGGGAAGGAAGCCTTTGCACACCACCGCGGCCTACTTCCGGTTTTCTCGGGAAAAGTGCGGTAAATTTGAAAATTGAAAATTTAAAGGCAAAATATAGAATTGATTTTTGCTGCTTGTATTTTGAGCCTCTGGCTTAGGCTTATGCTCCTCTATGTTCCATTATGGCATTTGACCTGTTTTGGTGCTGTATGAATGTTTTCTTTGTTTGGCTCCTCCCCTCGCTGCTGGATTACATTTAAAAGGTCCTCAGTCCTTTACTTGTTGAGCTCGTGGTTTCTAGCTCCTCTGCTGCGGTTTGCGGTGTCTGCAGATTTACCTATCCCGCACTCAACCGTTTAGGAAGGCCGAAAACCTACTAATCAACATGCAGGGTAAAAACAAAGGTCTCAAGGCTTCCAAGCCTACTCTATCTCTTCCTTTCTTATTCAGGAGTTACTCCCTCCAGTCTTTTCTACGGCCCACTCGACCAGGGCTGTGTCGGCTTCTTGGGCTGAGTATCGGTCCTTACCATTGGACCAGATTTGTGTGGCTGCATCATGGTCATCTCAGTTGACCTTTGTTAAACATTATTGTTTAGACGTCCGCAGTTCCCAGACAACTGCCTTTGGTCAGACAGTCCTTGACGTTGTAAGGCGAGGAAACCCTCCCTATGGGAATTACTTGCCATCTCCCCATATTGTGCTGCTGTCGGACGTAAGGGGAATCGTTGATTGTAATGTCAATCTGTATTCCCTTAGTCCTGACAGCAGCACAAGGCTTCCCTCCATAGAAGCTTGTTTCCTTTTACCCTTTTACTTTATAATTTACACAGGGGAGGGAGGTCTCTGGTGCCCTCTTATAGGGCCAGTAGGAGGCACCTTATTATTTTTGGTGCTAATTAAAGGTTCCACTGTCCTAAACAACACACAGGGGCAGAGATACCCCATATTGTGCTGCTGTCAGGACTAAGGGAATACAGATTGACATTACAATCAAAGATTATTATTTTTGATAAGTGGATGTGTGTGTCTTTCATGTCGTCTTTTTCTTTTTCTGTGGAGCTATATTATCTTTCAACAAGTATACAGTACTCCAATAGTTATATTTTGCTATCGGTGGTTGCAGAGGCGTAGCTAGGGGTTCAGCACAGGGGTGGCGAACATGTCCAAGTGGGCCCCCAACTTAGGTATACCAATATTATCACTATACGGTGACCGTATAGTGGTATATATCAGATCTACACAGGGCTCTGCAGACGATTTAGGCAAATACAGTGCATTAACATTTAGTGACTTACTAGTGACGTCTCTGACTAATCGTTCACATTCCCCATCTCTTTCATCTGAACCGCCATGACCATTTCTTCCAGTCTCTGTAAAGTTTGCAGCACAGACATTTTTGGCTCCTTACTTTTCCAGGCACCTGACCCACATTGTCCTCACCTGAGCATCCACCCTGCTGCTACCCCCAATTATAAAATATATAATATAACCCCCCATAATAATACCCACAAGTGCATCTTTAAATTAATAACTTCCCTGTGTACCCACTTTAAATAGTGCCCCTTATTAATAATGCCCCAGGTGTTTCCTAATTAAAAAGTAAACAAAAGGTAATAATAATTAATGGGGTTCCAATAATCGGGACCCCCAGGATCAGCCGTTTGAATGAACCTTGGCACCTGTGTAAGCGCCGTGACCCCTTCTCTGTTTACATAGTGTCATTCATCTCATAGCGGCCATGTAATGTAACTACAGCCTCACCCTATACACGTCTATGTGACAAGGCTGGAATTACATCACACGGACACTATAAACAGACAGCGTGTGATATAAACAGGTGCCATAGCCCCTTCATACAGCTGATCAGTGGGCAATCACTTATCTCTTATTGATGATCTATTCTGAGGATAGATCATCAATTAAAAATGAGCTGGAAAACTCTTTAAGCAAAAAAGCGCTGTTCTTCCTGCTGCGCTTTGCACAGAAAGTTCGCAGAGGTTTCCTCTGCGGACTTTCTGCTTCAATTATAGCTACAGGGAAACCGGGAGCGTTTCCATAGGAATGCTGCGATTTCCAAAACCACAACTGTTTTGGAAATCGCAGCATGTCCACTGCGCATATTTTACCACAAAGTGGGAATGGGATGGGGCCCCACGTGGCAAAAACGCCACGGGAAAAAAAATGCGGCATTTTACAGTTCCTGCAAAGTGGATGGGATTCTAGCAAATACCATCCACACATTGTGGAAAAATGTGTGCAGCGGGCACTCTGCGATTTCCAAAACCGTTGCGGTTTTAAAAATCGCAGCATGTCAATTATACCTACGGAAACACTGGCGGTTACCCTATAGTTATAATGGAAGCAGAAAGTCTGCAGAGGAAAAATCTGTGGCCCTTCTGTGAAAAGCGCTGCGGGAAAAACCACAATGTTACTGCCGCGGTTTTTCCTGCAGCGCTTTTTTGCTGCAGCCCGCTACATGGGGCTTTAGTCTTAATAAAGCCCAAGTGTCACTTTTATTAAATTAATTGCCCCCTCATATTATGCCCCTGATTCCCCCTGACATAAATACTGCACCCCTAATGACCCCTTATATCGATGACCACCCCCCTTATGTTCATAATACCTCCTAATATCAATAACCTCCCCCCTTGTACCCCGTAATAACCCTTATATAAATGACCCCCCCCTTATGTTCATAATGCCCCCTCCCTTATAGTTATAATTCCCCCTCCTAACAACCTCTTATACTATTAAAATACCCACAACTAAGCTAAAACAAAACAAATATAAGTGATACTCACCTACCAGCGACCATGACGAACTGAGCCGCCGCTTTCTCTTCTTGACCATGCGCTCTGTGCGCAGGGTCCACGCATAAGAAGTCAGCGTCTCAGCGTAGGAGGCGCGATGTTGTGACGTCATCGCGCCACCTGTGCTGATGACTGTGTTCTCATTTTCATGTAAACCGCAGGCCTGAAGTGGCTTGCGGTTTACAAGACAGCAAGTGGCAGGAAGCGTTTTAACTAGATCGGTGTCTGCAGACACCAATCTAGTTAAAAGTAAAAGATGTATTAATGGTGGCCCCACGGTGGGCCCTACAATGTCAGTGGGCCCGGGGTAGCCGCCCCCTCTGCCCCCCCCGCTAGCTACGCCTCTAGGTGGTTGTCATCATTTTTGCATACTATACAGCGAGACTTGTTTGTAGTATCGTCATAAGAAGTGTCAGCTTGAAATTGCAAAAAAAAGTATGAAAGTGGACAGTAGAAGATTGGAAATGGATTATTTAGAGAGATGAGATGAAAGTCAATAGACTGGGCTCTGATGTTTGCAAATGAGTCTGGAAGAAACAAAGGAAAAGGGGGCTAACACATCGAGAAATTGAAGGAACTGTCAAGTTTGGTGGAGAAAGCCTGATGATATGGAGTTGTTTTATAGCCAAAGGTGTTGGACACTTGAACAATGCTGAGCTATATGTGAGTATCCTACAAGACGAGTTACTTTGTACACTTGGGTACTATGGGAATGAAAAGGATGACATAGTGTTCCAGCAGGACAATGACCCAAAGCATAAGTTGAGATTAGTGAAGAAATGGTTCAATGACACTGAAGTAGAGGTGCTGAATTGGTCCCCATAGTCCCCAGACCTCAACCCAATTGTACACTTGTGGGTAGAGTTGAAGAAAATGTTCTATTCGTACCCAAGTGAGTCGACCAGTATGCACCAACATTTGGAACATGTAGAAGAAACCTGGGATCATAGTTTGGTCGAGACATGAATATGATCAAGAGCATGCCCAGAAAGATTCAGGCAATGCTGAAAGCCAAAAGTGGATTAACAAAATACTAACAAAATAATAAAAATTTAATTTTAGTTTTTTAGGAGCAAAACAATAACAATGCAGTCACATGACAAGAATCTGCATAACTAATCATATGCTAAATAGTTGCAAGTCACATTTATGTATGAAAGAGCGAAGATGATTGTCTATAAAAAGATGGTAGTCTCACATTGGAAGCTGTAGTGGATGTTGAGGTATGTAGCCTGATAGTCAAAAGTTCAAAACATTGTTACCCTTTTGCTCATCAGTGTATCTGTGGGGAGGCACTATTACGGTACTATTAAAGTAATATCCCACCCACAGTAAATAGTATTGCTTATGTTGAGGGGAACACTGTTACCTGGGAGGGCGCTATTAGGGTACTATTACAGTAATAGTGCCCACCCACAGGTAATAGCATTGCTTATGTTAGGGGGAGACTGTAACCTGTGGGGGGCACTATTAGGGCACTACTAAAGTAATAGTGCCTTCCACAGATAATAGCATTGTTTATGATGGGGGGAGATTATTACCTGTGGGTTCAGGGGGGAGATATTATGGCACTATTGCAGTAATATTGCCCCACCATAGGTTATGTTGGGGGGAGACTATTACCTGTGGTTGGAGAAGATGCTATTAGGTCTCAATTACTATAATAGTGCCCACCCCCCACAGGTAATAGCATTTCTTATGTGGGGGCAATATTATTATATTATTTATTATTATATTATTATATAATAGTGTCCCCCGCCAAAGTTAATAACATTGCTTATGTTGGAGGAGACTATTACCTGTTGGAGGGTGGGCGCTATTAGGACACTATTACAGTATTAGTGCCCTCCTCGCACGTAATAGCATTGCTTATGTGAGAGGCACTATTTTTGTAATAGTGCTCCCCCACAGTTAATAACACTGCTTATGTTGGGGAGTGGACGCTATTAGGGTACAATTACAGTAATAGTGTACCCCCACAGGTAATAGCATTATTTATGTGGGAGGGGCTATTACATATAGGGCTTGCTATTAGAGCACTATTACAGTAATAGTGCACCGCCACAGTTAATAGTATTATTTATGTGGGAGGGGCTATTGCCTACTTGAGAAATGCATAGACTTCGCCATAGCTTGGGCTCACCCAAGATAGGTGCTGCAGTCACTACATTAAGATATATGGAACTGATTTTCAAAGAAATCTGTGTTTGTGAATATACCCTAATAGTTATAACAAAAAATCCCATTGACAAAAATTTGGCTTTTACAATGCAAGCCAAAAATTAATCAAATAAGTCTAATCCTGAAGAATGTGTGTGGTCACCTTCTCTGAGCTGTTATTGTATGGAAAAAAACCTGTAAAATATTAACACTTCTGTAGTTTTAAAGGCATTAACCCAGAAAAGCTGAATTAAAATCTGATACTACATCTTAGACCTGTTCGTTCTTTCTGTATGATACATAGGGAACTATTCAGAAATCTGACGCCACTATTGAGAAGTGTGATTTCCTGCAATAAGATAATATTGATAGCATAAAAGACTGAAAAGGGCAAAGTATAATAAACTGAGTACACAGCCCTGAGGAGTAACCTTTTATACCGTTTCCTGCCTGTCTGTTCAGTAGCATAAAAACATTAATCAACAATGGATAAATAGAAGTTTGCCCAGGTCAAAAATAGAACATGAAAAGTGTCCTGATTTTAGATGCAAACTGCCATAAAACAGCAAGCAACCTGATCTGTATATTTAGGGTATAATAACTTTGGGAAGTCAGTAAAATAGTTTATTTATGTCCAAGGGTGTAACTAGCAAAGACCGGGCACCAAAGCAATCTTTTGACTTGGCCCCCCCTCCCCCATGGCATAGAGCCCCCTTTCCTAGCCCCCACACAGTATAACGCTCATTTTACACACACCATAATGTGCTACAGTGGCCTCCAGACAGTATAATGTCCCATAGCAGCCCCTCCACACAGTATAATGATCCATAGTGGAACCTGCACACAGTATAATGTTCCATAGTGGCCCTTCCACACAGTATAATGTCCCATAGTGTCCCTTTCACACAGTATAATGTCCCAAAGTGGCCCCTTCACACAGTATAATGTCCGATAGGGGCCCATATGCACAGTATAATGTCCCATAGTGGCCCCTCCACACAGTATTATGTCCCATAGAGGTCCCTCTGCACAGTATAATGGCCCCTAGATTTCCACTCCACACAGTATAATGTCCAATAGCAGCCCCTCCATACAGTATAATGTCACATAGGGGCCCGTATGCACAGTATAATGCCCCATAGTGACCCCTCCACACAGTATAATGTCCCATAGTAGCCCCTCCATACAGTTGCGTAAATACCAGGGTAGCAGAGGTAGCGGCTGCCACAGGGCCTTGGACATTAGTGGGTCTGGCGGGTCCCTGATGCTTTTTTTTTTTTTTTCTTTTTAATAGGCCGTTACCTACTGAAGTAACTCAAGCAGGTAACGGGCCCTATTTACTTACCAATCCCCGCTCCTGCTCACAGCCGCCTGCGTTTCCCCTTCTGTAGAAGCGGAGGCGGCTGTGAGCAGGAGTGGGGATCGGTAAGTAAGGTCGCGGGCCCGCGAACCCCACAAACACTGCTATCTTTTCAGTCCCTAGAGTATAATGATTGGAGGCCCAGGGGAGGTGAGGGAACATAAAAAACAATGTTACTTACCTCTCCTGCGCTCCAGCAGTCTTCAGGCCTCTTTGGTGACGTCCAAGGCTGGCGTCATTATACGTCCGGCCTGGCTCACGTGACGTCTGGTCCAACATTGAAGAGAGCTGAAAGTAGCGGGGAGTGCACCGGAGCCAGGGAGAGGTAAGTAACATTGTTTTTTATGTTTGTCACCTCCCTGGATCTAAAATTATTATACTCTGGGGACTGAAAAGACCCCAGAGTATAATAATTGTTCATGGGTGGTCCACAATGGGGCATAATATTGTGTGAAGGGGCCACTATGGGGCATAATACCATGTGCAGGGGCCACTATGGGGCATAATACTGTGTGCAGGGGCTGCTATGGCATATAATAGTGTGTGCAGGGGCCACTATGGAGCATAATAGAGTGTGTAGGGGCCACTATGGGGCATAATAGTGTGTGCAGGGGCCACTATGGTACATAATACTGTTTGCAGGCCCCACGGTGGGGCATAATACTGTGTGTGCAGGGGCCACTATGGGGCATAATAGTGTGTGTGTGCAGGGGCCACAGTGGGGCATAATAGTGTGTGTGCAGTGGCCACTGTATGGCATTATACTGTGCTGGAGGGGCCGCTATGGGACATTATACTGTTTGGAGGCCACTTTGGGACATTATAGTGAGTGTAACTAATATAAATATGATATAGCATAATTAAATGATAAAGATTTTGTTACCTTATTCTTAATCTAGAAATTTAGTGGTCCAGTGATGACGGGTTTCATTGGGGGGTTGTCCGGGGGGGGGGGAGTTTATGGGGAATGCAGTTTGTGCAGGGGGAGCCCATGTCAAATGTTCGCCTTGGGGCCCAGCCATTCCTAGTTACTGCCTCCATACAGTATAATGTCACATAGTGGCCCCTCATAACAGTATGTCACACAGAGGCCCCTCCACACAGTATTATGTCCCATAGTGGACCACTCATGAACTATTATTATATTTATAATACCTATATTATATTATACTCTTTTCAGACCCCAGAGTATAATGATCAGAGGCCCTTGGGAAGTGACAAACATGAAAACCAGTGGTGCTCACCTCTCCTGGGCTCCAGCATGACTCCGTTCAATAATGTCACAGACCTAGGTTATGCCAGCGTCATTATGCGTTGCAACACCTGCCTGACCCGCAGAACGTCTGTGACGTCACTACAAAGGCCCGAAGACAGTAGGGAGGCACACTGGAGCCCAGGAGAGGTAAGTAACACTGGTTTTTATGTTTATTACCTCCCCTGGGCCTCCTGAAGAGACCACAGAGTATAATAATAGCAGTGTTTGTTGGGATTCACTCAACAAATACTCTTGCTGTGGGCCAACGGCATTACTTACCAATCCTTGCTCCTGCTCATGGCTACCTCCGCTTTCCCTTCTTCCCTTCAGGGGGCCCCAGTGATGTGATATGGGAAGCACAGGGCACCCTGGAGGGCAGAAGGGGAAGCAGAGGCAGCCGTGAGCAGGAACGGGGATCGATAAGTAAATAGGACCCGTTACCTGCTGGGGTTACTCCAGCAGGGGGCGGCCTATTAAAAAAACAAAGGCATCAGAGACTCACTTGGCCCCCTAAGGTTGTACTTATGCCACTGTTTATGTCAAGCAGACAAAATTAGAAAAATTGGAGGTAAAAAAATAGGCAAAAGATTTGGAAGTAATTAAATTTTATGTGTGGCCAAAAATATTCAATGCGTTGCATTGGAATATCACTGTTCATTTTCACTAGTAATAGATAAATATAGAGTAGAATATTGCAGTCGATATGGAAACAATAAAGGTGGTGTCACATAATGTTCCTGATTCTGCTATATGCTTATCCAGTCCCTGGGCCACTGATGCTTTCACTTGTCAGTAAGTAAAATTCCAATAAATTTCAGCTCTCATTACTGACCCCACAGTAACAGCAAAACTGCATTGCCAGTAATGAATTCAATTAAATCAATCAACTTTGAACTTGCTGAGATGTGAAAGAACCAGCAACCCGGGGACAGGATGCAGCTATTTTTTCAATTCAAGTTAATGTAAAATTTTTGAAATTTCATCATATAATTTTGTTATTATTCTTGAATTTTTCTAAAGGATTGGTAATAATCACAATTGTCACCAAATGCTTAATATTTGCCTGTAACGTATTATAACCACTAGTGCTATATACTGTAAATCTAATTACATAGCCACACAAGACTGGCCATGAAATATGACCCTGGAACAAAATTGCCAAATATGTAAGACAGGACAAGTTAGGTGCGACAGAGAGTCTACATCTCTGAGCTAGAGACGGGTTTCTATAATGTAAGCTGTATCTGATCCAGGAATTCTCACTACTCATGTGAAAACTGCATTCTTCATTATTCTCGTATTACCTTTCAAATCTGGAGAGATTGCACACATGGGACTTTACATTACGGTGATAAACACTACTATGGTTAAGCAGTCTATACAAAGCTTTGAAAGCAAATAACATATTAATCTGTTGACCTCAATGTATTTCCAACCCACTGAACTGGAGTTCACATCTAAATTGTTATGATGCTAAATGTTTACAAATAATCCAAATCTATGTAAATGTACTTTACCTTAAGAGACATTTATACTATTATTCTAGTAGCAGGATTTGTGAGTAAAGAAAAGATATAAAAAGGTGTAATCTTTTAATGTTCTAGAAATCTTTTTAGACATTATAGTGTAATCATACAAGTGGATGCATCCACCCCCCCCCCCCCCCCTCCTGTGATGGGAGCTGCTACATGGCCCTATTGAAGCGGAATGTGCATTAATACCCTGTAAAGTGAAGGCATATCTTAAAACCTCATTAACTTATAATAATAATATTAATAATACTTTTTTTTAATTTTATAGCACCAAATATTCAGCAGCATTTTACATATCAAATGACACATGTACAGTCAAAATCAGACATTACAGAGTAATAAATTACTCAGCAATTCCAAAATACAGTAGAGGGCCTGATCTCAAGAGCTTACAATCTATG
This sequence comes from Leptodactylus fallax, assembly GCA_947044405.1. Taxonomy (NCBI): domain Eukaryota; kingdom Metazoa; phylum Chordata; class Amphibia; order Anura; family Leptodactylidae; genus Leptodactylus; species Leptodactylus fallax. Next base: position 1,868,177 of record CAMRHE010000326.1, read on the forward strand.
AACTTTTCTAAACTTAACTATTTAAATGGGTGGTTTAGGAATTTCTTCCAGAAATAATGCTAAACCTGTCTACAGTTTGAATGTGTTATTTTCCCTCAATCCTATCCATATATGTGGAGCTGAGAAATCAACCATGGTCAGAAAGCAGCCTGTCTTTTTCAATCCTTCATATTTGTATATCTATTTATTTGTATATACTTAGTTTTTACAGTATGTGTGTATGTAGCACATGCAGAGATGGTGTTACCTACCATGCAGCCAAAAGAATTGCATGGCCCCAGAGAGAAGGCTTACAACTTACTAACCAACAGTATTTTTAATTTTATTAAATCAGCCTTTACCTATTGAATTATTGCAATAAGTAACAGGCCATAATAATTCTCACCTTTCCTAGTCCCTGCCCAACCTGCTCCCAAACATGACATCCTGAAACTATCAAAGTCTGAACGGAATATGCAGAAGCTCCTAAGGCAACTCCATGATGGCAGCGCCAGCGCTTTACAGCATAGACCAGTACTCCCCCAGACCCAACCATGAGTACGCAGGACTGGCAGTGGCTGGATGGAGAAGGAAGACTGATGGGGTAAATATGGGGATCAAAAAAGGGGCAATATATTTAGTGTGGGGGCACTAAGGGGGCATTATGCTGTGTGTCTGAGGAGGCACTAATGGGAGTGTACTCTGTGTGTGAGCACTATGGGTTGAGTATTAGGGCAGCACCCATATATAACTTTGCTTGGGTCCCAGAAATGCAATATGCGCCCCTGAGGATATGTATGGTTAACAAACATATTTGACTTTTATTTCACATTTACAAAACACAGTATGCCCTAATAAAGCAAACAGGTGACATTGGGCCATGTAGGAGGAGAATCCCTGATATTTGTGATATCTTTGATACCCTTCCAATGAGAAAAAATTTGATTGGTATTCTCCATTCAAGTTTCTAGAGATCGGTCTATGTTTCCCTGAACATCCTTTTATTTCAGATAACTATGGTCATAACCGTATTCATGGCAAATGACTTCAGGCTAAAAACCATGTCAACAGCTCCTGGGCCCCAATGCAAAATCTGTAATTGGGCCCCTAACTATCTTGTGCCATTGAGAATATTTGTATATTCTATGGATCGGAGAGATCTTTGGGGCCCTCTCAAGGTCCAGGTCCCGGTAGAAACTGCCACCTCTGCAACCCCTATAGTTACGGCTCTGTATGTCAATGACACTTGGATCTATGGGCTGGATTACATAATAGATACTTGCAATGACACTACAGGATTGGAGCTTACATTGCTACAGTAGCAGTACAGTTCTAATTCAATGTTTTTTTCCTTTTGTTTACAACAATTATGCATAAATGTCATATTATTTTTATAGGTCATTTTTAAAACTATATTTGGCCTACTTTCTTATAATTGTTTAAGTCTCTGAAAGAAATGTTGGTTGTTGCTTCTGTATAGGATATATCCTTGCCTATATATGGATACATTGGGCATCTAAATTGGCATAACAATCTCTTCAATAAGGTAAAGATCAATAAAGTCCATTGAGTTGTATTTGCAGAGCATTTGCCAAATTATCATGACGAAAGTAAAATGTTTTGGTACTACAATGTCCAAAGAATAGAGAACATCAGAACTCTTTATAGTTTCGACACATCTTATTTTCACAGAATGAGATCCCCCACACCTGTTATTAAACTTAGTGAGGGAAGACTGCAAACTTTCACATTCTCCCTTACTTCCTCTGGCTGAACAGAGCTGCCTTTCACAAGACTGTCTGCATGGGATCAAGAGACTGGAAATTTCTCAGGTTAAAATTACCAAAATAGTTGTCACCCCAGCCAGCCTGCTTTGTGGTGTGAAATCCAATATCCCAGTCTGGCCACGGTGAATAAATTAAAGAGATTTTTGACAGGCGGTCTGCTTGAGAGTTCAAGGCTGTTACAAACAAATACGTTCCTATTTAACTTGCCATTTCCCAGTCAGAGAAGCTAATTGGCACAGTTTTCTCCAGGATATTAGACCGGAATTGAATATTCCGCTGCCTGGTGCTTTAACTGTAAGGTATGTGTTATGAACACATAATGCTCTGTTACACAGAGTCAGTGGCCAAGCAGTTTTTATTCTCAACTAGTCTAGCATGTGGATTATATTTCTTCCCAAACTATGATCACTTCTAGATATGATTTTGCTGTGTCTCCTCTTGATGTAATTAGAGCTGTCCGATTGGTATGTGCCCACTGGCACTCAGCTCTCCCACACAGTTTATCCGTAACATTAGCAAAGATTGCGGTTTTACGTTCTATGTAATCTGTCTAATTTGGTCTATCAACTCCCCAGCTCATGATGATATCTTTTCTGCTAAAAAGTAAAACATTATAATTTCTATATGTTTCTGTCCTAATGTAATCTATGGAACAGCTGTATATCAGCTTGATATCCTTGAAGAGCTCTAGTGATTGACATCATGAACTCAACTAGAGAATGGTTCTCCGCCCCGGGTCATAGGAGAGATTCTGCATACCAAAGAACACTGAGTAGGGAGTAGGATAATCTATATATGGTACATGAAACAAATAAATTAAAATCATTTTCAGAATAAATGCAATGAATAGAGTCTTAAAATGTTTAGCAGCAGAAACATGAATAGACATTCCCCATGTATTGCACATTTTAAACTTTATTAAGTTTAAAAAAGTTATGATACTAGTATTTCAAAAATGGTAACTAAGAGCTACAGGATGACTATCCTCATCCAAAAAGGCTTGAATATCTAAGCAGCATTGGGCCACTCACTTTAAGAACTGAACATTTGGATAATATCTGGATGTACTATTAGATATGTATATTGGTCTGTATGTCAGTAGAATTCCAGTGTTTTAAGAAAGTACCTGCAGGAACCTGATAGGGAGAGAGCATACTGTCTGTAATATGCACAAGTATTCATTGTGCTAGATTCACTCAGTCCGGTGTCAACAGGACCGGCCTGAACATCATGCCAGGAGAGGGACTCCTCAGTAGTTATCTATGACGTGCTAGGAGTCACGCCCTCAGCGACATACTGTCATGTACTATAATCGGAGGGACAGTATGTCACTGGGATGCAGGGACTCCTAACATCATAGATAACTATAATACTAGGAATCACTTTCCCGGCATGATGTTCAGGCCGGTAAAGCCTGAGGTGAAACTTAGTTGTGTGAATCAAAGGTAACTGTTTTCTTGTAAGGAATTTCATTCTTCCAGATGTTCCAAACAGTCCTCATCAGAGAAAATAACTTTAACCCCATCCTCTGGAGTCCTTACCTGCACAATGTCAGTCTGTCCATTATGTTTTTCTTGGAGAGAAATGTCTTCTGGTAGAATGATTGTCCTGAGAAGAAAAAGTAGCACTACCATGTCCTGCCAACAGTAAAGCACCCTGAAACCATTCAGGTTTGTGACTGCATTTCATCCAAGAGACTGGGTTCACTTCCAACAATCCAGGAGCAATTTTGTCATGAACAATGCTTTTTTTTATCATGGGTCAGCATATCTTGCACTGGTGCCCACCATCAGGGCCCCAGGAACTCAGGTTTTAACAGCATAGTTATCTTTTCTCCACTGCTTACATCCAAAATTTGTCTCCAATATTTGTCTCCTTGTTATGGTTTTAGGGGCAAAACAGGTAAAGACATTATGAGACTTTAAATAGGACATTAGACCTCCTTGTTTCATGGTATATGGTATATCTGGATCATGACACCTTTTTCTAGGGCATTGTAGGATAGAAGAGATATTAATCCCATTGGGTCACAATGTACTGTGTAATTAAACCATAACCCCATGGATGGATGCATAGTACCGCTAGACTCGGGTTAAGTTTATTTTTTTTTCTCACTTATCTACAGATCCACAATTAATAGGTGTGGTGGTTATTTTATAATACCAACACACATGTATGTAGCGCAGTCTGGTGAGATATCTAACACCTCTTACCTAGTTGGGTCATACTATTAGGGGTCTACTCACTACATTAGAAGACTCTTATCCTCTATTAAAAATTGTCTAGTGATCAGTCTAACAGTCCTGATATCAGGTGACGGTACCGAGTTGTTGTTGTTGTATATTTTAGTCTTAGCATAATAAAAGTTATGTTTTATCTAGTGTTTAATCCCATTTACTTCTGTGAGTCAGTTCCAGCATTATGGAGCACCATGTCACAATACAAAAATGACAACTAAGTGGCTTGATGAACAAAACATTGAAATTTTTGATCCATGGCCAGGAAAATCTCCAAACCTCAATCCCATTGAGAACCTGTAGTCAATCTTCAAAAAGCAGGTGAACAAACAAAAACAGAAATTGTGATACATTACAAGCACTGACTAGGTAAGAATGGGTTGTCATCAGTCAGGATTTGGTTTCAGAAGCTGATATCCAGCATGCTGGGGCAGATTGCAGAAGTTTGGAAAAATAAGGGTCAACACTGTAAATATTGAGTCTTTGCATAAACTTGATGTATTTATCCAAAAAGTTTTTTTATGAAATGCTTAGGGGACGTTCACACTACAGGTTAACAGTGTCCGTTGTTACCATCCGTTACAAAATGTTAACAACGGACACTAACAGAACCATCATGAATTTGTTAAAAATCCCGTTAATTTCAATGGGATTTTATCTGTTGTCCGTTAATGTCCATTAGTGTCTGTTTACACCAAATCCATCACATGTCCATTTTTTTCGCAGACATAAAAACCCAGGGTGCAGGATTTTTGTGTCCATTCAAAATAACGGATTTATGACGGACGGCAAGCGTCCGTTATTTTTTTTAACATTAATGTCTATGGATAATGGACAATAACGGACGGGAGTTATTACTGTCCATTTTTTTTTCTGCGCATGCTCATAAAGCAGAAATAAAAAAAAAAAAGCAAAAAAACAGACAATATCTAAACAGACACTAACAGACACTAACTGATGCTAATGTGTCCGTTTAACATCACTTAGTGTCCGTTAATATCCGTCATGATAGACGTCCATTTTTTTTTTTTTTTTTTTTAATAGACACTATCACAACGGACATCCTTAGAACTGTACCACAGAAACATAGGTTCACACTTGTGCCTGATCTACAATCTGGGTTCCATCCCCATATCCGCTTAAAAATGCAGAAAGAAAAGTCCTGCAAACAGGACTTTTCTCTCTGCATTTTTCTGCCTCTTTTTGGGCAGAAACAGGGCAGAAACCCTATTATAGTCGAAGAGGTCCGCGGGTTTCCGCAGGTAACCGCTTTTTTAAGCGGATTAGGTTTCTGTTCATGGGGTCCCCAAGCGAACTGTGTGTGAACCTAGCGTTAAATATCTAAAAACAATGAAGCAGCAAACTTTGTGAAAACCAAAATTTGCCCAACAAGCACCTGCAGGATTGCAATAACCAACAACTGCAGCATCATGAGCATATTCAGCAACACATATTATACCTACATAGGGCTCATGTACAGACAGCTTTAGTAGGACTTGTACCCTAAGAGTTGGGGTACCATGATGCCAATCAGCCTTGGCCAGGGTATGTAGGTATAGGCAACAAACTGATTTTCTTTGCTCTTAGTGAAGGAACACCTTGCCTGTAATACTGTGTGCCATCATAAGAGGATCAGTGTAAATCAGGCATGTCAAACATGTGTCCCGCGGGCCGCATGCGGCCCTTTACAGGCATATCTGCGGCCCGCACAAAAGTCTCAAACTTTGTCTCTAAACTTTACAAAAGTCTTTTGAGACCCCGGAGTATAACGATCGGGGGCCCAGGGGAGGTGAGCGAACATAAAAAACACTGTAACTCACCTATCCGCCGCTCCGCAGGCTTCGGGCCTGTTTGGTGACGTCCCAGACGTCAGCCAACGTCATTATGCGTCGCGACGCCGGCCTGGATCGCGCGAGATCCGGTCCGATATTGAAGGTGGCCGAAGTAGCGCACGGGAGTGCACCGGAGCGAGGAAGAGGTAAGTTGCAGTGTTTTCTATGTTTCTATCCTCCCCTGGGTCTCCGATCATTATACTCTGGGGTCTGAAAAGACCCCAGAGTATAATAATCGTTCATGGGTGGTCCACTATGGGGCATAATACTGTGTGCAGGGGCCACTATGGGGCAAACTACTGTGTGCAGGGGCTACTATGGGGCAAACTACTGTGTGCAGGGGCCACTATGGGGCAAACTACTGTGTGCAGGGGCTACTATGGGGCATAATACTGTGTGCAGGAGCCACTATGGGGCAAACTACTGTGTGCAGGGGCCACTATGGGGCAAACTACTGTGTGCAGGGGCTACTATGGGGCAAACTACTGTGTGCAGGGGCCACTATGGGGCAAACTACTGTGTGCAGGGGCTACTATGGGGCAAACTACTGCGTGCAGGCGCCACTATGGGGCAAACTACTGTGTGCAGGGGCCACTATGGGGCAAACTACTGTGTGTCGGGGCCACTATGGGGCAAACTACTGTGTGCTGGGGCCACTATGGGGCAAACTACTGTGTGCTGGGGCCACTATGGGGCAAACTACAAGTGTGCAGGGGCCACTATGGGGCATAATATTGTGTGCAGGGGCCACTATGCCTCATAATACTGTGTTCAGGGGACACTATGGGGCATAATACCGTGTGCAGGGGCCACTATGGGGCATAATACCGTGTGCAGGGGCCACTATGGGACATAATACCGTGTGCAGGGGCCACTATGGGGCATAATAGTGTGCGCAGGAATGCGGTTTGTGTGTGGGGGGAGTTGGGGGCGGCGGTTTGGGGGGGTTGGGGGCGGCGGCTTGGGTGGGGCCCCATGTCAAATGTTCGCCTTGGGGCCCAGCCATTCCTAGTTACGCCACTGGTGTCAATCCATGACGTGTGTACTTTGGTCGGCTGCTGATCACGTAAGCAGGTCATATGCAGGGATATGGGCCAATGAATGACGACCCGGAAGTGCTGATCGTGAGTTTTGTACATCTGCGGCTCGCGTGGCTGCTGATCACCTAAGTCAGTTTTGTTGTGAGCGGAGGAAGAGTCGTGGCTGAGAGTGATAATAATATAAATAATAATATAAATAATAATATAATAATATAATATAATGAATAGGCCTATTCATTATATTATTATTATGAATTTTCAATATGTATTTATTTACTTTATATTTATTTAATGGGCGTCTGTAGGATTTGTTCTTTTTGGTGTTCACCCCTGGTATTTGCCTCCACTGCAAATATATGTTGCTGTTACATATTTCTACTTCATATCTTGTTTTCATGACTGCTGTTAAAATACGTGTGTGACATTAGCTGCTGTGTGCGGCCCTCGCAACAACCTCTTGTTACTCATGTGGCCCTCGGGGTACCCTGAGTTTGACATGCCTGGTGTAAATGGTTCAGTTTTCTTTAGAATTCCTTTTGATGAAAATAGATAGATTTCTGACTCCTATAAAGGCAAAGTGTATTTGTACTTAGCCTGGGTTACACACAAAGATTGTGACACTGACAGAAGTCATGCAACCGAGGATTGTGCTTTCACTATGTAACATTGCCGCATAGTGAAAATGAATGGAGTTGTATTGCGACTCATTGCTGTGACTGAAACACTAGAGTCACACAAAATCTAGCAAGGTTGGAATTCTTGTAACTGTACTGTCATGACTGCAGTAACCAGCAACCCCATTCACTGTGACTATGCTACAATGTTGCACAGTAAAAATTCCATCCTCAGTCATGCAATGGGTGGCAAAGGCAAAATCGTTGTGTAGCTCCAGCCTAAGGCTAAGGCCCCACGTTGCGGTAACGTAGTTTTTTTGTTGCAGATTTTGTTGAGGTTTTTTGAGCCAAAGCCAGGAATGGCTACAAAAGGAATGAGAAATATATAGGAAGCTCTTATACTTCTACCTTCCTCTCAATCCACTCCTGGCTTTGGCTCAAAAAAAGGCAACAAAATATGCAACAAAAAAAAGCTGCATTTCCGCAACATGGGGCTTTAGCCTAAATCTGTTTTCTTAATCCATGCATTGTACATTATAAAGCCTATATGGAAATCTGTTTTAATGGTAGAAAAATTTCTGATCAGTTAGAGGAAAAAATGCTTAACTTGTGACTTTGCATACAGAAATTTTCCATTCTTTTTCTATATTGCACACCAATTAAGTAATGCCTATTTACTCCGGAAGAGAATATATGTCATTTATTTCTACTGAAATAATGTCTCAGAGTGACAAAGTATTTGTTGGTCAATGCAATAGTTGTAATATATGAATTTGTCTACCAGTTCATCTTAATATTCAATATGTTCATTCATTCACAGGAAAGAAGAGCGACACATAAAACTCCTAACCCTAATTATGTGCAGCAATCATTGACTTCCTTCTAAGGGCAGATAAAGGATTACATTATAAAGAACTCATTTACTGTATAAAAAGCCATTTGATACTGTTAGAATGAATGCCGCTATATAAGGTTTTGGCTTCTATAGCAACATCATAACAGTCTCCTGCCATTTTGTTACGGAGACAGAGTGTGCATCTGGATTTTACCCACCCCTTGTATATGTTTAAATACCAAAATAATGTTCTCCTGAGAATTGAGAAGAGCTCATTGTGCATACTGTATGCATTGTTGAATTGTCAATTTTGGGGGAAAATCTGCTTATTGCCCCATGACATGACTGTATGCATTGTTGAACTTGGATTGTCAATTTTGGGGGAAAATCTGCTTATTGCCCCATGACTGACATTACTAAAGCTAGCACAGTGACATCCCCATTGTAAAGTGAATGATGTCATCCTATCTGGATGAGAGAACACAGAGGAGGGATACCTGATATTACTACATTCCGGACATCTCTTAGGCATTCTCTACTGCAAGCTACTTAGCCAACCCTTTTATCAGTATTACAATAACACCAGGTATGCCATAATAACATTGATGGATGCTGTGCTGCACGGTTTTGGAACATTATTGAGTGATTTATTGTTATTGGTTCAGCATACAAATGGTATGGCAGTGTACAAAAGATTATTCACCTGTAGTATATAAGATCTGCTTAGCATGATTCTAAAGCCCTGTCCACTTTTTCTGACATTTTTGCATGCGTCAGAAAAAGCACAGCAGATGGGCAGATCAGATATGCAGCTAGAGGAGGTGCGGAGGGTGGGGGTTTCTGCACCTACTGATGGCTTCCTGTTCTACCAACAGTTGTCTGCCTCCTGGCACAGTCTGGCATGATGATGTTGCAGCATTGCACCTCCTACACCAGGACGCAGACGTCTTGTCTGTGGTGACGGTGCCTTGTAGGCCACAAGCCTGAAGTGACCTGTGGCCTACAAGTTAGAACAGAAGAATGAGGAAGCGACGGTATCTCCATGTATCAGGGGATTGGATAAGGGATTTTTTTTTTTTTTTTTTTAGGGGGGAGCAATTGGGGACCTTGCTAATATTAGGAGACAATAACAATATAAAGTAGTTTTAATTATATAAGGGGGAAATGGGGCAAGCAATGTATTGTTATTATGGGGCAGTGTTTATGTAAAGGGGCATTGGGGGTATTAACCTCTGGGGTATTGCGCACTATTGGCACTAGGTATTGGGCATATGTTAATAAATTTAGGGGGCATACAGAGGTATTATTAATTAGGGGGCACACAAGGAGCATTATTAATTGATAGACCTATTAAGTTAATTTTAATGCAGGCAGCAGGGATGGCTTATAAAATAAATACAGTTAGGTCCATATATTTGGACACTGACGCAATTTTTTTTTTTTTTTTACCTGTTTACTGAAACATATTCAAGTTATAGTTATATAATGGACATGGATTTAAAGTCCAGACTTTAAGCTTTCATTTGAGGGTATCCACATTAACAATGGATGAAGAGTTTAGGAGTTTCAGGTCCTTAACATGTGCCACCCTGTTTTTAAAGAGACCAAAAGTAATTGGACAGTTGACTCAAAGGCTGTTTCATGGGCAGGTGTGGACATTTCCTTTGTTATATCATTCTCAATTAAGCAGATAAAAGGCCTGGAATTCATTTGAGGTGTGGTGCTTGCATTTGGAAGATTTTGCTGTAAAGAAAACATGCGGTCAAAGGAGCTCTCCATGCAGGTGAAACAAGCCATCTTTAAGCTGTGAAAACAGAAAAAACCCATCCGAAAATTTGCCTCAATATTAGGAGTGGCAAAATCTACAGTTTGGTACATCCTGAGAAAGAAAGCATTGGTGAACTCATCAATGCAAAAAGACCTGGACGCCCACAGAAGACAACAGTGGTGGATGATCACAGAATAATTTCCATGGTGAAGAGAAACCCCTTCACAACAGCCAGCCAAGTGAACAACACTCTCCAGGATGTAACTGTATCAATATCCAAATCTACCATAAAGAGAAGACTGCATAAAAGTAAATACAGAGGGTTCACTGCATGGTGCAAGCCACTCATAAGCCTCAAGAATAAAAAGGCTAAATTAGACTTTGCTAAAGAACATCTAAAAAAGCCAGCACAGTTCTGGAAGAACATTCTTTGGACAAATGAAACCAAGATCAACCTCTACCAGAATGATGGAAAGAAAAAGTATGGGAAAGGCGTGGTACAGCTCATGATCCAAAGCATACCACATCATCTGTAAAACACGGCGGAGGCAGTGTGATGGCTTGGGCATGCATGGCTGCCAGTGGCGCTGGGTCACTAGTGTTTATTGATGATGTGTCAGAGGACAGAAGCAGGCGGATTAATTCTGAGGTATTCAGAGGCATACTGTACTGTGTGCTCAAATCCAGCCAAATGCAGCCAAACTGATTGGTCGGCGTTTCATAATACAGATGGACAATGACCCAAAACATAAAGCTAAAGCAACCCAGGATTTTATTAAAGCAAAGAAGTGGAATATTCTTGAATGGCCAAGTCACTCACCTGATCTCAACCCAGTTGAGCATGCATTTCACTTCTTAGAGACTAAACTTCAGACAGAAAGGCCCACAACCAAACAGCAACTGAAAACCACTGCAGTAAATGCCTGGCAGAGCATTAAAAAGGAGGAAACACAGCGGCATCTGGTCCATGAGTTCAAGACTTCAGGCAGTCACTGCCAACAAAGCGTTTTCAAGTATTAGAAATTAACATTTTATTTACAATTATTTAATTTGTCCAATTACTTTTGAGCCCCTGAAATGAAGAGCTTGTGTGTAATAAATGCTTTAGTTCCTCACACTTTTATGCGGTCATTTTGTTCAACCCAGCCTACCTTTGCTCCTTTATGTACAAAGCGGTTGCAGTGGTGATACGTCAACAGGACCACAGAAGCCAAACAACATATACTGCTGTACCGCTGTTTGGTTGCTGCAGGCCCCTCTACTTGATGTCACTACTGTAGCAGCTTCATACACAAACAAAGCAGCAAAGGTGATGGCTGGCTCAGTGCAGGAACAGAGGGAAGGATGCAGGTAGGTTTCCGCAGATATTTATTTTATATCCCTTCCTTGTTGCATGTATTAAAATTTCTGATCCCGGACAACCCCTTTAGGGGGACACATATGAGGTATTATTAATTGAGGAGGCACACAGGGGGTATTATTAATGTCCAGGGGATTTTATATTATAATTAGGAGTAGGAGTAGGATGGGGACTTTGTGTTGGTGAGCTAAATGTGGGTTAAATGCCTGGAAAAGGGAAGAATCTAAGATGTCTGTGTTGCAAACTTTACAGACAAGTCACAGCTGGAAGTGGTCATGTCAGTTCTATCCAAATGAATAGATGGGGAATCTGAACTATTACAGTCAGAGATGTCAGCTGTAAGTCACTAAATTTTTCCTTTACTGTATTTACTTAAATTATCTGCAGAGCCCTGTGTAAAGCTGGCATCTACCACTAGAGATGGGCAAACCTCTCAAGATTCATTTTGTTTGGGTTTGGGTGGCTTGGATCCCAGATTCATTTTGGGTTGTTCAGTACGAACCACATATTGGCTTAAAACATAGTATACAATACTCTCAGGGCTCCTAGGAACCTATCTATCCAATTTATAGCTCTCTATGGCAAACACAGCTGAAGTTATGTCAAAGTGGAAGTGACATGTATGTCTATGGAAAAATGAATAGTAAGCAGTGGATACAAACTCCGACTTTAGCCCTACACTGCACTGACACGCTCCAAAAATGACCCTTTTCAGGAGGGAAAAAAGTGCTTGCCCATAGCTGGTTATTTTGTAAAAAGCAATGGTTTTGTAGAAAAATTAGCCTGTTTTGATGACTTTGGCAACATGAGACATGGAATGATATTATGGACAAGGCCGTGAGATATGTCTGGTTGAGTGCTGGCAGTGGTGGTACCTGTTTAGGAGTAGCAGGCAACATCAGCATTGCAAGAAATGGAATATAATACAAGGAGAACTATTCAGAGGCATCAGCCAGAGTTGTGTGAAAATCCTCTTGGATCCATGACTGATTCATTTTGGCAAAAGTAATTTTTTCTAAGCTAGCTGTGGAAAGTCCATCGTTCTAGGTGTTACAACGCAACTGGCAGCACTGAACACCCTCTTGGCCATTTTGCTTGAGCCTGGACAAGATAAAACTCCCATGTGAAACTGGGCCAGCTCACTCCACTGCTCTAAATATTGACCCAGAATTCCATGGGAATATACTCTGCTGGAGTATAGGTGCATTCTAGTGCCGCTGGTGCATCCGGTGGGTGTCAGTTGCCTGTTGTGGCTCTGGTTGGTGCTGCAAGCTGAAATATTTCTGGTTCATCATCTTCCAGATACTGTACTAGGGCTGGTTGCTGCTGTTTTTACTTCTCCTGACACTTGTGGCACTAGCAGAGGCGTTTGATGGCTGATGAGTGAGGTTGACTGGGAGCGGGCAGAGGCCACCTGGGTTCGTGTGTGAATGGAAGTTGCAGTGATCTCCCTAAATGATGTGGTAAGCTGATAAAATTCCAATTTTTCTTCCCTTTGGGAGGCAGGGCAGAATTCCCACATTTTGGCTTAATAATGAGGGTCTAAAAGCACTGCCATCCAGTACTCATCCCTCTGCTTGATGCTAATAATACACCTGTTACTGTGTAAGCAGTGGAGCATACAGCCTGCCTTGCTTGCCAGCTTGTGCACGTATCCAGGGACCCAGACCATGGTTGGTGTTTTTGGCCAGCACAGTCGTCGCCATCATCATCATCTTGAAAGAAATAAGGGTCAGCCTCCTCCCCTGACTGTGCCTGTGACATATCAAATTCTCCCTCTCCACCCAAGGAGAGTTTTCCTCTTACTTCACCTCTTCTAGTCTAGGAGTCCCAGTTCCTCCAATATAATGACCCTGACCCAGATCTTCATCTTCATCCATTAACCCAGGGTGATGACGTTGACTATTCCTCCTCTTCCATCCCTCATTCCATAAATGTGTTTCCTCTAAGATATACAATAAGGAATCAGTGATGCTACAGTTGTCCCTGCTACCAAATTTGGTGACCTCTTCAAAGAGCTTGAGAAGCCAGCACACTTCCCTGTGATCTGCTGCATGCAGTAATCATTCACTGCCTACAGTCATGGCCAAAAGTTTTGAGAATGATACAAATATTAATTTTTACAAAGTCTACTGCTTCAGTTTTTCTAATGGCAATTTGCATATACTCCAGAATGTTATAAAGAGTGATCAGCTTAACAGCAGTTACTTGAAAAGTCAATATTTGCCTAGAAAATGAACTTTATCCCCCAAAACACATTTCAACATCATTGCAGCCCTGCCTTAAAAGGACCACCTAACATCGTTTCAGTGATTGCTCCATTAACACAGGTGTGGGTGTTGATGAGGACAGGGCTGGAGATCAATCTGTCATGATTAAGTAAGAATGACACCACTGGACACTTTAAAAGGAGGCTGGTGCTTGCCATCATTGTTTCTCTTCTGTTAACCATGGTTATCTCTAAAGAAACACGTGCAGTCATCATTGCACTGCACAAAAATGGCCTAACTGGGAAGAGTATTGCAGCTAGAACGATTGCACCTCAGTCAACAATCTATCGCATCATCAAGAACTTCAAGGAGAGAGGTTCCATTGGTGCCAAAAAGGCTCCAGGGCGCCCAAGAAAGACCAGCAAGCGGCAGGACCATCTCTTAAAAATGTTTCAGCAGCGGGATCGGGCTACCAGCAGTGCAGAGCTTGCTGAGGAATGGCAGCAGGCAGGTGTGAGTGCATCTGCACGCACTGTGAGGCGGAGACTCTTGGAGCAAGGCCTGGTCTCAAGGAGGGCAGCAAAGAAGCCACTTCTCTCCAGAAAAAACATCAGGGACAGACTGATATTCTGCAAAAGGTACAGGGAGTGGACTGCTGAGGACTGGGGAAAAGTCATTTTCTCTGATGAATCCCCTTTTCGATTGTTTGGAACATCTGGAAAACAGCTTATTCGGAGAAGAAGAGGTGAGCGCTACCACCAGTCTTGTCTCATGCCAACTGTAAAGCATCCTGAAACCATTCATGTGTGGGGTTGCGTCTCAGCCAAGGGAATCGGCTCTCTCACAGTCTTGCCTAAAAACACAGCCATGAATAAAGAATTGTACCAGAATGTCCTCCAAGAGCAACTTCTCCCAACCGTCCAAGAGAAGTTTGGCGCTCAACAATGCCTTTTCCAGCATGATGGAGCACCTTGCCATAAAGCAAAGGTGATAACTAAATGGCTCAGGGAACAAAACATAGAGATTTTGGGTCCATGGCCTGGAAACTCCCCAGATCTTAATCCCATTGAGAACTTGTGGTCAATCATCAAGAGACGGGTGGACAAACAAAAACCAACAAATTCAGACAAAAGCATTGATTCTGCAAGAATGGACTACTATCAGTCAGGATTTGGTCCAGAAGTTGATTGAGAGCATGCCAGGGAGAATTGCAGAGGTCCTGAAGAAGAAGGGTCAACACTGCAAATATTGACTTGCTGCATTAACTCATTCTAACTGTCAATATAAGCTTCTGTTACTCATAATATGAATGCAATTATATTTCTGTATGTGATAAAAACATCTGACAAACACACATAAAAACCAGAGGGCAGCAGATCATGTGAAAATATAATATTTGTGTCATTCTCAAAACTTTTGGCCATGACTGTACTGCTGCTCACACAGATGCTTCACAGCATGTTTAAAGTAGAGTTCCACCGAGTTGGAATTTGCAGATACGGTAGTGCAAAGGCACACTGTATTGTCACTGCAAATCGAGCAGTGTGTTTTTTGCGACATGAGAACGGCTGAAATGTGCAGAGAATTTTCTGTTTTCTGCCCATGAGGAGCACCTCTTTTAAGTCACTATACAGGTGAATAAAGCAGGAAACCACCAGTTTAGGTACATGTGCCATACAAGGACAATGTGTTATTGGACCTAACTGCAGCGCAAAACAATATTGGTGCCATTGTCACAGTCACGGCTGCCCAGTTGGTGTTGGTGAGGACCCATCCAGTGGGATACTTGCTTCAGGATACAAAGAAGCAGCTCCTCTACTGTTTGGCTCCTCTGATCCAGGCTCATTAATTGTAAAACTGCATGGCAGTGCTTCACTTCACACCCATGAAATGAGGGGGAAGAGGAGGAGTGGAAGCAATGCCCTGGTGAAGATGATGGAAGGAAATGGTCCAGAGAGGAGGAGCCAGAGGAGGTGGAAGCCATGTATTGTTATTGTCCATAATTGATGCTCCACGGCCTGCAACTTTTCACAGACTTACATATCCAAGGAAAAGCCCACATTCCCCAACACATGGCACCACCAGCAGCTTGGCCACGTGCGAGTTAGGTTGCAGAACCACTGGATGATTGGACGCCTATTGCTGTTTCCTGGAAACACATTTCCTCATGGTTGACTGATGGTGTGGAAGAGGAGGAGAAACAGTTGGTGATCAGATGATAACTATGATCATGTTCTAGGTGTAGATTTGGCCTGCCTACAAGGAATACCATGGGGAGGAGTAGTAGAACAGCCTTGCTCACATAGCCTTGCCTGTGCTACTGCCAAGTCTATTTTGAATAGCGATGCCTTTTCATGTAAATGTCATTCCTACATTTGTTCCTGCATAGCCACGGCTAAGTCTCTGCTTGAAGATCTTGCACACTGTCATGGATTTATCGTTTGGCAATGTAGAAAAAAATTCTCACACAAGAAATGACTGTCCAACAATTTGGAATATTTGGTTTTGAGCTTGGTTTGTAACAAATTGGTTTGCCCATCTCTATCTGCCACTACATGGTCACTGTATAGTGATAATATCATTATACCAGGGTTGGGGTTCCACTCGGGTGTGTGACCCCCTCCCCACCGTGCTGAACCCCTAGCTATGCCTCTGAGCCACATACATCCATATGTATGAAAAACAGTATACTATATATTGTCTAAAATAAAATATTACCATGACATAATTGTGTGACATCTTTTTATAGTATTACTAGAATAACAATTCCTGCTACTGTAATAATATAAATGTCTTTCAATATAAGGGTAATTTAAGCTGTATTCACATCTATGGTGGTGAAAGACCTGTCATATGATAGAAACAAAAGTATCCCACTGGACCCCACTAACTATAATAGGGTCTTCAGGTATCCGTCATGTTGTCTGTTATTTCTCAAGATGAAAAGGTCCTGTATGCAGGACCTTTTCATCTGCAATTTTAGACTGAATCTGCGACAGATACTCCTAACAGAATTGCATATTGTTAATATTGGCTTGTACAGCTTTTGTGAGGAAACTATACTTGGATTATTTGTTAACACTTATCACCATAACAATTCATATATGGACTCCAGTTCACTCCCATTAAGGAGTGTCAATCAGCAGGAAAATCGGTATCAAACTAATGACAGTACCTTGTGGGGCTGCTTCTACACTTTCTAAAGATGCCTTTCGTATTCTATATTGCAGATCTATTTTCATGATATCAGTATTTTATTCCTATCCCAATTAGATGAAAAGAACTTTAGGGTTGTTTTTTTTTCCTGCTGTAGCTTCGCTCACACCTCTAACTGCTGCCCAGCTTCTCTCCCTTTGCTTGAGCGACAACCCCCACTTTATCACACTTTGTCTGTAGTTAGGGATTATCTGGAGAAGAGTGAAACCCCAGCAGTAGAAAAAACATCTCTAAAGCCCTTTACCACTAAGCTGCATAGGAATAAAATAAGAATGACACCTTTAGAAAGTGTAGAAGGAGCCCTACAAGGTACTGTCATTAGTTTGACGCCAATTTTCCTGTTGACAGACTCCCTTTAAATGTTCAAACAAGAATGTAATCTCCACAAATGTTTGCGGTGACCAGATGGAAGGTAACGCTGCAGTTGGGATTGCGGGGTGCAAACAGCGCAGACTTGTCACGGTCTCTGGGCACGAGGGCGCAGCGCTGGTGCTGTCCCACGTTACCACCACTGGTACCGGTGATGAGGGGGCTGCACAAATGTTGGTGGTGATTGTTCCCCCGGGGCGCTTCCCCTATACTGTGCCGACTGGTGGTGTTTGGGGCGCCCTGATGTTGTCGGTGCAGAGTCAGACACAGAAACGGTTGTAAAGTTGAACTTTTACTTCCATGGGTGTGGAGGCACAAATGCTTAAACAGTTTCTTCAATACAAAACAACGGGGTACGCCTGGTGACACAGCAAAGTCCTGGGGTGCAGGGTAGACTTGATGAAAGGTGTTCCTAGCCCCTTATACTTCAGTGTTACAGCCCTAAGGTGCGTCTGGGCTCCTATTTGGCTCATAGGAGGATGCCCACCATGATACTAGTACATAATATTCCCCACTCACGTTATGTGGTCCTGATAGCTCAGAGTTTCGGGGTGCAATAGTCAGGGTGGCAGGATATTCCACAGGTCTGGCCTTGGCCCCTGGATCCTGTGATACTTGCTATGGAGCACGTGTTCCAGAATGTTCTCTCCACAGTCTCATGCTGACAAGATAATGATGCCTGACTTCCTTCAGGGCGATGGCTAGGCAGCCAGGGGACAGGATCTACTGAATAGCTGGAGTATGTCAGCTCTCCAACCTTCCTGGGCCTGTCTAGGACTTGAGATTCCTGCACTAAACTCACTGCTTTCTTCACAGGACATCACACTTATCTCCTCACCTCCTCCTCCTAACACTCCACACTTCTAACTCCTCACACGCAGGTCCTTCCTGCAGGGGTGTTACCAT
The DNA here is from genome assembly GCA_947044405.1 of Leptodactylus fallax. NCBI lineage: Eukaryota > Metazoa > Chordata > Amphibia > Anura > Leptodactylidae > Leptodactylus > Leptodactylus fallax. The sequence goes on from CAMRHE010000326.1 coordinate 1,886,330, forward strand.
GGGGACCCAGTGATCAGCTGACTCCTCCCCTTTTCCCAGGCGATGTCCTCCCATTGGACATTTGGTTACTATTCAATCCCATGGGAGGTGTAATGCATGTGTGAGGCTCACTAGGTGGCGCTGTGTTGTGTGAGACTCAGGACCCCCTGCTATGTCACACAGGCTATGAAGCAACAGGAAATAATACAATGCACAGAGATCACCCTCAGCCCAGCCATAGCCAGCTCTGGGATGCCACATACTCCCCCTCTTTCACTGAGCCGACCTCGGCGACGGGCTGGGGTGAAGGTGAGAAATGTAACATAACGTTAATAAATACGAATAAAGTGCAAATGTCACTAACAGTTTAGAAAAATATAATACCTAGAAACTTGAGGTAAGACCTCCTGGCATAGTCCTGGAATGTCCATGAGAAGTCTGAAGGGTAACGGAGAGATAATTAAACTCAGACTTATGGAACCTTTTGGCGGTACCATCAGACAGTCCATATAGAAACAACAGTAGTGCAAATGGGTCCAGAGGCTCTCTGGCACAATTTCGTGAGTGTCCATTATCATGAGAGTCTCTCTGAGAAACAATAAACAGTCCTTTCTGTAAGGAAGAGTAGGCACTCTAGCACGAATGTCCATACCGCAATGGGGTAACAGAACTTCCTTGGCTCGGTGAGCCAGGCACTATGGCTTGGATTGTTGCATATAAATGTAAATACTATATTACATGGCAAGATATTATATATATATTGTATATACACACAGGAAAAACATTAATGTAATCAGAGCAGGAATAACATATATACAGAAGCAGAGACAGTTAACCTCTTTTACCCAAGGACAGCCATGGCATCACTATAGCGTGTTGGAGGTATGCCTTTTGTGGTACGCTCAGAACGCCTAAGTGGAACGAGATTTGGATCAGGAACAGAGTCACTGAAATCAATTAAATCATCTGTCGAAGGGTTCTCTTGCACTAGAGCAATTGGTGGATAGCAGCTAAATGGTAGTAGTTTAGGCGCCCACATAAGCTCAGTTAACGTTGGGGGTCTCTCTTTCGCTTCAGAAGGTGACAAGATCTCTGTACTCGTTGTCTCAGCTGGGGGCACCTCTGTGGGTAGTCCTTCTTTAAGGCACAGCTTCAGACGGTTTCGGTGTACTACTTGGGGCTGTCTCCCAGGTTTAGAGATCTCATACACGTCGGATTCAGGATATGGTATGGAGATGACACTGTATGGTTCTTTCTCCCAGAATGGATCCAATTTCCCATTCCGATGGTTATTCCTTAACCATACACGGTCGCCAACTTTCAGGGGCGCTGCATGGGCGCGATGGTTGTAATCCTCCTGTTGTCTCCTACGAACCTCATCCATGCGCGTTTCAACTATCTCTTTAGCTTCCTCCATACGTCGGCAGTGTTCAACAACCCAGTCTGTTATGGGTAGTGGATTGATGGTGTCAGGGACCTTCACACCAAGGGTTAAGTCTGAAGGAAGTTGACCTTGTCTTCCAAACATTAGATAAAATGGTGCGTATCCCGTAGATGCTTGGGGTGTGTTGTTGTAAATATAGGCCAAGTCCTTGATACGCTCAGGCCACTCAACACCAGGTGTAACTGCGGCTGTTCTTAGCATGCCGATGATCACTTGATTTGCCTTCTCGCACATACCATTCCCTTGAGGGTGATACGCTGTGGTTCGCAACTTCTTGCAGTCTTGGAACTGACACAGCTCACGGAACAATTGGGATTCAAACGCCGATCCACGGTCGGTGAGGATATGCTCAGGACAACCGTAATGGCGGACAAACTCTGCGTAGAAGGTCTCAGCCGCAGTTCTTGCTGTAAGATCTCTGACAGGCACGATGACAAGGAACTTGGAGTAATGATCCACCATTGTCAGAGCGTAGCTGTAGCCGGGAACGTGTGGGACCCAACTTCACATGGTCCAGAGCAACAATTTCACACGGCTTTTGAGTCTTAATTGGATGTAGAGGGGCCTTCTGATCTCTTCGACCTTCCTTGGTGATACTACAGGCGGGACACTCTCGGCACCAACTCTCAATGTCACTCCTCATCCCAACCCAATAGAAGCGACGACGGATGGTAGCTTCGGTCTTTTGTACCCCGAAGTGACCGGATCTGTCATGATACGCCTCAAGTATCATCTGTGCGTCTCTTCTTGGTACGAGGATCTGATGAAGCCTTTCACCTGTGACAGGATCAAGAGTGTTTCTATGTAGAAGGCCTCGTTGGACAAACAGGCGCTTCCTCTGTCACCAAAGGCGTTTTAATTCCACGTCATGAAGACCTCTCTTTACACGGGTTGGTATTCTTCCTGTAAGAAGGAAATCTGACAATTCTCCTAAAACTCTGCTCTCTTCTTGGAACGTTTTCCACAGAGATGGCTCCTGGAGGGATTCGGCAGCTGTTTTCGCCAGAGATTCTCCTTCTACAGGGACACCAATAGCAACCTGTTGGGCAAACTTGTTGTAGAATGGCGGCATCTCCACCTCTTCCCAGATGTCTTCTCGGGGTGGTTCTTCTCCCACAGGCAACCTTGAGAGTGCATCAGCGTTAGCGTTGGACTTGCCACTGCGATACTTGACAGAGAACTTGTAATTCGCGAGTCTTGAGGCCCACCGTTGTTCAAGGGCTCCCAGTCGAGCAGTGTCCAGATGCGCCAACGGATTGTTATCTGTGTACACGGTAAAGGGTGTGGCAGCCAGGTAGTCTTTAAACTTCTCTGTCACGGCCCAGACAAGCGCCAGAAGTTCGAGTTTGAAAGAACTATAGTTCTGGTCGTTCTTCTCCGCGCCTCTCAGACTCCTGCTGGCGTAGGCGATGACTCGCTCTTTGTTGTCCTGAACCTGGGACAACACTGCACCCAAACCTTGGTGACTTGCATCTGTGTACAAGCGGAATGGCTGACTGTAGTTGGGATAGGCTAGAATTGGTGGTTGCGTCAGAAGTGCTTTAAGCGCTTGAAAGGCTTCCTCTTGACGCGCTGTCCAGTCTACCGGAAGCTTTCGGTTGTAGTTTTCTCTGGGACAACCGCGCAACAACTCGTTCAGAGGCTCGGCTACTTGGGCGAAGTGTGGTATGAAACGCCGGTAGTAACCTGCGAATCCAAGGAAGCTTCGGACTTCTTTGACGGTAGTTGGTCTTTGCCAGTTCTGGACTGCAGTGATCTTTTCAGGATCAGGTTGGACACCTTGTGCGCTCACGACATGCCCAAGGTAGTGAACTTGGGGTTTCAACAGGTGGCACTTGGAGGGCTTCATCTTTAGGCCGTGCTGTATAAGTACCTTGAATACCTCGGACAGGTGACGAAGGTGTTCTTGGTATGTCCGGGAGAATACAATAACATCGTCCAGGTACAGTAGCACACTCTGGAAATTCTCATGGCCGAGGCACCTCTCCATAAGCCGTTGGAATGTGGCTGGGGCATTACATAGCCCAAATGGCATACTATTGAATTCAAAGAGTCCCATCGGGGTCGTAAACGCAGTCTTTTCACGATCTTCAGGCGCCATAGGGACTTGCCAGTATCCACTGGTTAAGTCCAGGGTCGAGAAACAGGTAGCTGATCCCAAAGCCGTTAGAGATTCCTCAATCCGCGGCAATGGGTATGCGTCTTTGTGCGTGACGTTGTTGAGTTTACGATAGTCCACACAAAATCGTAGGGTTCCGTCTTTCTTCTTGACAAGGACTAGCGGGGCTGCCCAGGGGCTGTTACTCTCCCGGATGACATCAGCATCTCGCATCTCTTGGATCAACTTTTTCACCGGTTGGTACATCGCTGGTGGTATTGGACGGTGACGCTCCTTGATTGGATGGTGGTCGCCAGTCAGAATGCGATGTTGTATGGTCGTGGTCTTACCAAAGTCCAATGGGTGTTTGCTGAATGCCTGTTGGTAACGCTTGGCCACATTGCGAACCCCATTGATGTGCTCTATAGGGGTATTGGCGTCTCCCACGTTCAATTCATCCCACCAGGACTTCGTGGCTCCATTCTGAATGTTCTCAACAGCTTGGGTGGAACGCTGTGTGGCGGTAGAATCACCAGAGAGAATGTCTTCTGGTGCTAACCGGTGTAGCAGGGCCACAGAGTGGAACTTGTGGAGGTTCACGGGAGCATCGCCCAAGTTGACTAAGCGGACAGGAACACGTCCATTGGAAACTGTAACAAGGCTGCGGGCAGCCACGACAAGTGGTTGGCCATCTACCTGTATGGGTTGTAGCAAGGCCTCGTAGTCCTGATTTTCTATACCCGGACGGGCACGGCACCACACCATAGTTTCTGTTCCAGGCTGTAGGGTTACTGGACGGGTATCTTGGATCCGGACTCGACCAATTTCACCTTGTTTGTTGGCGAACTTGTGCTGGGCATTGAGTACACGAATGGCCCGCTGAATGGTCTGCTGGTCACTGGGAGAAGCTGTAAGGAGAGAGGCATGCAAGGCATCCAACACTTCTGCAAAGCAATGGCGTAAAACATTCATGCCTAATATTACAACTGCAAACCTATCATCCTCTACATCAGTGACAATTACACCCTGTCTAGGCAGTTTCAAGTCCCCAATCTGGATAGTGGGTTCCCAATAACCCTGCTGTGGTATGGGCTGTCCATTGCTGGCACACAGATTTATCCATGTGTCAGGTGTTCTATTCAACACACCTAAGTCCCAATGTTCAAGGAACACCTGCTTGCGCAGGGTTGTTACCTGAGATCCAGTGTCCACCAACGCTGTCAGAGGGACGCCGTTCACCCGGATTGTGATGTGTGGGCAGGCTGAGACGAAGCGTGACAATGGCACTGAAGATTCACCTGGGCCCTTCTTCTTTCCTCCCGAGGGGCGGCCCGCTGCCTCGGGGGTGGCCCGTTTAACTGAAAACACTGAGGCCTGGTGTGTCCATATCTATGGCAATAGGTACAGTATGGCCTCTCACTCTGCGGAGGTTTCACTGACGACGGACGTCTGGGTGGCAACTCAGGTGAGATGTTGTGACTTCGCAAAGGATCACTGGACGATGAAGACGGCTGGGTCAGACGATCTAGACGGACGGTGATCTGTTCCATGGCACGGGTCAGATGATCCACTCGGGCCAGAAGGTCATCTCTGGAGTCTGCTGGTGTAGTCTGCGCAGTTTGGGCAGCAGGTGAGGTACCCAGAGGTAGTGGCAGGACAACTGGAGCAATGCTTGTTGAGGGTCCAGGTGAGGGAGCACAGATGACTGGGCTCGGCTGGGGCTGCTCCTGTCCCAAGACCTGGATGGCAAGGGCCTTGAAGTCAGCAAACGTGATGCTGGGATGTTGTGCAGCAAGCATTCGCAACTGACTCTGGAGCAATGTGGTACCCGCCCCTTCTATGAAGCGGTCAAGCAAGATTTTATCAGAGTCCACATTTTCACGTGGATCCACTTGCACCACAGCTCTGAACGCCTCTTGGAGGGATAAAGCATAGTCCCGCAGGGTCTCACCAGGTAGTTGTCGTCTGGAAAAGAAGCGCATCTTTACCTCGGAGACAGATCGCACGTCAAAGTTCACCTGGAGTTTGTCCAGAATTTGCCCAGGGGTTCTTTTGTCAGAGGCAGGCCAGGATTTGACCTCCCTAGCTGCAGCACCCTCAAGCTGGCCCAGCAGGATCTGTATCTGCTGTTCTGTATTCAGAGGATAGAACTGGAAGAGAGACAGCATCTTCTCACGAAAGTCCCTGAGGGTATGCGCCTCCCCTTTGTAGCGCGGCAGCCATGGTGCGCCAGGGTAAAATGGCATGGAGAATGGTAGGCTGCTCACCATGGGCACTGCTGGATCACTAGAAACAGATGGCACAATGTCACTTTGCTCAGTCATGTTGTTTGCAGGTATAACTGAAATTAGGTCGCCGTCTCTTTAAGAAACTCAACTGCTTGCTGGCAGGGAATGGAGACTACAACTTGGAATGCTGTAGCTATTAACAGAGTCACTGTGATGCAGGCTGACGGTGTGCTCCCCCTCTTTAATGGTGGCACTCCCCACGGACACGGTACACGGAAAACACTCGCTGGGGCCGTGGGAGGACTGAAGACAAGGACAGGGAGGCACAGTACTCACTGACAGCAACTGCAGCGTGGACCAGAGATCAGCGGTGCACAGCAGGGACGGTGATGCGGCACCGGAGAGTCAGAAATGGCGCCGGCACGTTCGCCTTTCACTTTCTTCTATGGGTGCGCTGGAGCATTGCGCTCAGCATTCTGGGCTCTCCTAAGATGGCGGCAGATGGGTCTCCTGGCCTCATGGGCAGTGCTAAAAATCTCCCGCACTTTTGCAAGGTACAGTTAACCCTTTGTGGGCGTTCTTACACAGCGATGTGGCGCAGCAAACAAGTCCTGGGCGTTTTAACTCTTCCAGGGCTGTAACACACTGAGAGGACAGTCTTTAGGGCTTACTTCAGGGGTTTAGGGCTCCCCCCTCTTTGTGGCAAGCACTCTCAGGGAATAAACTTGATCTTAGCAAAGTCCACAATAAAGACCGATGCTCTGGAGACAATTTGGCGCACTTTTCGTGGCGACTTTCTCAAAATGGCACACACCCGTATCCTGTTCGTGACGCCAGTTTTTCTTGCGGTGACCAGATGGAAGGTAACGCTGCAGTTGGGATTGCGGGGTGCAAACAGCGCAGACTTGTCACGGTCTCTGGGCACGAGGGCGCAGCGCTGGTGCTGTCCCACGTTACCACCACTGGTACCGGTGATGAGGGGGCTGCACAAATGTTGGTGGTGATTGTTCCCCCGGGGCGCTTCCCCTATACTGTGCCGACTGGTGGTGTTTGGGGCGCCCTGATGTTGTCGGTGCAGAGTCAGACACAGAAACGGTTGTAAAGTTGAACTTTTACTTCCATGGGTGTGGAGGCACAAATGCTTAAACAGTTTCTTCAATACAAAACAACGGGGTACGCCTGGTGACACAGCAAAGTCCTGGGGTGCAGGGTAGACTTGATGAAAGGTGTTCCTAGCCCCTTATACTTCAGTGTTACAGCCCTAAGGTGCGTCTGGGCTCCTATTTGGCTCATAGGAGGATGCCCACCATGATACTAGTACATAATATTCCCCACTCACGTTATGTGGTCCTGATAGCTCAGAGTTTCGGGGTGCAATAGTCAGGGTGGCAGGATATTCCACAGGTCTGGCCTTGGCCCCTGGATCCTGTGATACTTGCTATGGAGCACGTGTTCCAGAATGTTCTCTCCACAGTCTCATGCTGACAAGATAATGATGCCTGACTTCCTTCAGGGCGATGGCTAGGCAGCCAGGGGACAGGATCTACTGAATAGCTGGAGTATGTCAGCTCTCCAACCTTCCTGGGCCTGTCTAGGACTTGAGATTCCTGCACTAAACTCACTGCTTTCTTCACAGGACATCACACTTATCTCCTCACCTCCTCCTCCTAACACTCCACACTTCTAACTCCTCACACGCAGGTCCTTCCTGCAGGGGTGTTACCATGGGGACCCAGTGATCAGCTGACTCCTCCCCTTTTCCCAGGCGATGTCCTCCCATTGGACATTTGGTTACTATTCAATCCCATGGGAGGTGTAATGCATGTGTGAGGCTCACTAGGTGGCGCTGTGTTGTGTGAGACTCAGGACCCCCTGCTATGTCACACAGGCTATGAAGCAACAGGAAATAATACAATGCACAGAGATCACCCTCAGCCCAGCCATAGCCAGCTCTGGGATGCCACATGTTCATTGCTCAAATAAATGCTAGTACTCTGACACAGTTACTTCCCTTTTATTTGATATGATATTTTCCAAGAAACTAATTTATTTAATTAGTCAGTGTTGTATGTTCTTCAGCACCATCTTGTGGTCACAACTTTGTAGCTGTGTAAACCTCTAAAATAGTAAAATTACAGTAGCATCTTTCACTTCTTTGTCATGACCATCAAAATTTCAACATTTCCGTTTTCCTTTAAAGTTACAACTAATAACATGACATAGCACAAAAGTCAGTATAGAATGGGAATGCTATGTAATACTCCCCAGTTTGTACTTTAACCTACCAATCCTTCATGGGACTACATTTTACCGTTAGTCATTGTGCAATCCAGCAATCCATGTAATATACCTAAGAACAATAAATATGTTTTATGACAAAAAAAAGTTGCATAACTTGTGTACAGAAGGTACAACAAAAATGGTTAGGGGTACATCATGTACTAGCGCCTTAATGACTCATATACTGTATTTTGCATATCATTGACTAGAAAGTATTTACCATTCAGTCTAGTGTAAAAAACATGATGGAAGCTTTCTTCCGTCATGTGTGTTTACTTATTAGATGGGAGAAAAAGTCCTACATGAACCAATAGGACACCAATAACACAATCGCTATGACTTACAACCAAAATATTAATACCAACCATAAAAGTTCACACATAGGATTTATGGAATCTTTATTGGCTTACTGAATGCGATGAAAGTGCTTCCCAGTTCTATAGCAGTAAGTCTATGTTCATATCTGCAAAGGTATTCAATTTTTGACAGATCTGTCAAATAAAAAGAATCCTACCAAAAACAAATGGAGAAATGGATACAAATGGATTACCCTCTTTTTGCATTCATCTGCAATTGACTTCAATGTAAAAAAAAAATGAATCCGTCACTTTACTTTGGTGGAAATGGTCTTACATGCTTTTATTTCTGTCTAAAAAAAATGCAAACAGAGGACACCTGAGCAGTTAAAACACCCAAGGAAATCACCCATTGATAATTCCTAGTTCTGTGTCATTAAAGCATACTTCCAGTTATAAACAATGTTGCATAAATTAATAGTATAGTAAGGTTTATATAGGAAACTTTGTAATATATCTACATATTAGTCTATGAAGAGGGAAGGGGGTGATGATGCTGCTGCAAAAGACACTCAAATAATTGCTGCTATTATACTCTGCTATTTTGTGCTCTTTTTCACATTGCTAGGTAGTAGATAAGAGGCTACTAGTGCACAAAATAAGGCAATAGATCATTTAACCAGCTGGCAGCAACTTCCTACTACACACCTCCTTTCTCTATAGAGGTCTGTGTGTGACGCTAGATATAGAGATAAATCGTATGTAAACAAGAAGATATATTGAAGATAAGCAGCAGGAGAACAGCTTAACAAGTGGTGAAGAAAACGGATATACATAATAAAGATGTATTACAAAGTTTCTTTTATTCAAATGCACTATTCATTTATGGAAAGTTGTTTATAACTGAAGGCTACATTTACACAGTCATGGAAAAAACAGCTATGAAAAACAGACATATGGTCTGTCTTTTTCATGGCCTATTGTATCCATGGGGCATCCGTATTCGTGGATCCCTCATGGACTTCAGTCTATGAGGGATCCACGAAAAACAGACAGCTATAGGACTGCCAAAACATAGGACATGTGAATAGCCTCACAGACTCACATTGTTATGAAAATAACAATGTGTAAATCAAGCCTAAGGGTCTGTTGGCTGATCCCATCAGATTTGATAAAGGAATTCAGATGCATGCAGCACTCTTCTTCAAGTCAAATCAACACCACAATAAGCCAAGTTAATATGCTCCCATTGGAATCCATTAATATCAGTTGTAGGAAGGATTGGCAAATCTTTGTGGTTTCTATTATAAACAAGTGTGAACAGAAGCATAAAATACTAATAATTATGTATAAATGTGTAAATTTATAAAACTGTATTGAATGGTTCTGCTTGCAAAAGTCTAAGAATTTGAATATATTTGGAGGCATGTTAGCTAATGTATCATCAGTAGATTACATACACCAAGAATCTATTATGCAAAAAAAAAAAAAAGGTGTATATATATATATATATATATATATATATATATATATATCTATAGATAGATATATATATATATAGATAGATATATAATATAGATATATATATTTGACTTTGTTGCAGAGAAGTAGCTAGCGGGGGGGAAGGGTGGGCTTTGGGTGGCTCACCAAAGAGGTGCCGCAACACACGTTACCGTTACACATCAACTGTATCGGCGTCTGCATGTCACCGATGTAGTTGAAATGCATTGTAAAAAAGGAAGCCTCTTGCTTACTTCTCTAATACTAAGTAGCTTGTAATCCACAAGCCACTACAGGCCTGTGGCCTACGAGCTGCCCTAAGACGTTTGCATCCTGTCGCAGACGGCCTACGCAATGATGTCACGCAAAAGTCCAGCTGATTTCCAGTAAGCAGCGACAAAGGCAGAGGCTCCTCCTTGGGGAACAGAGGTAGGTGAGTATCATGTTTAACTTTTAATAGGGGGGGGTAGTAATTCATATTAGAGGCCAATTGGGGGCATTGTAAATTTAAGGAAGCAAACGTAACAAGATAAGGGTACCATAACTAATATAAGGGATTTTAGGGGGCTTTAATAAAAGAGGATATAATTTATAAAGAGGGGTTAGTGGACGCAATATGACTATAAAGGGAAGTAATAGTATAAGGGGACAGTGGGGCAGTATTAAAGGAGTTTTCCAGGGAATAATAACATATACTGATAAGCTTTAATATTTCCCAAATAACCCCCCCTAAAGGATTGGACAAATTGCAGAGAAAGCGAGGAAAGTAAAACATAAAAAAAATACTCACTTCTCCTCAACACTCCTATGTCTGAAGCCCGCTGCTGTCTGTTTGGGCACACACTGTGCCTTCCTCACCGTAAAGCCAACACCACACGTGACTGCTGAGGCCAATCTGTTGCCTCAGCAGTGGCTGGAAAGGTCATGTCACTCATATATGTCACTGGGTCCTTTCCTGCTGACACTGAGGCCACTGATTGGTCTCAGAAGTCGCGTGTGGCACAGCGGGTAAGGCACAGCACATGTCTGAACAGACAGCAGCGGCAGACACCGGAGCACAGGGGACAGGTGTGTATGATTTTTTCACCTAGCCCCCTCCCCCCTCCTCTGTCATTTGTCCAATTCCTGGATCATCCCTTTGATACAAAGGAGTTATTAATTGGCTTTATTAATACATGAGGGGTATTTATGTAAGAGGGCATAATTTATTCAAGGAGACATAAGAAAGTATAATTAATAATATTAATTTTAGGTGGCACTCAGGTTCATTATTGATTTAAGGGGGTACACAAGGCATAATTAATTAGGGGGAATTATTCACTGAGGCACACTATTACTTAAAGGGGCACATAAGAGCATTATTAAATTAAGAAGGCACACGGGCGATTACTCATTCCCAGGGGATTTTATATCATATATTTTATAGTTGGGGTAGCAGCAGGATGGGGCTTTTATGTAGGTGAGAACAATGTGGGTCAGGTGCCCAGAAAAGTGATGAGCCAAAGATGTCTGTGTTGCCAACTTTACAGAGACAAGTCACAGCAGGAAGAAGTGGTCATGGCGGTCCAAAGGGAAGAGACGAGAAATGTTAACAATTACAGGCAAAGACATCACCTGGCTCCCTTAATGCCCACCATATAGTATAATGGCCCCCATATGCCCCAACACACAGTATAAAGGCCCCTTTTTGCCCCGTAGACCGTTTAATGGCCCCCTATCACTCCCACCACACAGTATAATGACTCCTTTTGGTCCCTCACACACAGTTTAGTGACATATTTTGCCCTCACATTTTAAAGGCTCCTTTTTTATCCGCAAAGTTTAATGCTTATACACACTGTATAATGGACCCTTTTGACCCCCCACAGATAGTTTTAATTGCCCCCTTTTGACCCCCCTTCCACAGTATAACTGTCTCTTTTTTCCCCCGCAAAGTAGAATGGCTCTCACTTCTATATGCCCCAGGAACAAGCAGTGCTACAGAACTCATCATTACTTACCGCTCATAGCTCCCCAAACTCCCTGCCTCTTCTCTGAGCTCCAGCACTGGCACAAATAATTGTGAGCACTGGAGCAAGGAAGAGGCTGGGAGTTTCAAGCAGTAAGTAATGATGAAATCTGCAGCACTGAGCACTCTCTGGGCTGTTACCAAAGCAATGACGATTTCATTTGTATTGATGGAAGTTCTCATTCGGTGGCCCCTCCACCGAGGATCTCTGGGCTCCAGCTCCACTTGCCATGGCTGGTCAAGTGCTGACACTGGCCCTGTATCTACTCACCCTTTGTTCTGTCATAGAAATAGTGCTGTGAAGAATTGTTTACATTTACTGGCAACATAGACACAGCTACAGTTTTCTTAGGCATCACTGAGCACCCAATTACAAAAGCTAAAATATCCCCTCACATAAATAAGCTCTGTTTTGTCATTTTGTACATTATTACGCTCAAATAGCCTCAACAGATGAAATTGAATTAAGCCACCATTCAATATTTTCATAATATTATCTTCCTTTTGGAGAAGAGCTTTTGCCTGAGGCGACCTGAGATTTGTCCTATGGCCCAATTCCGGCATGTTTGACATAACAAGGATTTTGGTGCAGATTCTGCATTGAAATCAGCCCCAAATCCATTGACAATCCATGCATGTGAAAGGGGGTTTTCAGGTGACATGCAATACAAAATTCCGGTCTGAGTTCTCAAACACTTGAAGCTACTTTTGCCAACATTGTTAATAGAAATACTGAAAGACTTGCAGATATATTTTTCAGCTGAACATCTGCTATAGTATACTTTGGCCAGATTTAAAGTTTAGTATTGTGGTTACTGATGTAGTTATTAGTTTCCAGCAGTGGCTGTAGTAGCAGCCTCATAAACTCTTAGGAATTCAGTATATATCTGTTCCAGAGAACAGAATTATGTACCAATCGTCACAACCATTGGAAGCTAAGAATAACTCCATTACATCACCCAAATCATCTGTCAGTACCCTCACTTGCCTATGTATGTAATACTATATCTGCTCTGTAAACATAGTACAGGGTTAACACACCAGAGGACATTCACCTCATTGAACACTAAGAACAAGAGCTGTAGTAAGTATCTATGACCATGCCAATAATGACATCACTGCTAACACTTTGAAAGGTCACAGCTGACAGGAGTTGTACTTTAACATGTCCCACACATTTATCATATCTTCACTGGTGACTCATAAAGATATCAATTGGAAAAAATGGCTATACATGCATGTTATCAGGTAACTAGTGGTTACCACAAGTGGTGGGTTTGCAACCGTCAAGACCTAAAACTGGGGGTAAATATGTCAAGCTGAAATAGCCCCACCATCTGTTTATGCTCACCGAGATAAGCCTTCTAGGGAGATCATGAACGGGATTAAAGCCTTATGGGTGACCTACAACAAAGTACATCTCATTTTAGGTGATTACTGGCTGCATCAGGCAGTAAGTGAGGACAAGTCCATCAGAAAGCATAGTCATCTGATGTATCAAATGTTGGTAGGGTCACATGATTGTAAGGCTAATGCCCCAAGTTGCAGAACTGCAGCTAAAAACTGCCACAGAAATAAAACTGGAAATGCAGCAGAATAAACAGTTGTGTTTTTCACTGCTTTTCCTCTGGGTTTTTCATTTTTACCTTTCCCATACCAAATAAAGCTATACACATTAGATTTTAGACTGCTGAAGTGGAAAATTTTAGACTGTCTGCTGTTGGTTGGCCAAACATAAACCTATGACAGACAAAATATGGTTTGTTGGATTTTTTTCATGCCATGATCTATTGTGTAGGGCTGGACTGACAGACATATGGGTCATTTTTGCATTGTGTGCATGTGATTGTACTGCACACCAACAATGTGTCCATCATTTCCTTATTTCAATACTTTATTAGCAATGAATGACTTCCATCTGTTAATTTTTCAAGTGTCTGGGGTAATCAAACGTTCATTGCAAGGTTGGTGGTAGTTTATGGGTTTGGGACAGTTGGTCGTAACAGCTCTTTTGAGATAAATGATGGCAGTCTAAAATCTAAGGCCTCATGCACACAACCGAGTGTGCTTCGATGTGGGGACGTGTTTGCAATGGAATGCACTTGGATAACACTTAGGCTAAGGCCCCACGTTGTGGAAAAGCAGCTTTTTTTTGTTGTAGATTTTGTTGCGGTTTTTTGAGCCAAAGCCAGGTGTGGATTGAGCAGAAGGTAGAAGTATAAGAACTTCCTTTATATTTCCCATTCCTTTTGTAGACATTGTTGGCTTTGGTACAAAAAAACGCAACAAAATCTGCAATAGAAAAAGCTGCATTTTCGCAATGTGGGGCCTCAGCCTTAGCGACATCTGAGTGTCATCCCAGTGCATTCTAATATGCATTCATGTCTATAGGGCTTCTGATTGATTCCGTTTCAAACAGAACAGAATGAATCGGTAGGCCCATAGACATGAATGCATAACAGAATGCACTCGGATGTCACTCCGAGTGTCATCCGAGTGCATTCTGCTAGAACATTGTGTATTTCTTGTTAGGGCAAGACAAGTAGTGGGTGTTTATGTTGCCTAATTTGAAAAATATTTCAGGTTGTCTGGCACATGCCGAAAATCAAAAAATCAAAAACTAACCAGTCTGTTTAGACTTAAACCTGAGAACAGACAAATGGATGTAAGAATCGAGCATCATGGATGAGAGTTATTCCTTATCTAAAGGACAGGAGATGAATGTGGGACTCCCATCAAGCACGATAAAGAGGGACAAAAAAAAAACATTTTAATGGAGTGGCAGTCATGAGAAAGTCCACCATGCTGCTATCTCTGTCAGTAGAACACTAGAACACAGACATATCCAAAAATATCCAAAAATCCGTGAGTAGCGATGACTACAATAGCACAAGAAACTCACCAGACAGAACATTGCAATAAAACACGTTTATTAAATTAAAAATAATGACAAAGACACAGATCTGAAAAAAGGGGAGCACTGAAACATGACCACAATAAAGTGCATCTTAATAGGAAATGTATGTATGATCAAAATATAGAAATGCATATATAAATATATTATGCTTCTAAGGGGAGCTTGACTCACCATGCAAATGCTAGTAAATAAACAGATAAATGGTGCTGTGCAAAAAGCTTTTGAGTTATATACAAGTAGTTTTACACAGTGATAAAGCAAAAGCACAAAAAGTATGGCATTGCAGAGTGGAAGAGCAGCCCTAAAGTCAAAATAGTGAACAATGCATGATACAATAATAATAAAATATACTACTC
Source organism: Leptodactylus fallax (assembly GCA_947044405.1). NCBI lineage: Eukaryota > Metazoa > Chordata > Amphibia > Anura > Leptodactylidae > Leptodactylus > Leptodactylus fallax. The sequence continues at coordinate 1,901,436 of CAMRHE010000326.1, forward strand.
ACCAAGTAAAAGATGCACACGTCCCTGTGCATCTTTTACTTGCTATTTACAAGCATTTGCATGGTGAGTCGAGCTCCCCTTAGAAGCATAATATATTTAGATATGCATTTCAATATTTTGATCATACATATTGTTTCCTATTAAGATGCACTTTATTGTGGTCATGTTTCAGTGTCCCCCTTTTTTATATCTGTGACTATGTCATTATTTTTAATTTAATAAACATTTTTTATTTTATTGCAATGTTCTGTCTGGTGAGTTTCTTGTTCTGTTGTATCTCTGTCAGTGCATAGAATTAGGTGGGGTGTCAGTGTGCATATGTGATTGTAGCTCCATTCAAACCTAGTGCTATATACCCCCGATGTCCTCATCAGAGTGGGTATCCTGTGGATTATGGATGGGTCTTGTTTATGGTACAGCATGGAATTATTGATAATGTACAGTATCTTTACATTTACCTGTTACTGAAAAGAGCTATTATACAGGTACATAATAAAGATGAGACATACGCAAGACTTCATGTTGTGTGAAGTGCTTTTCTTTTGAACTCAAGCACCATGCATATTACTTGCACTGTTAACATTCCCAGGTCCTTTTGTTTTTCTTGGAGGCATCTGCATTGGTATCATGATGAAGATATGTTTTCTTTATTTGGTTAGTCAAAGTTTCCATCAAGAAGCAAATGGAGGTACAGTACATATGATTAAAAGTTACTGAGGTCTTTACAACCGTAAAGGGGTTGTGCCATTATGGAAACTTATCTCCAGGACAGGGGATAAATGTCTCATAGCTGGGGGACTGATCACAGGTTCCCTGGAGATCAGGAAGACAGGGGACCGAAAGTTCCCCTAAGGCCTCCTTGTGAATGGAGTGCCAGTGCTCTTGAGTGACTGGCATTATATTCACTTCCACGGGACTGCAGGTGCTGCCAGAGATTACAGTCCCGGCAGCCCCATAGAAGTGAATGGAGCACAATTCACACAAGCACATTGGCGCTCCATTTACAAGGAGGCTTTAGGGGAACTTTCGGCCCCCCATCCTCCTGATCACTGGGGGACCCAGCGATTGTTCCCCCACCAATCAGACACTTATCCCCTGTTTTGTGGAAACGGGATAAGTGTTCTTAACGACACAAGCCCTTTAAGACATAATGTACTGTGTTTAATTTACAGAAATATACAGTATATCAAATTAGGATTACATGTATTGCAACATTATCCACTTTACCTTAAACTTGTTCATTTCTCTTTATTGCTTACATTTCTAGTAATTAAACAACAATGTTAAATACCATTATAAATTACTTACAATACATTTTTTAGATGGTCAAAAACACCGAATATTAAAGTAAGTAATTCTGGTCTATGGAATAACTAGTTCATACAAGTAGAACAACATACCAAAACTACTATTCAAATAGCATAATAATTATAAATAATTATTATAAGCAGTAATTTGGCCATTTAATTATTTTTTATTTTTTTTTTTTTTTTTCCACATAATTTTCCTTAGGTAAAATTAACATCCTCCTATTAAAAAAATTGTTTGTGGGGGGGGGGCGGAGCCTAGCCAGAGACTGAGATGGCCGCGTAATCTCAGAGCTCTCGACTTGAGTCTGATATAGCGACCTACTTAGCGACAAGCCCGTGGCCTTTGGACATAGATTTTATTAGTAACGGTATCCTACCTTCGGGGATGCCCAGAAAAAGGAAGTCGGCGGTGAAACCGCAGAAGATATCCAATTTTTACTTCCCTCATGGGGGAGGGGAGGAGCAAAATGGAGTCGGCCCGCGCTCGGATGTGGAATCTAGGGCCTCAACTCCCACTCATGACCCGCTGGAGGAAACAATCGCGCTCTCCGCACACAGGAGAGCGCTATCGGCTCCATCCTTACCGCAGCTGCTGGACGGTGCGGTCACGAGGTCACCTGGGCCTTCTCCCCGGCAGGCCGGGGCCTATACTAAAAATGGGCCTCCGCAACATGGCGCCCTAGCGCCCATGGGCCTTTCCAACCCGGAGACGCTGCAATCACCTACCGCTAGCTCAGTTAAGCAGAGACCCAGGCTCCAGAACAGCGACTCCCAGGATGAAGAGGTGAGTGTCAGTGCACAGCCTACTCCTCCATCCATTGATTTTTTTGCTGATATACCAGAGATGGAGAATCCACTAACTGAGGCCTCCATGAAAAATATGCTTATGGCCTTTTGTAAATCATTAAGAACAGACATGTCTCTCATGGTAAAACCGCTAGCTAGAGATCTTCAGGAATTAAAAAGCCGCACTGTTCATGTCGAATCTAAAATGGCGGAATTTGCGACTTCACATAACGCGCTTATAGATGCTCACTATGAGATGGAGACTGATGTGTCGTGTTTGAAAGCTAAAATAGCTGATTTAGAAGATCGTTCAAGAAGAAATAATCTAAAATTTAGAGGGATTCCGGAGTCCGTACCTACGAATAATTTAACTACATTCCTCCAGGATCTGATCCGATCGCTAATACCGAACCTCACGGCGATGGATTTAACCATTGATAGAGCTCACAGAGTTCCCAGACCATCACATTTGAATGAAGCTGTACCTAGAGATGTTTTAGCTAAAATTCATTTCTACCGTACTAAAGATCTGGTTTTGATGACTTCCCGAAAGGTAGACCGCTTACCTGAACCATATCACAAAATATCCATTTACTCGGATTTATCTGCCACGACATTGCAAAAAAGGCGACAATTCCTTCCTGTCACCACAGCTTTACGTCAACACCACATTTTGTACAAATGGGGATTTCCGGTCCGAGTGATCATTTTCCCGGGATAATATGGTGCATGTTATCAAAAGTCTGGAGGAAGGAAGAAGCCTGCTCAAAAGATGGAACATTCCGATTGCCGAGATACCACCCGGTCCTGTGTCAGATGGTTGGCATCAAGTGAGAGCCCAAGGACATCCACGCAAAGGGCTACAAAGCTAAGGACTCACCTTTTCTCGGATTCTGTATGTCCACGGTTGGTGAACTTATCCCCCCAGGATTACGACAGCCGCTGGTCCGCTGTACCACGTTTTTTTTTTTTTTTTTGTTTGGCTCTGCTACAAGGGTTTATTCTTTGGTTATGTAATTTGCATGGTTTGTTTTTTTCTGGTTTTTGGCACATTGGGCGAAGTGATTACAGAGGGTGGAGATGGACTCGTCTCACAATGACATCGCCACCTACTGGTATAGGTAACTGCGGTAAGACTCTTAAAGCAATTCTAACTGTATGTTATGGTGCTTAAAATTGTGTCCATGAATGTCAGGGGTTTGAACTCCCCTCAAAAAAAGAGCCAATTTATGGCGTGAGGTCCGAGCTCGTAACTGTGACATTCTTGCTCTACAAGAGATGCACCTTTTGGAGGCAGACGCCTTTCGCATTAATAATCCTACATATCCACATGTGTTTCATGTTCACTACTCCTCAAAGCGTAGAGGAACACTGATTGGGATTAGAGATTCAGTAGCGTTTCAGCTGGTATCTCAATACGCTGACCCAGGAGGGAGATTTGTAATATTAGTCTGTATTCTTAATAATGTCACTTATACGTTGGTATCAGTTTTCGCCCCAAACACGAAACAGGTAGCATTCCTAGGGAAACTTGTGAGGGCGGTAGAAAAAAGGAAGCAGGGGTGTCTACTAATAATGGGAGACTTTAATATGGCTCCGGACCCGCTAGTAGATACTACTTCTGGCATATTAACGCGTCACCCCTCTTTCTCACAGGCTCTATGGCGCTATGAACTATTTGACATCTGGCGTATATTACATAATACTGAAAAAGACTATACATATTACTCTAGCGTACATAATAGCTACTCCCGAATAGATCTGTTCCTAATTGAGCAGTCTAGCATTCCCCTTGTTAAGCAGTCTGAGATATCGCAAATAACTTGGTCAGACCATGCTGCAATAACCTTGTCCATAGCAGAATGATATGAATCCGCCAGAGCATATGTATGGAGGTGTAATGAATTTTTAATGTCACAGCCAAAGTTAAAAGCGACGCTAGAGAATGATCTGAAGGAATTCTTTCAGATCAACGCCCCCTCTGCTTCTAGCCCTGAAATATTGTGGAACTCTCACAAGGCTTTTATTAGAGGTACGTTTATTCGCCTTGGGCATATAGAAAAGAAAAATAGAATGGCAGAGGTGGATCGATTGCTCCGTCAGATAAGAACCATCGACACCAACAACAAGCAGTCTCCTTCCTCCTCACATGCAACGAAATTAAGGGCACTACGCCAGCAGTTGACCATTTGTCTATTGCACAAATATGAGAAAAACCTAAAAAGGGTTAGAGCTACGTATTACTTTCAATCTAATAAAGCAGGCAAACTCTTAGCTTCTAAGCTTAAACAAAAGCATGTAAAATCCAGGATCCCATTTCTGCATAGTGAAGATGGTACACACAAAATTTATGACCCAAACGGCATTGCCGACGCCTTTAAAATTTTCTATGAGAGACTCTATAATCTAGCAGAAGACTCTTCCACGGTCCTCCCAACAAATTACGATATTGAGCAATTCCTTAAAGCTGCCCAGCTACCTGCACTCACTGAGTCACAGCTGGACTCCTTGAATGCACCCATTACTTCGGCAGAGCTGTTATCCATAATTAAATCCTTGCTGTCTCACAAGTCTCCGGGCCCTGACGGCCTTACTAACGAATATTATAAATGCTTTATCTCAGTCCTGATGAGCCTGCTACTCTCATTTTTGACGGCTGTGGTGGATTCTGGTACCATCCCAAAGGAAAATCAAGAAGCCTTGGTAGTTACGTTGCCAAAGCCTGGCAAACCCGCCACCAATCCCCAAAACTTCAGACCTATATCGCTACTGAACACAGATTTAAAAATCTATGCCAAACTCATAGCAAGCAGATTGGCAGTTTGTCTCCCAAGCTTGATAAAACATGACCAAGTGGGGTTTGTTAAGGGACGACAATCATATGATAACACTAGACGTATTTTAAACATACTACATCATATTGAATTTAAAAGGGAAGAGGCGGTGGTCCTTGCATTAGACGCAGAAAAGGCGTTCGATTGCATTTGCTGGTCGTATGCCTTCTCGATACTCAGAAATATGGGGTTTTCTGGAGCCATTTTAAGAGCGATTGAAGCGCTATACTCGGCACCTTCTGCAAGAGTGTTCACTAACGGAGTAGTATCAGATCCTTTTTTAATAACAAATGGGACCAGACAGGGGTGCCCCCTATCACCCCTGATATTTGTTCTCTCTATAGAACCTTTAGCCCAGGTACTTAGACTAGATCCGGGAGTGAGAGGCATTGATATAGGAGATAAGTCTCACCTTATCTCATTATATGCAGATGATATTATTCTCACGTTGTCCAAACCGCAAACATCTATTTCTCGCCTTATGGAAACTATTAATAATTTTGGGTAACTATCGTTTTACAAATTAAACATGGCTAAATCGCAGGCATTGCCTCTAAATGTCCCCCCGCCCTTGCTCCAACATCTAAAGTCAACTTATGCTTTTGATTGGAGGGAGGACAGCGTTCAATACCTGGGGACACAAATGACGGCATCCCTGGGGACTCTTTATAAAAGTAACTATATACCAATGTTAAAAATATTGCAAGAGGAGACTGAGCGATTGTCAAAAACAGATGTTTCCTGGATAGGACGGGTAGCTGCTTTTAAGATGTTGCTATTGCCGAGACTCTTGTACCTGTTCCGCACACTCCCAATATCCATCACTCTTTCCTTTTTTGAAACAGCACAAAGGGTGATTTCAAAATACATATGGAATGGAAGGAGACCTAGAATCAATAAAAGCTTTCTATTTAAGCAACGGGAGGTAGGGGGGCTGGGGGTACCGATAGTGAGGAATTATTATATAGCATCTCTGGTTACTCAGTGCGCGAGATGGAAATCACCGGATATCTCGGTTCCATGGTTGCACATAGAACAGGCGTTTATAACTCCCTTAAAACTGGAGGACGCGTTATGGTTGCCCTTTTGGAATGTCCCTACTCCGAGATCTTTCTCCCCGATCATGTGTGCTTCGTTAACGGCATGGAAGCTACTCCATGGGAAAGCAAATCCAATGAAGCATTTTCATATTGCAGAAATGCCCCTGTCATTGATGGCCTGGGTGATTGATGATGTGGGGGTCTCGGGCTGGGAATTGAGGGGGATTACGCAGATTTCTCAATTATACTCCGAGACTAAAAAACCTATATCGTTCGTAGACCTAAGACAACAATATGGAATTCATACAGGCGATTTCCTCAAATATTTTCAAATATGGCACTTCATATCTAAACATCCTGTGACGACATTACCACATAATAATTCACTTTTCACGTGGTTGTCGAGTAATATGAAAGAACTGCGTTTCCTATATGATAAAATGGATGGAGTGTCGACCTTTACTAGGTCTACCCCGTTCCGCTGCTGGGAGAGGGATCTGGGGATGGTCATTACTCCGGATGAATGGCAGCAAGCGATCAGACTGATCCATTTGTCTTTAAAGTGTAGCACTCACATAGAGACAGCCACGAAAATCATTTTACGGTGGTACAGGACCCCATCTACTCTACAGTTGGCGTATCCCTCCATGTCCGGGGATTGTTGGAGGAGTTGTGGAGGCAGAGGAACCCTTCTTCACATTTTGGGGACTTGCCCTATAATTCACAAGTATTGGGATAGTGTTTTTGATATGCTCTCAGAGCTGTTTGGTCTCCAAATCCCCCACACGGTACATACGGCTATTCTGCTACTTGGAATTCCCGAAGAGTTGAATAAATACAAACAACTCGTTTGTAAAATTTTGACTATAGCTAAATTAATGCTAGTACAGAGATGGAAATCACCAGCCTCTCCACCCATGTCAGCTCTAATACTGGCCATCAATAACACATATTCATATGAGAGGATAATAGCAATGGGAAACAATTCCTTTCCTAGATTTGAGAAAGTCTGGGATGCGTGGATTTATTCTCGATACCTTATGTAGAGAACACCAAAGTGCTATAAGAAATCAATCGGGGCGGTTGCAGTGGTTATAGGGATGGATATCAGACTCACCAACCCCGCCGACAGAAGAGTCTGGGGAGGAGTGACTAATGTTGCGGTTGTGTGTCACATGTCATTAGCATGAACATAACTCACAGGAGGAAGGGAAGGTTGTTCATGAAGAAATTACCCTGGACATAGATCACGATAGCCCTATGAATGTGCCTAAAAGTTAAAAGTTAAATTTTATAGTTAATGTTTACTTTATAAGTAATATCTATCACTGATCTTTAGGGATATGCGGTTCAAAAAGTGTATCTTGAAAATATACCATAATGCATATTAACTGTATATCACACTGTCTATCTATAATGTATTGTATTTTTGTATTCTGAAAATTTGAATAAAAATTATTGAAACTAAAAAGGGGGGCGGGGGGGGGGGGGGGGGGGGGGGGGGGCGGCAAAAAACGGGACGCGGGGGCCGCATTGGGGGGGGGCGGGGCGGGGGGGAGGGGGGGGGTTTGGCGGGGGGGGCCCCCGGGGGGGCCCGGCCACACACACCTTGGGGGGGGGGGCGCCGCCGGGGGGGGGGCAAAATAAAAAAAAAAAAAAAATTTCTAAAAAAAAAAAAAAAAGGGGAAAAAAAAAAAAAAAAAAAAAAAACTATAAAAAAAAAAAATAATTTTAAAAAAAAATTCACTTTGTTTTATTTTAAAAAATAACATAAACCCACCAAAAAAAAAAAAACCAAAAGGGGGAGGGGGGAAAAAAAAAAGCGGAGGGGGGGGGGGGGGGGGGGGGCCCCCCCCGCAAGGGCGGGGCCGCGCGGCCCCGGCCGGGGGAGGGGGGCCTGTAAAAAAAAAAAAAAAAAAAAAAAAAAGGGGGGGGGGGGTGGGGGGGGGGGGAAAAAAAAAAAAAAAAAAAAACCCTGCTTTCTCTTAAACATAACACACTTTCTTAATATAATAATATATAGTGTTTACCTTTGATACTCTTGTCAGCAAACTGCAAAACTGAAATAATTGTAAATATATATCCACGTTTTTCTCAAAGATTTATGTAGATTTTTGGTGTTGATTAAGATTTATAAACGCAGAAGGCCCCAGAGACATAGTCATACTTATGCACATGAAGCTACTACAACAGTTTGTAAAAATATAAAAAAAAAAAAAAAAAAAAAAACATTACTAAAGTTACCCATTCACATTAGATTAAAGGCGATCTCTGGGACTTTGGGGCATTGATCAATGTGATCTGTAACCGTCAAGACTCCTTGTGATCTGCACAATGATTGGTCTGCACTGCTCCAAGTACATCATCTTTTTCATTGTTTACACAGGCACAGTGGTTTACCTGTAGTGCTTAGTAGTGAAGTCGGTCTAATTTACTTAAATGGGACAAACTGATCCACAAGGAAACCTGCACTGATCCTAAGAATCGGATCAGTGGGGGTCCTGCGTGTCTTTTATTGATAACCTATCTAACACCTTTTAAAGTTGGCAAATCAATGGGAACAGAGTCATCTACATGCCAAATGTAGGCACTTTCAGAGAGAACATCCCAATAACGAAAAATATTGGAATTCTTGAAGGAAAAGAAAGCAAACCACAAATGTTTGGTGAACTTTTTGGGCTGAAATTTTTGTGATGAGAGCATTGGTGGAATGGCAACTTCAACTGTTTCCCATTCTGTACACAGCAGTTTCATTAATAACGTGACTTATGTGACTTTCCATTACTTTTCTCATCTGACTTTTGTGCAGCTTATCCTGGGATGCACTAAATCTAATCTCATCATTAAATGGAATGCCACTTACAGCGGGTGAAATAAGTATTTAACATGGCACCAATTTTGAAAGTTAATATATTTTTAAAGGTACTATTGGCATGAAGTTCTCACCAGATGTCAGTAACAACCCATTCAATCCACACAGGTAAAGAAATCAAACCAGGGGCTTAACTAGCAAAGACTGGGCCCCATAGCAAACTTTTGACTTGGGGCCCCCCCACAACATAGCGCCCCATTTCCTGACCACCACACGGTGTAATGTTCCATAGTTGCCCCTTCACACAGTATAATATTTCATAACGGTCTCTCCACACAGTATAATGTCCCATAGCGGCCCCTCCACACAGTATAATGTCCCACAGTGGCCCCTCCCCAAAGTATGTCACATAGTGGCCCCTGCACACAGTAAAATGTTCCATAGCAGCCCCTCCACACAGTAAAATGTTCTACTGTATAGTAGCCCCTCCACACAGTATATAGTGGCGCCTCCACAAAGTATAATGTCCCACAGTGGCCCTTTCACACAGTAATATGTCCCATAGTGGTCCCGAAATTTTTGGGATACACCACCTACAAACTATTATTATACTCTGGGGTCTTTTTTAGACCCCAAAGTATAATGTTTGGAGGCCCAGGGGAGGTGACAAGCATAAAAAGCAGTGTTACTCACCTCTCCTGGACTCCAGTGCGACTCCTCTTCAATGAGTCACAGATGTGGGTTACGCCGGTGTTATGTGTTATGACGTCGGCCTGACCCATGTGACGACTGTGACGTCACTAAAGAGGCCCGAAGACAGCAGGGAGTCCCGTCGGAGCCCAGGAGAGGTAAGAAACACTGTTTTTAAGTTAGCTCACCAACCCTGGGCTTCTGATCAATATACTCGGAGGTCTGCATAATATATAATAATAGCAGTTTCAGTTCGAACTTATTTGGTCTAAATGGAACTGCCAGGTGATTGTATGGCCTCCACTTCACCTTCTGTCCTCTAGGCGGCCCCATGATATGGGGGTGGCCGTAAGCAGGAACGGGTATCTGTAAGTAAATAGGGCCTGTTACCTGCTGGGATTACCCCAGTAGGTAACGGCCTATTAAAAAATAAATCAGCAGAAGCTCACCGGAACCCCTAAGGTCCCGGGCCCCGTAGCAGCCACTATGGCTGCTACAGCGGTAGTCACAAAAACCTTTACTGGGAACATCACATCAGATTGTTTTTATGCACTTGATAAAGGAGCTTGGTGCTCCGAAACGCGTTGTGCTTTTCACCCTAATAAATGTGAATTCCTTCTATCATCATCTGTGACCGGGGGTTATTTCCCAAGAGTGCAGGTTGGTACAGTGGATCCTTGGGCCACCATAGATTCCATATATTTACAGCGGTAGTTACGTCACTGAATCAAACTGTAGATGTCCATAAATTAAGTTATGTATAATAATGAGAAATGACACAGGGAAAAAGTATTGAACATACTTACTGAAATTTATTTAATAATTCATACAAAAGTCTTTGTTGGTGATGACAGCTTCAAGACACTTCCTGTATGGAGAAACTAGTGGCATGCATTGCTCAGGTGTAATTTTGGCCCATTCTTACACACAAACACTATTCAAATCCTGAAGGTTCTGTGGGCTTCTTCTATGAACTCTGAGCTTTATATCCTTCTATAAATTTTCTAATGGATTCAGGTCAGGTGATTGGCTGAACCATTCTAGCAGCCATATTTTATTTCTTTGAAACCAATTGAGAGTTTCCTTGGCTGTGTGTTTGGGATCATTGTCTTGCTGAAATGTCCACCTTCATTTCATCTTCATCATCCTGGTAGTTGGCAGCACATTTTTATTAAGAATGTCTTTGTACATTTGTCCATTCATCCTTCCTTCAATTACATGAAGTTTGCCAGTTCCGTATGCTGAAAAACAGCCCCACACCATGATGTTCCCACCTCCAAACTTCACTGTTGGTATGGTGTTTTGGGGGTGATATGCAGTGCCTTTTGGCCTCCAAACATGGTGTGTATTATGGCATCGAAAGAGTTCAATTTTTGTCTCATCTGACCAGACTATATTTTCCCAGTATTTCACAGGCTTGTATAAATGTTGTTGAGCAATCTTTGAACGTGCTTAAACATGCTTTTTGTTCAGCAATGGAGTCTTGTGTGGTGAGCATGCATACAGGCCATGGAGGTTGAGTGTGTTACTTATTGTTTTCTTTGAAACAATTGTACCTGTTGATTCCAGGTCTTTCTGTAGCTCTCCACAGGTGGTCCTTGGCTCTTCAACAACTCTTCTGATTCTTTTCACTCCTCTGTCTGAAATCTTGAGGTGAGCACCTGGCTGTGGCAGGTTTATGGTGAAATGATGTTCTTTCCACTTCCAGAATATGGCCCCAACAATGCTCACTGGAACCTTCAGTAGTTTAGAAATTTTTCTCTAACCAATGCCATCAGTATGTTTTGGAACAATAAGGTTGCGAAGATCTTGAGACAGCTCACTGGTTTGACCCATCATGAGATGTTTCTTGTGTGGCACCTTAGTAATAGACACCTTTGACACCTTTTTATAGACTATCAGATGAACCAGCTGATATTATTTTCCACTAAGTGGCAGCATTGCTTTCTAATTCCTGATAGATTTCAGATGGTGTCAGGACTTTCCATGGCTTTTTGCACCTCTCTTTCTTCATGTGTTCTGTACTTTTTCCCTATGTAATTTCTCATTATTACACATAACTTAATTTATGGACATCTATGGTTTGATTTCTTTTCCTGTGTGGATTGGATGACTTCATCATCAGTTAAGAATTAATTGTTAGTAGTACCTACTGTGGCCACACAGCAATAAGACATTGATTGGCTTGCCAGCCCTATAATTTTCAAGGTGGTTGGATGGTATATTATAGTTCATGTTTCTGCCTACATAGGACTACTCTTTTGCACTCTCTTCCTCGCACTCAAACATGTATTCATTTCCCTGGCTTGAGTTATGACTTCTAATATTTTTACTGGTCTCCCACCTCTGTGCTGGTTTCTACCTGTTCTAGGAAAATAGAAGTATGCACCAGACCAGCCAGAAGTATAGCATACAACACAGAGGAGGAAGGGTTTAAATACCAGGACAACAAACACCCTTTGCCATGCTATTAAAAACCTGCTAGTAGAGTTCAGACAGCACCACATACTGTATCCATCTACAAATAAGATGCACATTCTTGAGTCAACTGACCAACCTTTACTCTGGTATCCAATATAAACCGAGGCAAATCAGAACAGCATTCATGGCATTAGGCTACAAATTGTATGAGAGACAGCTAGGACCAACGATTTGCAGTTGTGTGTTAAAGACATCTATTGGAATCCCGCAAGGTGATCATTTTGGTCCTTTGAAAGTCAGATATGTAGAACTTACCTATTGGATCACCTGCAGCAATTGCACACTGGCATTTGTAATGAAAGTGTACCTAACCTTTCAACATACTTTGGATCAATAGTACAATGTGTTTATACGAGGAGTAACACTATTTTCATCATATGACTTAAATTTAGAATTTTAGCTTCCCTTCTAAAAACTCTAGCTTTAATTCCCAGTTGTCTCAGAACTGGTTGGTGAAAACTAGTTATTATGATGCCCCCCACAGATACTCGATAGAAAGTAGAGGAGAATCTGCTCATCTAACTCTCTCTTTCTCTTTCTAACTCAGAAGCAAAAGAGAGGTTATATATGACATTATAAAGAAGTACTAGTCTGTATTAATGTAAATAAATCAATTGTGTTATGATAGAAACTTCCTATTTAGATGCATTAGCATTTGCCTGGGTCTGTGTCTCTTTCCCAATGTTTATCTTCTGCTCAATCCTCTCCCTTCTGCTTTTATAGACTTCTATGACATCTCATACCTCTGTCAGTTTAAGTCATGTCTTTCAAGAAGTATTCCAGAGAGCTTTTAGAGTAAATGTCAGTTAAGAAGGGGAAAGGCGTATTAAAAGAGACAGACCAGAGAATAGGTGCAAAGCATTTTTCTCTGATAAGATATATCACTAGGTTTCTTATGTTCACTTGCACTATTGATTTATTCAAAGTCTGGAAAAGTTAACACTTAAGGGCATTATTAAGACAACACCACAGGACCTATCCAGTTGTTTTTTTCTCTCTTAAAGGGATTCTATCATTAAAAAAAAAAAAAGGTGAGTGTGGGTTTTATTTTTCACCTTCCCCGGCCTCCTTGCAGAAATCTGTAATTCCTGGACAACCCCTTTAAGGATTAGGCCCAACACAGCAAAATGCAGCTGAAAAGCACAGGAGATAAAAAGCAGCAAAAACACATTGTTTTTTTCCCACAGCGTTTTTCATTGAGATTTTGATGCATTTTTCTCTGCACTTTCTTCCCCTATTACGTTAAATATATGTGGAAATTCCCGCGACTTCACAGCTGAAATTAACTTGCTGTGCATGAGATTAAATGATGACATTTTATTCACTTTGCTCGCACATTTCTGCAGCCGCCATAATCGCTGTGTTTCACATTACAGAAAAGCGGATTTTTTTGTTGCAGATTTTGTTGCTGTTTTTTGAGCCAAAGCCAGGAGTGGATTGAGCAGGGAGTGTAAGAAGCTTCCTAGATATTTCACAATCCTTTTGTAGCCCTGCTTGGCTTTGGCTCAAAAAACTGAAGCAAAATCTGCTTTTCCACAAAGTGGGGCCTCAGCCTTAAGGCCGGGGCCCCACGCGGCATAAACGGTCATTTGTCAGTCTCTGCAAAGTGTAGTCCTAGGAACAAACTGCTTACTGCAGCATACTAGTACAGTACAGGGCAGGAAGAGGTTAATTGCTCGCTGGCGTTATGAGGGGGCATCTGCAAATAAAAGGGGGTAGTTGTGTTCTTAAGATGGGGAATGGAGTAACTCTGATCGTAGGGTTTGGCGCTACAAGGAGAACATTATACAGTAAAAGCCGCTATTTGTGGATTATACTATGAGGACAGAGGGGAATCTGGCAGTAAGTGGCTGACGTGACAGTATTTAGTCCTGGTATAGCGGTCAGCGGGTGACGTGACAGTATTTAGCCCTAGTATAGCGGTCAGCAGGTGACATGACGGTATTTAGTCCTGGTATAGTGGTCAGTGGGTGACGTGACGGTATTTAGTCCTGGTATAGCGGTCAGCGGGTGACGTGACGGTATTTAGTCCTGGCATAGCGGTCAGAGGGTGTCGTTACAGTATTTAGTCCTGGTGTAGCGGTCAGCGGGTGTCGTGACAGTATTTAGTCCTGGCGTAGCGGTCAGCGGGTGTCGTGACAGTATTTAGTTCTGGCGTAGCGGTCAGTGGCTGACATGACAGTATTTAGTCCTGGTATAGTGGTCAGCGGGTGACGTGACAGTATTTAGTCCTGGTATAGCGGTCCTATTTGATAATTCTGTATGTATATACATTTTTTTTTATTGTGTGTAGGAAAAGACATATGCCTTGTTACTTGTGCACCTGATTTATAAAGGGTCACAAGCAACTAGTTTGGCTATGCAAAAAAATTTACATACAAATGAAACAACCCCTTTAGGCTAAGGGCCCATGCTGCGGAAAAGACTGCGATGGAAACGCATTGCATTTTTTTCAGCAGCGTTTTTCATTGCGATCTCAGAGTTTTCTGTGGACTTTCTGTACTTATTATACCTTTACGGAAAACACCAGCATTTATGAAGGTATAATTGACATGCTGTGAAAACACAGCTTTTCTGCTGCAGATTTTTTTTCTGCAATGTGTGTATGGGATTAGTCAGAATCCCCTCCACTTTGCAGGTACTGTAAAACATTGCGTTTTCACAACGTGGGGGGCCCCGGCCTTAAAGACCTTAGGAACAACCCTGTAAGCACTGCAGCACATCAAATTAACAGAATGTGACTATGTAGTAGGTACAATATTTCAACATTTGGGGCCCCACTTTTAATTTTGCCCGGGGCCCCACTTTGTCTAAAACCGGCCCTGTGTGGAGGGAACTTACAGGAGTATTCCTGCCACCAAAAAAAATTAGCAGAGGGCAGGCAAGGGAATAAAATACAAAAAAGGAAACCATACTCTCCTGTCCTTCACCCCTTCATTCTAGCAGTGGTTCGCTGGTAATTAGACCCGATCTTCACTTCTGTCACTCCAGTAATCATGTCAATCACCTCCCATGTGATGGCTGGAGCCAACCACTGGTTTCAACAGTAATGTGCAGTGGTTGGGTACCTCAGAGGTTCAAGTTCCTGCAGTAATGACGTATCCAAGTACCAAAGTGAGGTGAAGGGCAGATTAGTCTGGATTATTTTTTTATTTCAATTTCTGTTTATGGGCCCCGAAAAAAAAAATTCACTGTCCAAACACAGGCTCTACAACCTTTGTATACAAGGGAGAAGAATACAACAGGTCAAGTAAGGGTTCCTCTAACCATATGTCCTCCAAAGGACAAATAGGCAGGTGGATGAAAAGCATGGAATATGCTGGTGCCAAGTGAGGACGTGCAGCTGCAATAGCCACCAAAAAAAGGGGCACTAATTAAAATTTTGCCATAGTGTGTCCTCTTCTCTGCATATTTCCTTGTTTATCATCCATTAAATAAAAAATAAAAGTTTAATGAAATAATAAAAGTTTGCCACTTTGCATGAATTAATCAAAATAAATTATTCATTGTCAAGAAGTGAGGTGGTAGCGTTCCTTTCATTTACCCACATGATTGCTTTCTAAGCTGTCCCTGGCAGCATCCTCTTCTGTGCAGGCACTGACAGCAGAATCTCTATAATCTACAATGCTCTGGATGTATTCAGCTACTGTTCAAAACTTTCACAGAAGAGGATCCAGCCAGGGACAGCTATTTGGATAAATCGTGTGACCACTTCCATCTTGTTTCTTATGGATAGGGTGACTGAAGCTCTACAATACCACAAGCCTTGCATTGAGTATGAGGAGCTTAGGGGTTTATAGCAAATATTTTTATAAAGTGACCTACTGTTCTACTCAGTCGTATAATACTGTGCCTCCCCATTGCAACCTTATCCTTCTGCGCTCCCCATATTGGCACACCCTGAACAACATTTTATAGGGACATGTCTATGTCAGCTGGCCACTGATCAACCTATGGCTGATCACCTCGGATTATTTAACCCTGCTCTGAAGTTCCACGCCAGAGCAACAAGGTATCCTGCTTCCTGCTCATGAGTAAATGTGTTTAGTGTGTGTTGTTTTTCTATTTCACTCTGTAGTGTTGGTGCTCCATCAAACCTGCATATGGTGCCAGTATCTTGTGTCACAAGAGATCCAGACAGACAGCAAGGAAAGGGTGGGCAGCACAGTGGTACTATAGCCTTGCACTGCTAGAGTCCCAGGTTCGAATTTGACTTAGGACAAGGGGTTTGTATGTACAAAGGGAGTTTGTATGTTCTCCCTGTGTTTGCGTGGGTTTCCTCCGGGTACTCCGGTTTCCTCCCACACTCCAAAGACATACTGATAGGGAATGTAGATTGTGAGCCCTGTATGGGACAGTGACTGACAATGTTTGCAAAGCGCTGCGTATTCAAAATTGGCAGTTCTGTTGCAATAATTTATACAATTGAAAATCAGTTGGCAGAAAGTACATGGATTTCTTTAAACTACATTCTGATGAATAGTGGAAGACATTTTTGTCACAAATCTGGTTTCTATAAATATGCAGGGTTGACAAAGTCTGCACATGCTCCTGTCCATATGCCTGACTGTGAGCATTATCATACTATTTTAAATATCTGTAATATCTCTGTTTGTAATGCTATAAAGATGATAATAAAGCTGTATTGATATACTAAAGGCATTTTATGAAATTGCATGAAGTCTTTCCTTACTAAACATATAGCCTTTCCCAACTAACCTTACACAAACAGAAATAAAAGCATGGTCTATGACATCAACATGTTGGAACACTGAGTATTGCTATTTTCTTTCAAATGGTTGTAATAAATGTGTTTGCTGAAGTATCAAAAGCTTCCATCCAGAAGTCATGCTTGCCTGAGGTTGAATAAGAGCATGTTTGTGCATGTAATGCTTGGAGACATTGTATCTTTATGTAAGGATTGTCTTAATAATACCTCAAAAGTTCCCTAAGACCTGGGCATAATGCCCACTGCCAACTGAGCAATGGAAAGTAGTGACATATGTATATTTATCTTCTGGTTCTCAAATACTGTCTCTACTACAAATACAATAAATATAGAAGAACATACAGTAATAGAAACTGAAAACTTTCCTGGCAAGAATTTAGAAGAGTTATAATATGGTGCATATAAAGTATAGTCCACTCTTTACAGCCTTAAAATTCTATTCAGCAATGTTTCATTGAAAATATTCCTAGCCCACTATGGCACATAAAGCACAGGGCAGGTAACTAAAGCTGCTTATACATATTAGATCAGTAATTTCAGCAGGGTGAATACATGTTCTTACGAGTATATGGGGGTCTCCTGACTGCTTCATAGATGACTGACAGCACATACTTCCTTTTCCCTAATAGAGATAGACAAGTCTGACATGTATATGCATAGGATAGTAGGGGAGTAAAGCAGTCAGGTAGTTTGATTGAAGGCAATAATATTAGGATTGGATTTTAACATGATTAAAACTGATACTGAAACATTTATGGCAGCTATCACAAATTATAAGATGGAAAATTTCAAGTTTGTTTTCAAGAAGGAGAAAGCCAAATTCCTGAATACCACCACACATCGACAAATTCCATAAGGACTAGCAATATCAAACATTGGCTTATTGTGGCATTACATAATTGAAGTTGATTGTTTCAGCCATATATCAGAAATGACTAGTAGGCACCTTCACCTATTTGGTAAACTGGACACCCTGACTCCCATTTAGTGATTCAAATAATTTGTCAGCAGGAACCTATTCCTATTGAAAAATAATGTGAAAGATTATGAAATAATAGACTGGTGTCAGCGCTTGCAGGGGTCCAAGTTATTTATTTTATATACTGTATCTACCTTTTGGAGGTGAGTATGAGTAGTCATTGGTTTGCCCATAAACCTCTTCAGATTATATGATTTACTTAGGACTAAGATAACCCTAAAGACTATTCACTTCATCTCATCAATGTAAAACCTGCAAACTGACAATAATTGTTATGTATAACACAAAAAAAGCCTAAAGCTTGAATTGGTTAACATACTATGTAAAGTATTCTGAATAGTGTAGGTGCTAACAATTGTAATTTATAAGTTGCCCTATCCATCAATAGAATATTATAAAGTAGTAAAACACCTTGTTTAGGACATACATTTTCCATAATGGTAGGAAGCTGCTTATCTTTTGAAATGAATGTTGATGATAGATACTAAGTCATAATAATGTAGAAATGAATTGGCAAGGAGACAATAACTCTTGTGATTATGACTTGCATTTACTTTCTCAGAATGACTGCTTGTAAATTAGTAGTCGCTGACAGATTAAATTTATGGATAAGTAGAAGATATAATAAGGCGTCCATACCTTTTGATTATATAAAAAAGAGAAAATCACAAGATTAACAAGTTCTTACATCATATTGTCATCTTTCAGAATGAAAAATCAAATTACACGCTGCCTATGACAAGCCTGGGAGAATTCAAGAAGCTCCTGGCTGTCATGACAACCAATCGCTGCCCACTTTCTGCCCACTTTCGTTCCAGTGGGCGGCAATGTGGACGTGTAGCCACTTCCTTCCCAGCTCCCTTAAGGATGCAGCCTAAAACTACCTTAAGGACGCAGGCTCATTATTCCAATTTGACATGCATCACTTCATGTGGCAATAACTTTGAAATGTTTTAATCCCTTCCTGCCGGGGAATTATTCGATTTACGTTTCGTTTTTGTCTCCCTGCCTTCCAAACCCCATAACTTTTTTATTTTTTCCGTTCACAGAGCCATATGAGGGTTGGAATTGGAGAAAAAGTGCATTTCTGTGAATTTCTTATGGGTTTCCTTTTTTGCGTTCACTCTCCAGTCAAAATGACATGTCACCTGTATTCTATGTTTTGGTATGATTCCGGGAATACCAAATTTTTATAGTTTTATTTACATTTTAACCCCTTAACAAAAATCTAAAACTTAGCAAAAAAATTTTTTCTAAAAGTCGCCA
This sequence comes from Leptodactylus fallax, assembly GCA_947044405.1. Classification (NCBI taxonomy): domain Eukaryota; kingdom Metazoa; phylum Chordata; class Amphibia; order Anura; family Leptodactylidae; genus Leptodactylus; species Leptodactylus fallax. Next base: position 1,920,363 of record CAMRHE010000326.1, read on the forward strand.
TTTTTTGACATCTGTAACTTTTTTATATTTCCATGTACGAGGATGTATAGGGCGTCTTTATTTTGCAGGGTCAGGTGTACTTTTTAGTTATACCATTTTGGAATGTCCATTGCTTTGATCACTTTTTATTGAAATTTTTATTAGAGGCAAAACAGTGAAAAAACAGCAGTTCGGCACTTTTGATCTATTTTTTCCTGCTACGGTGTTCATCATACGGGAAAAATATTTTTATAAGTTTGTAGACCAGACATTTTCGGAAACAGGGATACCTAATGTGTATGTGTTTAACAGAGATTTGAACTTTTTTGTTTTTTTATATATTTTTTTTAACTTTTTTTTTTTTTTTTTACTACTTTATTAGCCCCCTAGGGAACTTGAACCTGCAATCATTTGATTGCAAGTCCCATAGACTGCAGTAGGCTCCCGCCTGTCAAAGGAACAGGTCGGCTCCTGCTATCTCGCTGGGTGTTGGATATTGGGGAGGGGTTAACTTGCCCAAGTGATTTTGAGATTGTTTTGTGTTTGGGAGACACATTGTACTTCATGTTAGTGGTAATTGACATTGTTCAATATTTTTTGCATTTATTTATAAAAAAAACAAAAACAAAATTTCATGGAAAAATTCACAATTTTCAAAATTTGAAATGCTCTGCTTTTCAGACAGATAGTCATATGTCATATAGTCAGATACATTAATAAATATTATCTACGATATCTCTGCTTTATATTGGCATCCCTTTTAATCATCCTTTAATTTATTTTGGAATTACAAGCCTGACAGCGATTTTCCAGATTTACATGAAATTGTCCCAAACCCATTTGTTAGGGACCACTTCTGTTCTGAAGAGGATCTTAAACTTCCAAAAATCAACCCATTTTCAAAACTGCACCCCTAAAATAATTCCAAAAACCACATTTCGGAAATTTGTTAACCCTTTATGCATTTCACAGGAATGAAATGAATATGAAGGTGAAATTTAGACATTTGAACCCAAGAGTGCTTCCCAAAAATTTATGTGAAGTGAAAATTAAATTTTTTAAAGAAATATGCCATTTCAGTGCCAAATATGTTGTGCCCACCTTGTGTCAACAGAGACGCACTCCTAAAACTTTTAAGTGGGTTATCCTGGATACAAAAAAGTTGTAAATGTGGGTGTAAACTGCTGCTTGAGAACACAGCAGGGCTCAGAAGGGACGCAGCACTGCGCTTTTTAGCTTTTGGAGAACAGATTTAGAGGGACTGGTTTCCGAATACCATATTGTTTTTGAAGAGCCCTGGAGTTGCCTGTAAAGTGGAATTCCACAAGCAGTGACCCCATGTAGTAAGTGTCATTATTTTGGTCTATGCAAATTTGACACAGCGTCCAAAAAACAACAATCTAGATCTGTGCTCCAAAAGTCACATATCACTCCTTCACGTCTACACCTTGCTGTGTGACCAAACAGCAGTTTCTGCCCATTTGTATTACACTGTTGTAACCAGAATATCGTTCTTAACAATGTCATATGTGGGTCTAAACTGCTGTTTGGGCACACAAATGGGCATAGAAGGGAAGGAGCACTATTTGGTTTTTGGAGAACAGTTTGGTTTTTGGACGTCATGCCATTTTTGCACAGCCCCTGAATTTACAGTAAAGGGGAATCTGCAGAAATGTGACCCCATTTTAGAAACTACAACCTTTAAAGGGGGTGTCTGGGATAAATTGATCTTTAGAATCTAAGCTGCTGCCACTGCTACTCTGTTGGCATAATAAAAAGAAAATGAAAGAAACAACCCCACCATTGCTTCTTCCAATACCAACACAATTTTGGTGTGGCATTCTGCCCTCATAAAAGGATTTTTAGTGGATTTTTTTATTTTAGTTTTTTTTTTTGAAAAGCCCGTTCTTCATTAATTTTCAAGTGGCTCACAGCCACAAATTTGTCTCCCAAATAGCCTACAGCACTTACAAGTTAACAAAAAGGGCTAACTTTTCTATAAAACCATTGCTTTTACCCAGTAAAAGGGTGATTTTTGGAGCGTTTTAAATGTTAAAATGATTAAAAACGAGTGGCAACACATAACTTCGGATTGACATAGATAGGTCTTAAGAGCCCTGAGAGTGTTCTACACTATGTTTTAAGCCATTTTAAGATATGGTTTAAACCAAAATTATTTGACCTGAAAAAAATCTTGGACCCAAGCCACATGAACCCGAAACAAAACACATCTTGACAAGTTTGCCCATCTCTAATTTCTACTGATACTAGTATTATCCATTTATGAAAAGTTATTTTATAATTGGAGATATGCTTTGTTATTTTAGTAAATATGAGTTCCACCACAATTTTGTCAAATAGTTATCTGAATATCTTTAAGAGCTGAAGTTGGCAAATACAGTGATGCTCACCGTTATTGGCACCCCTTCATTTTTTTCATAGACTGTACAATATCTTCACAAATAAATGGAAATGTACCAAAGTTATATCCTCAGGTTTTTTTCAATTAGTGGTCCAAAGTAATGCAACAATAAAATATTGTTTTTCAACTTACATGTTGTAATTTAAAAGAAGAAACAAAGGCACCCCTAAGTAATACTTGGTAGCACACCCTTTGGCGTTGATGACAGCCACCAAACGTTTCTTGTAGCCACCTATAAGCTTCTTGCACTTCTCATCTGGTATTTTCTCCCACTTTTGCTTTGCAGTTTGTTCAAGCTCTTGAACGTTTGCAGGGTTCTTTTTCCCAATAGCAGATTTCAACTCACCCCAAAGATTTTCAATGGGATTGAGGTCACGACTCATTGCTGATCATTTTAAAACAATCCATTTTTCTTTTTCGACCATTCCTGGATACTTTTGGATGTGTGCTTTGGGTCATTGTCTTGCTGGAGGACCCATGATCTTCGACTCAAACCAAGTTTTCTTACACTGGGTAGGACATTTCGCTCTAAAATCTCTTGATAATTCTCTGATTTCATGATTCCTGTGATACGGTGAAGGCCTCAAGTATGAGACGCAGCAAAGCAACCCCACAGCATTATGGATCCTCCACCATGCTTAACTGTTGGTACAGTGTTCTTTTCCTTATAAGCTTCATTGCTCTGTCTGTAAACAAACTGTTGGTTTTCATTGCCAAAAAGCTCGATTTTTGTTTCATCTGTCCTCAGAACATTTTCCCAGAAGGATTGTGGTTTGTCAAGGTACTCTTTGACAAAGATCAGTCATTCCTTTTTATGTCTTTTCTTCCACAATGGTGTCTTCCTTGGCCTTTGCCCATAAAGCTCTGCTTGGTTTAGTGTGCGGCGTATGGTACTTGTTGAAACCATGACCCCAGACTGTTCCAGGTTGGCCTTCAGGTCTTTGGATGTTTAACGAGATGTTTTTTCCCCCATTCGCACCAACCTTCGAAGACATCTCTTGTCAATTTTCCTCTTTCACCAACGTTCAGGGAGGTTCTTGATAGTTCCGTGCTTGGCAAACTTCTTAATAACATTGCGCACTGTTGAAACAGGGATATCAAGGTCTTTGGAGATGGCCTTATACCTTTTGGAAGTCTTGTGTTTGCTAATAATAGCAGTTCTGATGTCCTCAGACAGCAACTTTGTCTTCACCATTGTGACAAAGGAACAAGGCGTAACATGTGTGTAACGTCTCTGCCTGTTTGGGTCTCTGCGCCACCCTCCGCTCGCACGCTGCGGCGAAGGAGGCGTGTTCGGTTTGGTTCCTTGTGTAGGTTTCTTGTTGCTCAGTCTGAACATGGTCCTAGACAATGTAATGGATTTTCAGCCACATCCGTGTTCTGAGCATTTCTCTCTGGACAGCATATAGTTAATCTCAGCCTTGCCTGTGTGATTGACAGCCTGTCTACCAATCCAGTCTGGGGCTTGCCCAGACTTTCTATAAACAGGTTGTCAGCCCTCACATGGTCGCCGGTTATTGCACTGTCTTTGCCTGCTCTCTTTGTTATATCCCTTGCTGCTTTGTTACCTGATTCTCTGACCTTTGGTTTGCCTTGTGACTATTCTCTTGGATTTTGATTTTGTACTGCATTGCTCGTCTGTTACCGAACCCTTGGCTTCCTGACCTCCCTTTGTGTCGTTTGTTCTGTCTTTGTTCAGTGTTGTCACTTACTCAGTATAGGGCTCGTCTTCAGGTTGTCCTTTTACCGTTTAGGGTAACTGAGGCAATAGGAAGGGACAGTCGCTGGGGTGAGATTAGGGCTCACTTGTCTCTGTCCTTCCTCCCAGACTGCTGCAGTAGTGTAGGGTATTGCTACATATGGCAAGACCCTAACAATGTGGCTTTTTTAAACACTTAAGTCATCATTCATTGGCTAATTCATGTACAAGGGGCATTGACAATTTATCACAGGTGATTCTCATTTGTGTTTTAACACAGGCGAGTCAAAATGTGTTTCCACATATATTAAATGTAAAGGGTGCCAATACCAGTGTTACATCAAGCTGTAGGTTTTTCTATTTTTCCCTCCCATTGTTATTTTTTAATTGCTGTTTATCATTTGTTCTTTTGTATTTAACACGAGTGTTTGAAACAAAAAAGCTGTTTCACTTGATTAATTTTTTTCAGGAGATATTCCACATTATTTACTTAAACTTCACAGGTGCCAATAACAATGAGCAGGACTGTACATACCTAAAGTAAATTTGTTTGTCTGAAGCTAAGTTCACACGAGCGTAGGGGTTTCCGGAAACCCAATCCGTTTAAAAAAAGAGTTACATAGACTATAATGAGATCCGCCAGGTTTTCACCCGGTTTCCGCTAGAAATATGCAGAGAGCAGGATTTTTCTCTCTGCATTTTTCAAGTGGAATGGGGGACGGAATCCCCGATTGGTCACAAAGCGCTAGTGTGACCATAGCCTGAGTCTGCACTTAGGATATGTTTCAATCATCACAACTTTAATTAAGTGCAAAATATCTTTGTGCCAACTATGAATACAGATCAGTCCAATAATTTTAAATAAAAAGATAGTTGAGAAGACTTGAATATGAAACTGCATTTTAAACCATGTTTATCCATGCATCCATCGGCCCAAAATATAGTTTTCTGATTAAAGACTGTCTTATCATTTAAGAAATAGGATCAGCATTACAATTCCTTGGAACCATTGCTATGCAATGCACGAGGCTGCATCACATAGTGATGACCTGTGGATAGGTCATTGGTATGAAAAATCCATTTTGGGGCTGAAAGGGGGCCCTTTAAAGTAATGGTTGCAGTTTTGCAGAGATAGACAGATGTTGACTCCAGGGATAAAGCACTTAAGGCCTTTAAACAATTCCTTTAAACAAAGCCTTCAGTTGTTTATATATTGATGTTAAGTTCCCCCCATGTGGCAGATGCAGCCAGCCATTTGCCTCAGTGGTCATGTGCAGTAGTGTTGTCATATCCAGTAATATCCAGTGACATATACAGTGATATCCAGGGGAGTGATTGTAGTAGCCATATTGGTGGGCCACTGATATCATTGATGGAATGCAAGGACCGAAGACTGACGCTGAGGACTGGGAAGCTGCAGCAGGGATGGTGGAGTGACAGGTGAGTATGACTTCTTTTTTATAAATCAAGGAAAGATATCCCATCATTCAATTTTAATGAATGTGTTATAACACACAGTCATGCCCCTACATGATGTTCACACAATATTTGCCATAACCCCTGGCTATGGAGCAACGGTAACATGCATAACTCACTAAAAAGGAAATTAAATGTTTAAATAAGAGAAATGGTGAAACAAGTCTTGTGTGGACATAAATGATGTTTCATACTGCATGCTTGAGAATTCAATGCAATATACATTGTACCATATGATTAAATCTGTCAGTAACAGATGATTTTCTAACATATACAAAATGATCTTGCACACATGACTGATAAATCAAGAAATTAGTTTACAGCTCTTTAGTTCATTGGTAATCGAAAATGTTTGTTAATATGTCATGTGGCATGTGGAGTAGGTTCCATGTTGGCCATTAAAAATAAAGATTAAAAATCACAAGATATCATAGAATGATACACACCACCATATCAGCTATGATGATCAGGAACAGAGAGCCCATATCCTACTATGTATCCATATGGTACCGTTCTATAGCTATATATGGGGGGCTAATGGAGGTGTTTTTCTCACAGATTCATATGGAATAATATAATAATTGTAGCATGCTTTATTGCATGCTAAGTTATGTTTTCTCCCCTAAGATCTGCCAAGGCAACATGCAGCAGCACACTGGGTCTCTACAGAAATGTAATACAGCTCAGACAGCACTGTCCACCAAGACAAGATGCTAAAGAGAAATCCAAAGGATCAGTTAAGATAAAAGGTTAATCTCAGCTCAGCCAGTCATGGCCAGGACTTTTGGAAGCAGTGGAACATGGCTGTTCCACAACATCAATACTTAGGATAAGCAGTTGTGTGTGTCCACAAAGAATGAGAGCAGCAGCATGTCTGTTTCCAAGTCTCTGCTGCTCTCTCTATCAGCTCCTCCTCCTTCCTCCTCTCCATAGACTTCTAAAGGCACGTGTTATGTAATTTCCCTGTGAGCTGACAATCCATCTTAGGAGACCAAGAAAGATTCAGCACTGACTTTAGAAAGAGTGATGAGTTTAGGAGGACGGGGGGGGGGGGGGAGAGGGTTGCGGTATGTTAAGTGGAGAAAGGAGCAGTTTTCTTTGGCAACATATGTTACAAAGTTTCTTACATTTGCTTGTGCTTGATTTATGCATGTTTGTTGAAATGTTACTGACTGTCCATTTATAAAATGTATATTTTGTTACTTATTTGGCATTTTTCTATGCATAAATAAAAGCAATAAAAAGGTAAACTATGCCACCATTTATATGCAATGAATAACCTTATGCTAAAAAGGTCTGTCTGGTTTAGAAAGTTGAGACAGGACAACAGTATTTGTAGCATGTTTTTCCTGCAGTCTAGGCCAACTACTGTAAAATATGAAAATTGTAATAAAAATGGGGGTAAATTGAAAAGATAGATAAATCCAGTGGGATTATTTTAAATAACAGTACAACATAGTGGCTATTAAAAGGATCCAAATGGCAGACAACATTGACTTATATTTGTCATATAGACAACAAGAATAGCACTGCACCGTAAGCTAATATTGTCTTCAAAAGTGATAGAACAGCCAAAGGAGACTCCAAACATATTCCTGAATGCAGATGTGATCGTAGCCTTAGATAAGTATATGGATGTCTAGTATTTTGTGGCCCATGGTTGATTAAAACAAGATCTATATTCAGACCTCCATTGTTCTTCCAAATGTATTCTTTACTTAGTATCATTGCAGACATGTTACGTAAATTGATTTGAAAAAGACATTCCTAAATGTCAGAGTCTACCTCCTGTTATTTTACCCCACTAATCACAGAACAATGAAAGTAATCCCAAGGCCAAAATTAGTCTTGGCTGATAACTATTCTACAAGTAGAAAACAAAAACCATAGAGCAGTGCCAAATGTTTGTGCTACTCAGGATACTTGATATTTTCTGTATTGGGTTACAGTACGGAATAAATTGGAAATATTTACATTTGTCTCATATTTAATTAATTAATTAACAATCAAGTAAACACAGCCATTAATACAACTTAAAAACTGATTCAGGAGCCAGTAATCTGGAGTCAGTAATTCAGGAGCCCCCATCTGTGTCTATTTCCTTTGACTCCATTGTAAACAACATGTCAGACGTTGTCTTCCATCATGTTTGTTTAGATTTGTAACGGAAGAAAAAGTCCTGCATGCACAACTTTTTCTTCCATTAGAAAAGTAAAAAACCTAACAGAAGAAAGTTTCCGTCATGTTTTTTTAAACTGGGGTGATTGCAGATGGACACTTAACAGAGGGGGCTCCATCTGCAACTGTCATTTAATGTCCATTGCTCTCATCCTGTGACAGATGAAAGCAACGGACATTAAATAACAGTAGTGTGAACCTAGCCTTATTTATAATACAATGCCACATTTACATCCAACCCTGTCCCTTTCGTGCCATTTTCAACACAGGGTCAGCTGGTCACCTAAACATGTATCCCAGATAACTTTACGCATTTATACAGAAGTCACAGTTCTACAAGAAAGCACAAAATGGTTACAGTTGATGAACATCTTCCTGCGTGACAAGCACCTACAGCAGTTTTGATACTATATCTAGTAAGGTGTACAAATAAATCTAAAGTCAGATCAATGTTGTTTGTTGATGCTTCAAGTCTTTAACTTGCTCCTTACCTTTCTACATGGCGAACTAAGTGGATGCCTGCTTCACCTATCCCTCATCCAGGTGCTTATGTAAAAAGTGGGTACCCTGTATTTGATGAATGGATTGTTTGTAAAATATATGCCATATTTGAAGCACAGAAGGAATTTATATTGGGAGAATACTTATTTTATGAGAGAATAATTGTCAGCTATCTATAATAGATTGTCTCGTCTTACTCTGGATCAATACTGCAGAAAAATTGCTGGAATTTTACAAACTTAGGCTAAGGCCCCACATTGCGGTAAATCTGCTGTTTTAGTTGCAGGTTTTGCTGTGGTTTTTTGAGCCAAAGTCAAGAGAGGCTTCAGAACGAATGGTACATATAAAGGAAACATTTATAATTTTCACCTCTGCTAAATCCACTCCTGGCTTTGGCTCAAAAAAATCATAACAAACTATGCAACAAAAAAGGCAGCTTTTCTGCAATTTAGGGACTTAAAGAGAAAGTCCATATTAAAAATAAATAATTATAGTTTAGCAATATAGAAATATCAACACTCCAGAGAGAAGCAAATGTTAAAATCTGTACACATTTCTCCTGGATTTTTTCAGTTGATTTCATCCTTCTAATCCCTAACAGCATAAGTATGCTAGCAAATATGAGTATTCTAATGCAAAATACTGCTAATCCATAATACATACATGAATCTTGAATCCGACTGTAAGTCGATTGCTATGAGAAATATTTCTTCTTTAACTCTACAGAACCCGTATTTTATGAATGTGTATTCAAAATAACCCAGTCCTGTTTGAGTTGACCTTTCTGTCAAAAGTGTCTAATGATGGTTCTTATCTGTAGAATGTTTTGTCTTCATGTCAGTATAGAGTATTGAGGAGATGGAACAGAGAGATTTGCAGAATCAACTGATACGAACAGTCCTTACAGGATTGAAGACTTGTCTAAAAATGCTGTACTGTCACCAAGCCACTGATAGGATCTCAGTTTCATTTTGTACAAGGCAAGTTTCAGTGAAATCATAACAGAAACAAAAGTGACAGAAAAGTCCATTAACTTGTCAAATGTAATAGTGAACCATTTAGAGAAAACATAAAACTTCTGCAAAAGTCAAATATGGGTAGAAGAATAACAAGACATAGACAAAGAGGATTTGTTCAAGGTCAATAGGAGGTTTTTATATGTAATTCTAGGTGAAAGGGTGGTGTTGGACCCCCAACGTAGTTACATAGGTACACTTGGTTCACACTGGCGTTTGGGTCTCCGACGTTCGGGTCCACATGGGTACCCGAAAGATGGAGAGCCTGTCCGCTTAAAAAGCTTTTACTTGCGGATTATAGTCTATGGGGTCTGCTGAGTTTCCCCCAGTTTTATACTGAAACTAGCAGAGAGAAAAGTCCTCCTTGCAGGACTTTTCTCTCCTCCGATTTTAGGTGGAATCTGTGGCGGAGTCTCCTAAGGGGGTTCCAATGAAGATGTGAATCTAGGTGTACCTCGTTAGTATGGTTGAAAAAAGACATATGTCCATCAAGTTCAACCAGGGGATGGGAAACGCCATGACAGTCTATACATTTCCATAAGCATCAATGCTATTTTAATCTAAAAAACATCTAAGTCTTTTTTGAAGCTGTCAGCTGTGACTGCTGATGGCCTAATCTAACAATGAATTGCTGTTTTAGGCAGGTGTGAAAAAATGCTGCAATGTAATAATCCTTTAAAAATAGAAGTGTTCATATTCTATTTTTGTCAACTAACAAAATTAAGTGAATGAACAAAAGAGAAATCTAAAGCAAATCAATATTTGGTGTGACTGCTCTTTGCCTTCAAAAACACATCAATTCTTCTATATACACCTGCAGACAGATTTTGAAGCAACTCGGCAGGATGGTTGTTTCAAACATCATGGAGAATTAACTACAGATCTTCTGTAGATGTAGACCTGCTCAAATCCTTTTGTCTCTTCATGTAATTCCAGACAGATTTGATGATGTTGCGATCAAGGATCTAAGGGGGTCCAAAAGTTCTTCTAAATTGTAGAAGGTAAGGGCCCCACTGCAGATTTTGCATTTAGGCCAAGGAGATTCAGGTATACCTTTGTTTGCTGGGGACATATCATCACTTCTAGGACTTCCACTCTAAAGGGTGGTCATACCAAATATTTTTGAAAGCATTCTTAGGCTTTATTCAGATCATGTTTTTTACATCCGTTTTTTACATCCATTTAAAGGATGCAAAAAACAGATGCAAAAATAGGATGCAAACGGATGCATACTCATGGTTTACATAGACATCAATGTTAAAAAAAACATCTGTTTCTGTCTGTTTTTTTGGACAGACACAAAAATATGGTATTTTTTTTTTTTAACATTGCTGTCTATGTAAACAGATGACTATCAGTTTGCATCCATTGTATTTGCATTTTCAAAAATGCTTGCGTTTTAGAAAATCACAGCATGCCAATTAAACCTGAGGAAACACTGGCGTTTCCCGTACAGTTATAATAGTGGCAGAAAGTCTGTAGCGTAAAACTCTGTGAAATTGCAATGAAAAATGCTGTGGAAAAAACTGTGATGCATTTCTGGTGTGTTTTTTTTGGCAGCATTTTTTTTTTTTGCTGTGCTTTACTACATGGGGCCTTATCCTACAGGGGATTTCCAGGACTTAAATACTGATGACCTATCCTTAGGATAGGTAATCATTATTAGATCAGCAGTGGCCTGACACCCAGGATCCCCACAGATCACCTGTTTGAAAAGGCAGTGGTGATCTGGTAAGTGCCGCTTCACAAAGCAAGTGACGTCATTCAAAAACTGCTCAAGGCTGATTTAATTAGAATATAATATGGCTGAATTACACTTTCCCTTTATGATTTGGAGGCCTAGGCCCAGAGAGAGGTGAGTCTTTGTATTGTAGTGTCCCATCCACAGAGGTCGCCTTGCGACTGGCAGATGGGCTCTCACAATTTGATTAAAATATGCATTTTCATGTATTTATACATACAGTAATACATAATGCTCTTGGTGCTAATAGAGTCCTGTTGCAACTTTTTCTCTTTGCTATTCTAAGGTTAGGTCATCAATATTTTAGTTCTGGAAAACCCCTTTAAGGCTAAGGCCCCACGTTGCGGAAACTCAGCTTTTTTTGTTGCAGATTTTGTTGCGTTTTTTTGAGCCAAAGCCAGAAGTGGATTGAGCAGAAGGGAGAAGTATTAGAGCTTCCTATAGATTTCCTATTCCTTTTGTAGCCATTCTTGGCTTTGGCTCAAAAAACCGCATCGAAATCTGCAACAAAAAAAGCTGCGTTTCCGCAACGTGGGGCCTCAAGCTAAGAAAAAAATCTGCTCTTCAGAGTACATACTAGAAATTGCCAATTTAAGCAGACCTTGAATCAATGTAAAGTAATGACTTTACCAACATCATTGTAAATTCATTCACAGGTTTTATGAAACTTTTATTAACCTCTGAGCCCATGTTGGATTTAAATCCCCTGTCTATAGAGAAGCCAGAACCTTTGCTCTTGCCGATAGAATTTCACATTCAATGGCAGACAGTCTGAAAAGGCCTTTGTTTCTCTCTAAAAAAAACAGTCGGCAGTAGTTAGTGCACTGTACAAACTATAAAATGAAGGCAAACTAGAAACATGTGCTTATAGAAAAAGAAAACTCGGGCCGCAGACTGTTATCAAGCTCTGTGGAGGTGCGAGTGATTATAAACATGTGCTGACTTGGTCTTCAAAGACAAACAGCTCAAATGTACGGAACATAAACTTGCTCACATCAACTTGCATGTACTGGTCTGAGGATTGAGGATTACAAGACTAGGGCTGTTACAATTTACAATGTTTTCATTAGTAGAAAGATTAACAATTTTTTTCTGAGATTTATACAACTTTTAGACTTTGAAGAAGAAGAAAATGTGTCTTTTCATATGAAGAAAGAATGTCATGGTACCAACATATCCTTTGGACTTAGTGACATAGCTGCAAGTGGATGCAGAGATTCACACATGGGCCCTGATGCCCAAGAGATCTCAAAAGCCGCTTTCACATAGGAGGGTGGCAATACCAGCAATAAAAAGTAACAGGTAAGTGAGTCTGGGCAGATTTAAGACCCCAACACATCCAATTTCTGACTTTTGTGTAGGATTATAGCATCTGTAGAACAGGGGACAGTGACACTGAGTTTTCACAGTGCAAAAACTGACATCATGTTAAAGTCTTTTAACAAATTCAGCTGTTTACCAAAAAAGTTTATACATTCAAGGACAATAGTGAGGTTCGGCACTCTGATTAGTTTTGTTGCTATTATTATACACTAGGGTCGCCTCAGACCCCAGTGTATAATAATCGGAGACCCAGGGGAGGTGATGGAAAACAACAAACACTTACACTCACCTTACCTCACCTCTCCTGTGCATCCTCGCTTCATCCAGCTGTCTTGACCATCTTCTCCGGGCCTCTTCTGCAGGGTGACTGAGGTCACATGCCGTAGATGTTACTGTTGGGGCCTGTGATTGGGCCTCAGCGGTCACGTGGGGGCGCACTGATGTCATTACACCGGAGTGCAGCACGTGACTGCTGGGGCCCAATCAGAGACTCGGGGGCGTGTCCTCAATCACAGTTCTGGAAGAAACCTGAGAAAGCTGTCGGGAGCTGTCGGAGTCCCAGGAGAGGTGAGTATAAGCATTTGTTATATTTAATCACCTGACATGTGACAGTTGCCCATTGCTGGTATTGACAACCTGGATCAGGTTAGGATCAGACTTATACAATGCAGTTTAAGGGTAAATTCACATGGAGGAATTTACCGCAGATTTGTGGGCAGATATTGACTCCCATTGTTTTCACACGTGGGGCCTTAGCCTAATGCAGTTTTTGAAACTTCTTTTAGTCAAAGATAGGAGTAAACCTATAGGTGTAACTAAGTAATAAAGCGGGCCTATGTCTACTCAGACATGTGATTAAATTAATGGTGAATATGGACAATTTTTACTGTGGAGTGCCATGGTTACCCCTGCTTTATGCATTGACCTCTTGACTTTTTGCATTATTCCTGTACTGGGACATGATATGTGAATTACAAGGGGTGTTCAATAAGTTATCTACCTGAATATGAAAACAACATTTTCTGAGAAAATGGAACTTTCTGCTTTTCAATGTAATCCCCCTAGACTTCAACACACTTGCTCCACTTCAGTTCCAGTGATTGGATGCCCTCAGAATAGAAGGAGACTTCTTGCTGCTGTAGGAACCCTGTTACCGCATCTCTGACTGTATTATCATCAGGAAATAGTTGTCCATGCAGAAATTTCTTCAGGTTACAAAAGAGAAAGTAATCACTGGGAGCAAGGTCTGGACTGTAGGGTAGATGGTTAAGCGCCATGAAGCCACATTCTAATAGTAGCTGGCGCATTGTCGTGAAGCAGCAACACATTTGCCGTCAACTTCATATGGCGATTCCCTTTGATTGCCTCACGTAATGCCTTCATTGTTGAAGCATAGGTGTCTCCAGTAATTGTTGTCTTGTGTGGCATGAATTCTAGTAATAAAATATCTTCTGTGTCCCAAAAACCTGTTGCCATGACCTTTCCAGCTGACTGCTGCACACAAAATTTCTTTTGAGTTGGTGACCCCATGTGCTTCCATTGCATGGACTCTTGTTTGGTCTCAGGATCATGGTAGTGGACCCAAATCCATCAATTTCTATGTTGACCCACAATGTACTGACTGCACTTGCCATCCTGTCACTTCCAGTGCTTTCATCAGACTGAGCTACTACTGTGTGTTCCATGTCTAGACATGTCTCAAGTTGCACAGATACAATGGGGAAAAAAAGTATTTAGTCAACCACCAATTGTGCATGTTCTCCTACTTAAAAAGATGAGAGAGGCCTGTAATTGACATCATAGGTAGAGACAAAATGAGAAAACATACCTAAAAATTAATTGTCTGATTTTTTAAGAATTTATTTGCAAGTTATGGTGGAAAATAAGTATTTGGTCACCTACAAACAAGCAAGATTTCTGGCTCTCACAGACCTGTAACTTCTTCTTTAAGAGGCTCCTTTGTCCTCCACTCATTACCTGTAGTAATGGCTCCTGTTTGACATTGGTATCAGTATAAAAGACACCTGTCCACAACCTCAAACAGTCACACTCCAAACTCCACTATGGTGAAGACTCAAGAGCTGTGGAAGGAAACCAGAAACAAAACTGTATACCTGCACCAGGCTGGGAAGACTAAATCTGCAATAGGCAAGCAGCTTGGTGTGAAGAAATCTACTGTGGGAGCAATAATTAGAAAATGGAAGACATACAAGACCACTGATAATCTCCCTCGATCAGGGGCTCCACGAAAGATCTCACCCCGTGGGGTCAAAATGATCACAAGAATGGTGAGCAAAAATCCCAGAACCACATGGAAGGACCTAGTCAATGACCTGCAGAAAGCTGGGACTAACGTAACAAAGGCTACCGTCAGTAACACACTACGCCACTAGGGACTCAGATCCTGCAGTGCCAGACGTGTCCACCTGTTTAAGCCAGTACATATCCGGGCCCGTCTGAAGTTTGCTAGAGAGCATTTGGATGTTCCAGAAGAGTATTGGGAGAATGTCATATGGTAGATGAAACCAAAGTAGAACTATTTGGTAGAAACACAACTCGTCGTGTTTGGAGGAAAGTAAATGCTGAGTTGCATCCAAAAAACACCATACCTACTGTGAAGCATGGGGGAGGCAACATCATGCTTTGGGGCTGTTTCTCTGCAAAGGGACCAGGACGACTGATCCGTGTACATGAAAGAATGAATGGAGCCATGTATCGTGAGATTTTGAGTGCAAACCTCTTTCCTTCAGCAAGGGCATTGAAGATGAAACGTGGCTTGGTTTTTCAGCATAACTATGATCCCAAGCACACTGCCAGGGCAACGAAGGAGTAGCTTCGTAAGAAGCATTTCAAGGTCCTGGAGTGGCCTAGCCAGTCTCCAGATCTCAACCCCATAGAAAACCTTTGGAGGGAGTTGAAAGTCCGTGTTGCCCAGCGACAGCCCCAAAACATCACTGCTCTAGAGGAGATCTGCATGGTGGAATGGGCCAACATACCAGCAACAGTGTGTGCCAACCTTGTGAAGACTTACAGAAAACTTTTGACCTCTGTCATTGCCAACAAAGGATATATAACAAAGTATTGAGATGAAGTTTTGTTATTGACCAAATACTTATTTTCCACCATAATTTGCAAATAAATTCTTTAAAAATCAGACAATGTGATTTTCTGTATTTGTTTTCTCATTTTGTCTCTCATAGTTGAGGTCTACCTATGTCAATTACAGGCCTCTCTCATCTTTTTAAGTGGGAGAACTTGCACAATTGGTGGCTGACTAAATACTTTTTCCCCATTGTATAGCACAGCATACAACAAGTGCAACACGCATCCCAGTGGTGACAAAATTTGATCTTTTATGTCTATATTTATGCAGAGGATTTAAAGTCTATATCACAAAACAGAGCTTCAATAACTATAGAAGTATATTATGTACTTAATCTACACAAAATGTTGGACATAAAATCAACAATATGCTAGACATTTATTTTAAGGAGTTGATTTCAGTGTAGCATAAGACTTTACAAACTTACATACAGATGCATCTAAATAAATTAGAATATCTTTGAAACGTTTATTTCTTTCAGTACTTAAATTAAAAAAGTGACCTCCTATATTGTCTAGATTCTTTACACACAGAGTGTTCCATTTCAAGTGTTTTATTTCTGTAAATGTTGATTATGGATGACAGGTAATGAAAACCCAAATCTAAGAAAATTAGAATATTGTGGAAAAGTTCAGTATTGTAAATTCAGTGTCACCTGCCAAGGTTTCCTAAGCCTTTAAATGGTCCCTCAGTCTGGTTCAGCAGGACACATAGTCATGGAAGACGCTGATTATGAATTGTATTACTGAATCACTGAAATGAATGAACGTTTCAAAAATATTCTAACTTACTGAGATGCACCTGTAGTATATGGGGCAATTCTCATTGAAATGCATTTCCAAAGCAAACAAGTGTCATGATTTTGTTGTATTGTTTAGGAAACACATCACAGAGCACATCCCCGTAGACATGACAGGAAATATCAGCCAGAGAACAATAGGAATCATGTGACTGATTTGGCGCTTCTCATCACACTTGATAGCAGAAGAATAAATATCACTTTAACCTTCAGGATTTCCTACCCACCCAAAAACAGTGTCTGAGTAATGTCGGCTGTGTGTGCTATCGCTGCTCTAATGAAGTCCAGTCACTGTATGACAGAGGGTCACTATAGAAGAGAAATTTACTGTATGCAAAATAATCTGAAATAGAATTCTGCAGAGCACCGCAAAAGGTGATGTTAGTGGGATCATTTCAGAAGACATCTGAGACAGATAGGACATGATGCTGAATAAAATTATGAATAAAAGCAAGATTATAACGTGTTTTATAACAAAACATTAAGTGGACAGCATTCAGCGTACATTACAAATCTGGCCTTATCAAAAATTGTTATTAAAAATGATCACACATGATTTATACAGATAAAGTCACTATACTAGCATTGACATACAGTAGAAAAAAATAAAAATACTCAGAAATACTTATGATCGAACATCCATGATCAATTTTAAAAATTTGAACTGGTGGATGTAGAGGTAGGGCCGCTACCTACTCTACTTTGGCCCTTTTCCACTGCTTGATCTTGTCTTGTGATCACTCACTGTGAATTTAAGTAATAGAATTAATAATAATAAAAGAATAATCAAAATGTCTTAGCAACTTGACCATTGATGTAAAATTTCATCTTCCTTTGCTCTTTTTTTATGGTTGATGAACAAATTCCCTAATCTACCTAAGTTCTTTCAATAGTTGTGTCCTTACCGATGAGATCACGCTTTCCCAGGTTGGCTCCAGTCTTCTGTGTAGAGGATCTCTGTGATTTCCTCTCATACTGCATCTTTGCATGTGCGATCCTGATACATAGGACTATTTGATTCCCACAACATATCTCATCACCAATGAGATGAACTTATCAACATCAATACAGCGGGGCATGATGGTAGAGCTGTTCATGGAAATCAGCAACAATGCTGTAACGACTGTTTTCCCACAATGATAGTGACTGGGGGCCACAATGAGGGCGACATTTTACACGGGGCCCCAATATCTGTGACATTAAACAGTGGTGAACACAGTAAGGGTGAAATTATACCAGGGGTACTAACATCAGGCGACATTATACAGTGGCAGACACAATGAGGGCAACATAATACCTGGGGGCTCTAATATGTATGATATTATACAGTGGCACGCAAGTGAGTGCTACATTATAACCGGGAACACAAATATATGTGACATTATGCAGTGCTGGACACAGTTATGGTGACATTATACCCAGGGGTACGAATATCTGCAATATTATAAAGTGGTGGGCACAATGAGGACAACATTATACCCAGGGGACACTAATATATGCAACATTATATGGTGTTGGACACAATGAGGGTGACATAATACCTAGGGGCCCCAATATCTGACACGGTGGTGGACACAATGACAACGACATTATACCTGGAGGCACTAATATCTATGATATACAGTGGCAGAAAAGTGAGGGCGACATTATACCCAGGGCACTATTATATGTGACATTATACAGTCGCAGACACAATGTGGGTGACATTATGCAGAGGGGCCCCAATATCTATGATATACAGTGGTGGACACAATGAGGGCGACATTATATCCAGTGGTATTAATATCTGCATCATTATACAGTGACTGACACAATTGGAGTGACATTATATGGGGACCCCAATATCTGTGATATACAACGGCAGACACAATGAGAATGACATTAAAAATTGGGGGCCACAATGAGGCCAACATTATACACTGTGGAGCCACAATGAACTTTATACACGTGGGTCACTTTTGAGCACAGCTATACACAGGAGGTCAAAAGGGATTACCCTAGGTTGCTGGTCGCTGGTCAGTGAAACTCTAGCCACACTGATTACCATCCAAGTGCATTCAGTTATTTTTCTGGGTCCATTCACTTGCAATGAGTGAGCAGGCCCATGAAATTAGCCAAAGAAAATACATGTTCCATCTTCTTATGTATTTCCAGTTTTAATCCAGCTATATGGAAATTTAGTCCAATAAGTGAACTAAATTGCCAAAGCTAAAAAAGCAAACAAATAAAGCATTACAGTTATGGGAAGAACAGGGATCTTGGGTATCTTTTTAAGAAAAAAGTGTAGTTGAGATTTCAGGAAATGCAGTGGAATTTCAGTCTCTCAAATATGACTGTGCACATACCAAAAAACATGATGTTAAAAACTGTGTTTTCATAAAGCAATGCAGCTTCTAGGGAAATGTAATTTATTGGGAATGAGAGTGATATGACAGTTGCTATGACAGTTACAGCTAGAAAATACTTTGCAATACGAACATCTGAGTAGTAAGCAATACACAAAACTGTGTGTACTGTGAAATTCATCAGAACTGGGTATGCACTGGAATATCATCTGCATATCCCATTAGCTTTTTTATGACCAAAATGATGGTTAGCATGTACAGTAATTACATCACAAAGCAAAGATTTAACTTCTATGCTGTGAGTAATAGGAAATTAGTATGAAAACAACAAAAACATGTATTTCTTCTCCCATGACTAGACATATTAGACATGAGTATAACTAGATTACTATCCTCTCATTTCTATATTTTTTTATTAACATCACTAAATGTCTGGAAATCACTCATGCTCAGTTTTATTTGTATAACTTACTATCCACTTGAGCTCATACAACTTTCTCATGATCTTTAATGTTTTTAGCTCAATAGCTTAAAAGGGTTTGTCAGCTTTACAATATTACTGTCCTAGCCTTAGGATTGGTCATCAATATTACATCGGTGTAAGTCCAACATTTGACGCCTCCACAAATCAGGTGATATTAGAATCTGTAACCACCCGATCTAGCAGAGTATGATGCCAGAAGCAGACTACCCCATACACTAGGTAGTGGTTTTTCTTGGTTACTGCAACCCTGATCTCTTTCAAGTGAATGGGAGCTGAGTTGGAGTAACCTGACAGTTTACACAAATACTTTTGTTCAAGGGAATACGTTGCCATCCGAGGTGTCTTTAAGTTGCTTATTCCCCTCTCCCCAGACACGTGTGCCCATTACCAACCGCTTCATCTCCACACCAGAAGAAGGAGGATGCTCTGGGCTGATAAACCAATTTTGAGATGTTGGATGCCAATCAACAGCACATGTTGGGGTTATGTCTACCTAAGCATGGGAGTGTGGGTCACAAAGCATAGCAACTGGGCAGAGGGCATTGTTATGTGATGTCTACATTGAGCACGCTCTGCAGTTATTAGCACATTGCCATGTCTCTACTAAGTGAGCTGCTGTATTTATGCAGAATCAACATGTAGGGAGTTGTAGATCATTCCAAGACCCCTAAGTGTATAATAACAGTTAATATCTTCAGGTTGACCTGCTGGGTGTTTCTCTTGGCATACTGTAAACATACTTGGCCCAGAATCCTTAAATCCTAGAATAACAGATACTGTATTATCTGCAATCTGGACATACAGGAACTTTGTACTTCTGCGTTTTTAAAAAGAAACTAACACTTTGCTTAACCTACAGATATTGAGTCCACTGCTACCCCACATGACCTCCTATCTGACAGGCGATGCAGAAAGTGTATTTCTTTGAATCAAAAGTCAGGATTCTCAATCCATTGCTATTGAAGGCAGATCGAAGCTGTAATAGTAATGTATTGACAGGTCTGACCTCCAGTTCCTTTAACAACACTGTATCATCGGCAAGCCAGAAGAGGGACACACAGCGCAGCACCAGACCCGATATCTGCAGCATAAAGTCAAGTATAAACCTTTCCACACATTATTGAACAATCAATTTAGGGAAAGAAATAGGCAGTGCTTTTTAATAGGGGGTCTATAACTTGAAGGCTCAGAGTTTTTTCAGCAGAATGAGGTGGGCTCAACAATATTAGGCAAGTGATTATAATGTTTATTTACATATGATTGGCAATATTTGAAAATCAGAACTATACCGACAAGAAATTTAAGTTACAAAGTCGATAAAAGTGTCCCTAAAAAAGATCACATTTTGACATACAATATTGTGGAGGGAAGAGTAAGAATGCTTTCAGAAATATAGCTTAATATTTTTATTTTTGTCTATGAACATATTTAAGTGAATGAACAAAAGAGAAATCTAAATCAAATCTATATTTGGTGTGACTTCACTTTGCCTTCAAAACAGCATCAGTTCTTCTAGGTACACTTGCACACAGTTTAAAAAAAAAGGATGACACAGTGAGGTTGTTCCAAACAGATTGGACAGTTAACCACAGATCTTTTGTGGATGTAGACTTGTTAAAATCCTTCTGTTTCTTCATGTAATCCCAGACAGAATGGATGATGTTGAAATAAGGGCTGTGAGAGCCATATCATTTCCAGGACTCCTCCTCCAAGGGGTGGTCACATCAAATATTGATTTGATTTAGAGTTCTCTTGTGTACACTACCTTAATTTTGTTGATTGACATAAATAGACTATTAACACTTCTACTTTTGAAAGCATTTTTGTCCAGCCTAAAACTTTTGGACAGCACTGTATATAATCTTCACAACCTTGGAAAATCCTGCTAAAATAGACAGGGGTTGTTGGCACTAAAGGTACAGCAAGAGCTAACTAAATAAACTGAGGCCAGTGTCTAAGGCTTCACACCTGAAGTGTTTTCCATGTTGGTTGTGAATGCTGAATTAACTTTACAGAATTTTATGGTAAAACTGTTACTCTGTCTGTAAAAGTTGTCACTTTTGTAAAAATGGTAGTCACAACATAATATAAGGGTCTATTTTAACAATATATGACATTTGACGTTTTATCTGGAAACTAGGCTAAATCTCCATGTTGCAGAAACGCAGCATTTTTTGTTGCAGATTTTGCTGCGCTTTTTTGAACCAAATTCAGGAGTGGCTTGAAAAGGAATGGAAAATGTAAAGGAAGCTCTTAGATGTTTCTCTTCTGTTAAATACACTCCTGACTTTGGCTCAAAAAGCCGCAACAAAATCTGCAACATAAAATGCTGCATTTTCGCAACGTGGGACCTTAGCTTTAGGCTGGGGCCCAATGTTGCGAAAATGCTGCAAAGTGGATGGGATTCTGGCCAATCCCATCCACACATTGCAGAAAAAAATCCGCAGTGGAAATGCTGCAATTTCAAAAACTCTTTCGTTTTTGTAAATCACAACATGCCAATTAAACCTACGGAAATGCTGGCATTTTCCGTATAAGTATAATAAAGGCAGAAAGTTCGCAGAGGAAAACTCTGCAGACTTTCTGTGAAAAATGCTGCGGAAAAAAACATCATGTGTTTCCACTGTGGTTTTTTTCCTCAGTGTTTTTTTGGCTGCGGCTCGCTACGTGGGGCCTTAAGGTTATTTCTGCCCGTTATTATTCCATTTGGTTCAAAAATGTGGTGTGCAGGGTGTGACAGGCTCACCAGAGTTCAGAAAAGTCTACGGTGGGTTCAGGATCTGACACATTAAAGGGCCACAGACACCCAGCACGAGAGAACCATAATTGGAGGTAACTTTGGAGTCTCTCACTTAGGTTTATTACTTCTGATTTGATTCATAAATAATCTACTGCCTGTATGTCCTATGTGTGGAATAAGAATAGTAAAGCTTATGATGCAAATAAAAGTGGACACGTACATGTATTGTGTAAATGAAGAATAGATCTCCATTTCCTTTCATGAGCCCAAGGACCCCAGTGTTACAGTTTTGATTTCACATATGGTAGAATGTGTCATTAACAGGCCTTGTCGTGAACAGATGATAAATAGGGATATACATTTTGCAGTGTTTTTTTGAGCCAAAGCCAAGAGTGGGTTCAATAGTAATGGGAAATATATAGGAAGTGCTTATATTTCTCCTTACAGCTAAATTCACTCCTGGCTTTGGCTTAAAAAAAAACACTGCAAAATCCGCAACAACAACAAAAAAAGCTTTTCCGCAAAGTGGATCTTCAGTCTAAGTTACAAAATTTTGGAACCCTCATACAACCAGGGTTGCCACCCATCTAGAAACTCATAGGCTTGGCTGGTGTTTAACTCAAAGGGTCAGTGCCAATGCAAGTTTTTTACTGGTAATAATAATTGCCACTAAAACTTTCAACTGTATCTGCATCCTTTAGGGCGTGAATAAAATTTAAATACTATGTTTGTGCCGTCTGCAGGTCCATCAGGAAGAGTTCTCTAGCCTGAGCACACCCCTTTTACTTGTAGGAACCAGGTTAGTGTAAGGGAATTTCCAGTTGAGCAATTTCCTAGTGCTGCTGCAAAAACCTGAGAGGAAGGGAAGAAAGAGACAGTGAGCCCTAAAGCTGAACCCCCCCACTGTCCCTGGCTAACTTGCCTGATCTGTCCTAGGCGACAGCCAGCAACTGGTTGACAGTCCCTTCTTAATATAAGTGGCAACACAGAATGCGGACAGGACGAACAACAAAAAGGAGGTCAGCTAGCCAAGGGGTCAGTAACAGACGAGCAATGCAGTACAGAATCAAAATCCAAGAGAATAGTCAAAGTTAAAGCCAGAGATCAGGAATAGGAATACAGGTAACAAAACAGCAAGGAGTAATGGTCAGTACGCAGAAGCAATAGCAAGCGCCAATGTGAATGTGAGCAAAGAATAAATAGGAAGGAAGAACCAGCCCCAGACTTGATAGGACGATAGGCTGTCAATCACACAGGCAAGGCTGAGGTTAACTATTTGAGCAGCAGAGAGAAACAAAGGTGCAGGAGACGGGTGTGGTAGAAATTCAATTATAGACAAGAGGTACTAGGACAGTGTTCAGACTGAGCAATAAGAACCCTACGCAAGGAATCAAACTGAACACGCCTCTTTCGCCGCAGCATGTGAGCGGAGGGTGGCGCAGAGACCCAAACAGGCAGAGACGTTACAGTTAGTTTAGTATTTATTTTATTTTTCATGTGACTCTAGTTGTGTGTGTAGTACATATTTTTGTGAGAGCACTATTACTATTTAGGGGCACCGCAATCACTGCGTTGGTGCACTCTCTTACTGTATAAGGAAAAAAGCTGAACTTTGTGAGTTAGGCACTATTAATGTATAGAGGCAGTAAGGATGCGCCATCATTGTATTGAGTCAATAAAGGGACACTATTACTGTGTATGGACACAACAGAGTTACTGTGCTGGGGCAGTAAGGGAGCACTATTGTTGTGTGGGGAACTATTGTGTTCTTGGTCACTGTCTAGTAGAGACAATTTTTTTGTGTATAATTATAGATACAGTCATATGAAAAAGTTTGGGCACCCCTATTAATCTTAATCATTTTTAGTCTAAATATTTGGGTGTTTGCAACAGCCATTTCAATTTGATATATCTAATAACTGATGGACACAGTAATATTTCAGGATTGAAATGAGGTTTATTGTACTAACAGAAAATGTGCAATATGCATTAAACCAAAATTTGACCGATGCAAAAGTATGGGCACCTCAACAGAAAAGTGACATTAATATTTAGTAGATCCTCCTTTGCAAAAATAACAGCCCTAGTCGCTCCTGTAGCTTTTAATCAGTTCCTGGATCCTGGATGAAGGTATTTTGACCATTCCTCTTTACAAAACAATTCCAGTCAGTTAAGTTTGATGGTCGCCGAGCATGGACAGCCCGCTCAAATTATCCCACAGATGTTCAATGATATCAGGCTGGGGACTGGGATGGCCATTCCAGAACATTGTAATTGTTCCTCTGCATGAATGCCTGAGTAGATTTGGAGCTGTGTTTTGGATCATTGTCTTGCTGAAATATCCATCCCCGGCGTAACCAAATACGCACTGATTCTTGTACATTATTCTCAAGAATCTGCTGATACTGAGTTGAATCCATGCGACCCTCAACTAACAAGATCCCGGTGCCGGCATTGGCCACACAGCCCCAAAGCATGATGGAACCTCCACCAAAACAGTGGGAGCAAGTGTTTTTCTTGGAATGCTGTGTTTTTGACGCCATGCATAACGCCTTGTATGACCAAACAACTCAATCTTTGTTTCATCAGTCCACAGGACCCCCAAAATGAAGCTGGCTTGCCAAATGTGCTTGCATCCCCAGGCGACCTGTTTGTGGCGTGCTTTCAGAATCGGCTCTCGCATACTCTCCCAACAGCCTCCGTGCAAAGTGTGCTGAGTTGACCGATGCACAGTGACACCACTGCAGCAAGATGATGCTGCAGCTCTTTGGAGATGGCTGTGGATTGTTCTCACCACTCTCTCTGCCTTTCTGATATTCTGGCCTGCCACTTCTGGGCTAACAAGAACTGTCCCTGTGGTCTCCATTCCACTATGTCCTCACAGTGGAAACTGACAGGTTAAATCTCTGAGACAACTGTATCCCCCCTGAACAACTATGTTGAACAATCTGTTCAGATATTTGAGAGTTGTTGAGGAGCCCAGATGCCACTCTTCAGAGGAGATTCAAATAGGAGAACAACGCAATGGCCACCTAAATACCTTCTCATGATTGGATACACCTGGCATGAAGTCAAAGCTCAGGAGGTTACAAAACCAATTTGGCTCAATAAGTCAGAAAAGTAGTTAGGAGTATTCAAATCAATAAAATGATAAGGGTACCCAAACTTGCACCGGTCAAATTTGGTTTAATGCATATGCACATTTTCTGTTAGTACAATAAACCTCATTTCAATCCTGAAATATTACTGTGTCCATCAGTTATTAGTATATCAAATTGAAATGGCTGTTGCAAACACCCAAATATTTAGAACTAAAAATGATTAAGTTATAGGGGTGCCCAAACTTTTTCATATGACTGTATGTAGCTGCATTAAGCATCAATCACAATATTCACAAAGATATCAGGGTGGACACATTGTGTAGGAGGTGGGAATAGGTGCTGAAAAATTCAGGTGTTAAAGGGGTATTCCAACGTAAATAAACATTTTTAAATTTGTAGATAATTAAAAGTTAAACATTTTTGCAAATATAAGTAATTAAACATTTTGCAGAATTTTAAAGATTTTTTTTTCTAAATATCTTGTGGTCACAGTCTTGTTGTCTTGATTGATTGCCAATGGATACGACCATGAATGCAGAAACTTTCTAAGGTCAGAAAATCAGCAATGATATCCTTATTGTGGCCGAGATTTCTTCTCATATATGTAGGGTCCCTGCCTGATAACCCAGCTACAATAAGAAAATCATGGCTGGGTTTTTGACAAGTCCTAGACCATAGAAAGTTTCTACATTTGTGGTCGTATCCATTGGCAACCGATCAAGGCACTACTAAGATGGTTAGAGAAAATCTTTAAAACGTTACAGAATTTTTAACTACTTATATTTGCAAAAATGTTTAACTTTTAATTATCTACAAATATAGATATGATTATGTTCAAGGGAATACCCCTTTAAGGATGTCACATGAATGGTAAATTCTATAGACATGCAGCTGAAAGAAATCTTTATGACAGTTTCAGATGGACAGATAAAAAGCCAAATCGACTGGAAAGAGAAAGTTGCTGTAGAGTCACTTGATGTGACTGCACTGTGTTCACTCATATACTTTACATATAATGCCTATGTAGTACTGGTATCTGCCTCTACATGGTCACTGTATGGTGGTTATATTGATCTTAGTATACTGGATTTTATTTACTCACTATCTGGTGGTATCGTGTGGTCATGGTGTGGAAGTAACATTTGGTAACTGTATGGTGGTGTTATTAAGTCACTATGAGGTGGCATTTTGTGGCCCTAGTGTGGAAGTGCTATTTGATAACAGTAAGGAGTTACTATTTGATGGTAACAAGTGGTCCTTGTGTAGGGGTATTATTTGACATTATTCAGCAACTATTTTGTGGTAATGGTTTGGATGTATTATTTGTTAATAATATAGTGGAATTATTCAGTCACTAGGTGGTGGTAATATATGGTCATGATATGATAACATTTTAGACTCTTCTGTAGACTGTATTATTAAAAAGCTGTGTACAGTACAAAACAATTTTGCTGGGCAGAGGATGTGTCTGCCTTTTTATCTGAACACTGGAATTCACATCTTCTACTCACACAGTCTGTTGAACTGTACAGCTTGTCCTAGCACTAGGAGAGAACATACATACATAAGATTTTCCTCTTATCCAACTTTCAACTGTAAGGGTGAATTCACATTCACAGATTTGCTACCAAAAGTTCTGGAATTGTCCCATTCATGTGAATGGGTCTTGTAGAACTTCATGTAAAACTAATTGCAACCAAAACAATCCCATTCAGATCAATGGAACCAGTCTGCAGTTGCAGATATTTCTGTACCAAATGTGCGACATTTATATAAAAGGTTTGTCCAGCTCCTTTTTATTGATGATCAATCCTTAGGGTAGGTTATCAATAAGAGATCAGTGGGGATCTGACACCTGGGGTCCCCACTGAACAGCTGTTTCAAGAGGCCATGGTGTACGTGACCCCTTCACTGTTTAAATTGCATACTGTCTGTTTTATATTGGCCGTGTTATGTAATTACAGTCCCACCCATAGAAGTGAATAGGAAAAGGCTGTGGTTACATTGGGGTGCATATACGGGATTTACTCGTTTAAGGAGGTGCAGATGGACATCATACAGATGACAAATCCACTGAATAAGTCCTGCGAATAGGTCTTCAGTATGATGAATGCCTTGGGGGCTAAGGCTAAGGCCTCACGTAGAAAAGAGCAGCAAGAAAAGCACTGCGGGAAAAAAACACGGAGGAAAAGCATCATGTTTTTTTCCAGTGTTTTTCATTGCGATTTCACAGAGTTTTCCTCTGTGGACTTTCTGCCACTATTACACCTATACAGAAAACAACAGCGTTTTCGCAGGTATAATCGACATAAGAATTTTTGAAAATGCAGCTTTTCCGCTGTAGATTTTTTTCTGCAATGTGTGGATGGGATTAACTGGAATCCCATCCAACTTGCATGTACTGTAAAACACAGCGTTTTCACAATGTGGGGCACACAGGGGCGTAAACACAGGGCCACAAGGTCTGGGACATTAGGGGGGCCTGGCAGGCCCGATTCTTTTTTTTTTTTTTTAATAGGCCGTTACCTGCTGGAGTAACCCCAGCAGGTAACGAGTCCTATTTACTTACCGATCCCCGCTCCTGCTGATGGCCGCCTGCACTTCCCATTCTGCGGAAGCGGAGGTGGCTGTGAGCAGGAGCGGGGATCGGTAAGTAAGGCCGCGGGCCGCAAACCCCACAAACACTGCTATCATTATACTCCGGGGTCTTTTCAGACCCCGGAGTATAATGATCGGAGGCCCAGAGGAGGTGAGGGAACATAAAAAACAATGTTACTTACCTCTCTTGTGCTCCTGCAGGCTTCTGCCTGTTTGGTGACATCCCAGACATCAGCCGACGTCATTATGCGTCGCGACACCGGCCTGGCTCACGCGACGTCTGGTCCAGCATTGAAGAAGCCCAAAGTAGCAGGGAGTGCAGCAGAGCCAGGGAGAGGTAAGCAACATTGTTTTTTATGTTTGTATCCTGCCCTGGGTCTCCAATCATTATACTCTGGGATCTACTCAGGGCCCACTATAGGGCATAATACTATGTGCAGGGGCCACTATGGGGCATAATACTGTGTGCAGGGGCCACTATGAGGCATAATACTGTGTGTAGGGGCCACTATGGCGCATAATAGTGTGCGCAGGAATGCGGTTTGTGCAGGGGGGGGTTGGGGCGGCGGTTCGGGGGGTGGGGCCCCATGTCAAATGTTCGCCTTGGGGCCCAGCCATTCCTAGTTACACCACTGGTGGGGCTTCAACCTAATATGGTGTAAATTTTCCATGCACAGATTTAAAGTTCACACTTCAGAAAAAAAGTGACGTGATTCTTAAAAAAGTTTTCCACGATTTTGATAATGCACCCACACTGATCAGTTCATATTAGCAGCTGAAGGACTTTCAAAAAAACACAGTGTATGAATTTCCAGTTCTGTACACTGTGTTTTTGCTGACGCTGTTCCTCCTGCTATCAGCTGATCAGTCGGAATGCCTAGTGTCAGAACACCAACAATCTGATTTTAATGATCGGAATGATGATTTCGGAAAACATCTTTAAGCCAGAAAACACAGATTTCTTACATGGCTATAAAAGCAGCATCTGAACATGCCTCCTATTTTTTTTGCTATGAAGCAGTTGCGTTTACTGCCTATGTATTTGTATACAACAGTCATAACCTCTACCTAGTCTATTAGTGCCATCTGCTGTCAAATCTGAAAAAATGGAGGAGCTTGCTGTTACTCCAAATGAAAGACCTACCTGCCTTCCTGCTTCCATACAGTGACAAATATAATGTAACACACGAAAAATATGGAAGGTACATTGTATAAGACATTGTTAATCAAGCACTGGCCTACAGCCAATGCTCCTCTGAAGTTCCATGATAACAGGAAATCTAAAATACTGTTCAACAGTTGTTCATAAGTTGTCTGTGAGAGAGAGTGACCCTGGGGGAATTGCATATCAAGGTAAACTGTAGTCATGCTGGAATTTCTTTCTTGCGTGGAGCTATGCTATTTCTAAAAGTATCTTTCTAAAATTATGCACATTTTTTGCACATGATAGCATTAACTTTTATTAACAATTAATGCCTCTCCAAATACTCAGGGTTCTGCTTTGTGCATTAAGTGGTTGTTTACATGTTGGAAAAATGCTCCATTCACTTCTAAGGGACTTTGGCGTCTGCATGGTGTGGATAAGTAATCTTCTACATTTGCATATTATCCTGTCATTTTTAGCCCCCTTTCAGTTTTGGGCTTTGTTTGTCACCCTTAGATTCTTTCCTTATGGTTAAGGAAATTTTTAGGTAGAATTAGTTTCACCTTGTCATATATTTATATTTTTTTTTTTTTTGTTTCAATAGTTTTTATTGAAATTTTTAACAGAAATACATTACAAGTTGGAAACACATCGAAAAAACAAGGGCACAGTTATGGTCTCATATACATCATAATCACAGTACAATACAATACACTTAGATGAGGTACATCCATGAATAAAATACATACAGTGACAATGCATAGTGAGAGCAAGTAAGTCTTTCCATACGTATGATAAACCTAAAACGTTAAGGCTATAGGGAACGACAATCAAGTTTTGCCATAAGAAGGAGGAGGTGGGGAACGGGCTAGTGGAGTTATATTTATATTTTTAAGGGTTTCATGTTTGTGATTTCAGGGCTTATATGAATCTTAGTATATCGTTATTTCCATTTGTACCATGCTAAATGTTTGATTACTGGTATTATATTGGACTCTACAAGTCTTTCCCCATTTTGTATTTGTATTTGTATATGTATTGGTTGTTAATTATGTGTCGATTCATGTTTTTTATTGGATATCAATAAACATTTATATATTTTATATTGGTGAGGTTATTTTTCTTTATTGTTTACTTTGGTATATTATCTCACTATTTATGTTACAATCGCCTCTTTTTAGTTTTTTTACTTCTATGGGACTGCCAGAGATAGAAAGGAGTGCTAACTCTTTCACTTCCCTAAAAGTGCACACAGTTCTGCTCCAATGACAAAGCAAACTCAGGAACCCCTGATCTCTTGATCCCCCAAGCGATCAGGCATTTATCATCTATCCTTTAACTATTATTATACTTTTAGTTATACTGCATTTGTATGTACTTGAGGTACAATACAATACTTAAAAATGTAGAACTTGGTGCCTGAAAGTCTTGGAAATACTCATCCAAAACACCATGGAAAATTAAGCTAAATGTCCATAACAGCTTTAATTTTAAGCTTCATATTACTGAGCTCTATTGGCGCAGGCTATTCCCAGCTGTTCCGTTTTAAACCATTTTTCTATTTTGAGTTCACTGTTTGAGAGGGGAGAGTTAGTGTGCTTTCTTCTGTAATTTTTTTAATGTGTTTTTTAAATGAATTACAGTAAAATATTTTACTGTGATTTAAAGGGGTTTTCAAACCAAGTTATCCCCTATCTATAGGAGAGGGAATAACCTGCAGATCAGTAGGGGTCCAACTGCTCAGACCCACACTGGTCAGGAGAACGGGGAAAAAAAGTTGGTGCTACACACACTGCTTCATTAATTTCAATGGGAGCATCAGAGATAGATGAAGTACACTGCTGAGCTATCTCTGGTGCTCCCATTGAAATTATTGGAGTGGTGCACACGCTGCAAGTAGGAAAAATCCTTTAGGGTAAAAAAGTGTAGGTTAAAGAGGACCTTTCACGTCCTCATCGATGTGCGGTATTATGTACCGCTAGAAAACCGACAGTGCGCTGTATTCAGCGGATTGTCAGCTTTCCTGGTATGTGTGCCATTGTTTGAGATATGGGTGCCGTTAATTTCGGCACCCATATCTCCTCACTGTCATTAGGGTGGGCCTTACAGCCTAGCATCATCGTTGAGCTGTGAGAAACGCCCTCCCTGACAGTACTCTTACATAGACTTGTACTGTCGGGGGGGTGTTCTTCACAGCCCAGCGATGATACTAGGGTATAAGGCCAGCCAGTGGTGAACCTAGCCTCTTTGCTGCCTGAGGCGGACTATAGAAAGGCTCCCCCCCCCCAAAAAAAAAAAATAAAATTGAGTTTATATGCTACTAGCTTCACACGCTGTTATTGTTGCACAATAAACTTACACAATACACAAACTTATCAAATAGTTTTTAAGAATTCTTCTTACTGTATTACTTCAGTATCACAGATCAAAAGAACAGCATTAACAATGAAAGTAACTTCACACATCTTCTGCTTGGTGGATGGACGAGCCCACGTGGCCCCCATTCTCTATAATAGGAGCGCCTCAGATAACTGAGTACTGTACTTCAGCTATCTTTAGCGCTCCCATCGAAGTGAATGAGAGCCACGTGGATTCATCCATTCAGCAAGTTACACGCCTATATACCTATATATAGCTGCGGCCAAGCTGAATTCCCACCCAGTGGGGAAAAAAAAAAACAATTCTCAGGCTCAGTGGGGGTATCAGCAGACAGACCCCCATCAATCAGGTATTTATCCTCTATACTGTGCAGTAACATTTTGTGATTAAGGGTTCTTTCACATATGTCCGGAGCAGCTGTCAGTTTCCCCTCCGGCGTGGTGCACACAAGCCTAAGGGAAACTGATGCCAGGACGGATCCCCTAGTTTTCTATGGGATCGGTTCTGGCACAAAAGGCACCAGTTCTGGCGCTGTATGGCACCGGATCTGTGCCTCAGCCTGATGGAAAAAGACTACCTGCAGCGTTTTCCCATCAGGCTTCCTTAAAATTTAATTAGGGCCGGAGGCCGCCGGGTGCTGCCTGAAGATGGATGCGGCAGCACTCGGCTTCTGTACAGTCTCTGTACACTAGTGAAGCCTGCAATTGACGGCTTCACAACTGTACCTGAGCGAATTGCTCAGAATCACAAAGCTGACACCCGCGGGCGGAGTTGGTTTCCGATCGCAGGTGTTAGCCCCTTAGATGTTTGACCGCAGCATCCAAGGGGGTTGCACTAAAATAATGACCCCCGAGGCACCCCCCCGCAGCAAGATCAGGATTATGCCGTTTTGGCAGCCTGGGGTCTGGCCAGTGACCCCAGGCTGCAAGGACCATCAAGTACCTTGCTAATCCTGCCTGCGATGAAGAAAGTCTGTCGATGCATCTGCATAGGCTGACTTTCTCTATAAACTGAAATACACGTGAATGCTCTTGTATTGCAGTCTATAGTACTGAACCAGCGATTAGTGTATGGCTGGTTCAGATGTCCTTATAGAACAAGTACAAAATGTAAAAAAAAAAAAAAAAAAAAAAAAAACTTAATAAAGTTATTAAGCCCCAAAAATTCCTTTTTTCCTATATAAAATGTAAACAGTTATATATATATATATATATATATATATATATATATATATATATATAAACCCTAAAAATTTATAAAAACAATACATATTTGGTATTGCCTCATCCGTAATAACCTGTACAATAAAACTGAAACAATATTTAACCTACACGGTGAACGTCGGGAAAAAAAAAAACGGAAAAAAAAGCCGGAATTAATGATTTTTCGACATTTTACCTTACAAAATATGCTATAAAAAGTGATGAAAAAGTTAAATGTACCCCAAAACAGTACCAATAAAAAGCACAGGATGTCCCGCAAAAAATAAGCCCTCAACTAACTCTGTAAACCGAAAAATAAAAATGTTACGCCTCTCAGAAGATAGTTATGCAAAGATAATTGATTTCTTTCCCCAAATGGGTTTTTGTTCTGCAGAATTAGTATCGCATAAAAAAAATATAAATCAAGTATCGCTGTAATCGTACCGACCCGTAGAATATAGGTAACATTACTTATGCTGTATGCTGCATGGAAAAAATTTAAAAGGTAAAACGCAATGCCAGAATTGATGTTTTTTTTATAATCCACTAAAAAAATTAGTTGATAAAATTTATTCAATAAGTTATAGGCACCCAAAACTAGTTTCATTACAAAATGTATCTCATCCCGCAAACAACACACCCTCATATGGCGACATCCCCAGAAAAATAAAGAAAATATAGCTTGTACAATGTGAAGACAAAAATCACAAAATTATTAGAACAAAACTGTCTGTGGTAGGACGGGAATTTATAAGCTGTGCTAGCATATATGAGGGTACACCCCAGATTTAGAGCTTACAAGGGAAAAGACACCAGAAGTGACCCCCAGAGTGACCCCCCCAATAATTGGAACTACTGGGAAAATAGTAGGGAATTTAGTGTACCCAATGTACTCCGCACAGCTTACATATTCACTTTTCCCCATCTGCTGTGCATTCATGTCTGGGAAAACTAATGCTCACTACACCCCTTGATAAATTCTTTGTGCACTTTCACAATGGGGGTCAATCCCTAGAAGATTCCACTTTTCTGGCACCTTAGAGGCTCTGCATACATGACATGGTGTCCAGATCCCAAACATCTAAATCTGCACACCAAAAGCCACATAGCTCTCCTTCCCTTCTGTGCCCTGCTGTGTGCCCAAACGGCAGTTTATGCCCACATGTATGACACTGGTGTACACAGGATAATGTACTTAATGTTATATCTGGGTATAAACTGATATTTGAGCATACAATGAGGCAGAAGGGAGGGAGCATTATTTGTTTTTTTGGCGCACAGATTTAGACGGTTTGGTTTTTGGACGTCAGGACACTTCTGCAGAACTCTTGAAATGCCAGTAAATGCCAGCTCAAGAGTCTCCAGCACACTGCATCAGGGGTTCGTTTCTCAGGTAAGGGCCAAGAGGGTTGTACTATACAGCTATAACTCACCCTAAAAGTAAAAAGTGATAGTAAAAACTGATGGTAAACACAGATGCCAACATATGACAAATGATGGTTTTGGAGTAGAAATTTGTGAAAAAGCCTGATGACAACTGATGCATTTTCACATCAGTTTTGGCATCAGTTGACAATTCACATACAGTGCCTTGCGAAAGTATTCGGCCCCCTTGAACTTTTCAACCTTTTGCCACATTTCAGGCTTCAAACATAAGGATATAAAATTTAAATTTTTTGGTGAAGAATCAACAAGTGGGACACAATTGTGAAGTGGAACAAAATTAATTGGTTATTTTAAACTTTTGTAAAAAATAAAAAAAAACTGAAAAGTGGGGCATGCAATATTATTCGGCCCCTTTACTTTCAGTGCAGCAAACTCACTCCAGAAGTTCAGTGAGGATCTCTGAATGATCTAATGTTGTCCTAAATGACTGATGATGATAAATATAATCCACCTGTGTGTAATCAAGTCTCCGTATAAATGCACCTGCTCTGTGATAGTCTCAGGGTTCTGTTTAAAGCTAAGAGAGCATCATGAAGACCAAGGAACACACCAGGCAGGTCCGTGATACTGTTGTGGAGAAGTTTAAAGCCGGATTTGGATACAAAAAGATTTTCCAAACTTTAAACATCCCAAGGAGCACTGTGCAAGCGATCATATTGAAATGGAAGGAGTATCAGACCACTGCAAATCTACCAAGACCCGGCCGTCCCTCTAAACTTTCATCTCAAACAAGGAGAAGACTGATCAGAGATGCAGCCAAGAGGCCCATGATCACTCTGGATGAACTGCAGAGATCTACAGCTGAGGTGGGAGAGTCTGTCCATAGGACAACAATCAGTTGTACACTGCACAAATCTGGCCTTTATGGAAGCCATTTCTCAAAGATATCCATAAAAAGTCTCATTTAAAGTTTGCCACAAGCCACCTGGGAGACACACCAAACATGTGGAAGAAGGTGCTCTGGTCAGATGAAACCAAAATCGACCTTTTTGGCCACAATGCAAAACGATGTTTGGCGTAAAAGCAACACAGCTCATCACCTTGAACACACCATCCCCACTGTCAAACATGGTGGTGGCAGCATCATGGTTTGGGCCTGCTTTTCTTCAGCAGGGACAGGGAAGATGGTTAAAATTGATGGGAAGATGGATGGAGCCAAATACAGGACCATTCTGGAAGAAAACCTTTTGGAGTCTGCAAAAGACCTGAGACTGGGACGGAGATTTATCTTCCAACAAGACAATGATCCCAAACATAAAGCAAAATCTACAATGGAATGGTTCACAAATAAACGTATCCAGGTGTTAGAATGGCCAAGTCAAAGTCCAGATCTGAATCCAATCGAGAATCTGTGGAAAGAGCTGAAAATTGCTGTTCACAAACGCTCTCCATCCAACCTCACTGAGCTTGAGCTGTTTTCCAAGGAAGAATGGGCAAGAATTTCAGTCTCTCGATGTGCAAAACTGATAGAGACATACCCCAGCTGTAATCGCAGCAAAAGGTGGCGCTACAAAGTATTAACTTAAGGGGGCCGAATAATTTGACACGCCCCACTTTTCATTTTTTTTTATTTTTTACAAAAGTTTAAAATAAACAATAAATTTCGTTCCACTCCACAATTGTGTCCCACTTGTTGATTCTTCACCAAAAAAATTAACATTTTATATCCTTATGTTTGAAGCCTGAAATGTGGCAAAAGGTTGAAAAGTTCAAGGGGGCCGAATACTTTCGCAAGGCACTGTATGTGAACCTACCCTTACAGGCGATGTCTCTGACTAATCCTTCACATTTCCCTTCTCTTCCCTTTGGACCGCCATGACCACTTCTTCCAGCTGTGACTTTTCTCTGTAAAGTATGCAACACAGACATCTTTGGCTCCTCACTTTTCCAGGCATCCAACCCACATTGTCCTCATCTACACAAAGCCCCCATCCTGCTGCTATCCCAGTTATAAAATATATGATAAAACCTTCCATAATGAATAATACTCCCAAGTGCATCTTTATATTAATAATGTCTGTGTGTACCCCCATAAATAGTGCCCCTTATCAATACCCCAGGTGTTTCCTAATTAAAAGGTTTTCTGGGTCATTCCCACCCTAACGCTTTCTTGTGGTCCCGCTCGCCTCCTTTGCCTGTCAACCCTCTTCTAGGTCCCATCCGGTTCACTAGGTCTGTCTGGACCATCTGTCATAAATTGTTTCCGCTAGCCTCACCTCATACTTCTATGGTGTGCTTTCTTTACAACCCGCTCCTCTCAGAGGGACTGATGGCTCATACGGTGCACCCCTGGGGCGGGCTTTGCCTGATTCATGTGGCGGACTTGATTGACCCTTTCTCCCTTGAACTCAGACCCTTTCTGACTATTTTACTTCTAATTTGCGCTTGCCTAAGTTGGAATGGTTCCATTATCAGCAGATAGATCACTTTCTGTCCACTATGTTTGGGGCTCCGCGGGTCTCCGTCCCTACTGTGTTTGAGAGGCTGTGTTGTGCAGGCACTTCCACTAAGGGTCTGATTTTGGACATTTACCGACTGTTATCGTCTCCACAGGGGTGGTCCCCCCGGCCCACAAATATATGATTTGTTGGACCGAGGCCTTGGGTAAGCAGATTTCACCAGCTCAGTGGCAGATTATTTGGTCCTGTGCAGCTAAGTCCTCTACTTACATTACTTTCCGCGAGACGCAGTATAACGTTTTAATGTATTGGTACCATACCCCAGTCCTTCTCCATACTCTCAATCCTAGTGTTCCCTCTGTCTGCTGGAAATGTCTCTCTGACACTGGATCATTGCTGTATATATTCTGGGGCTGTCCATTGATCCGACCCTTTTGGAGGGAAGTCAAGTGCATGTCTGATGAGCTCTTCCTCCAGGGTGTCCCCCTAGATCCTTTAGTCTACCTCCTTAATCTTCCCCCCAGACACTTGGGTAAGAAGGCCTATAGACTATTTCTGTACATTTGCACTGCAGCTAAGACCCTGGTAGCTCTACATTGGAGAAGCACTCAGCCTCCTACAGGCCCTGCTCTGGTGGCTCGTATTAAGGATATTAGAAATCTGTAGTTTCTTACAGCTACACTGAATAATACCGTTGAGGCCTTTCGGTCTCTCTGGACCCCTTGGGACACGTATTGTATTCTCCATGGTCTCTGATCTCTTCTCCTTTCCTCTTTTTTTTTTGTACTGTTTTGTTTTCATTTAAAAACAAACATCTTTGAAAACTAATAAAAATTACAGTATTACATTAAAAAAAAAAAAAAAAAAAAATAAAAGGTTTTCTGGGTCATTAATAAAATAATCAGTGGGGCTCAGGACCCCCACTGATTAGCTGTTTGAATGAACCGTGGTAACTGTGTAAGCGCCGTGACCCCTTCTCTGTTTATATAGTGTCATTCATCTCATAGCGGCCATGTAATGTAACTACAGCCTCACTCTATACACGTCTATGTGACAAGGCTGGAATTACATCACACAGTCACTATAAACAGACAGAGTGTGATATAAACAGGCACCATAGCCCCTTAATACAGCTGATCAGAGGAGGGGTTCACTGATCTCTTAATTATAATCTGTCCTGTATGTAAATGAGCACCACGGAGCACCCGGGGCGTACCTTCTCTTCGGCCTTATTAAAGGTCATTCCAACGTGCCATTAGCTTAAAAGTGTTTTGCGAATGATAGACTTCCTTTAAGTTCATAAAGCCCCCTTATATAATATGCCCCTTCCTAACGACCCCTTATCAGGGGAGTAACTAGCAAAGACTGGACCCCCCAGGACACTTTTGACTTAGGCCCCCCCACAGCATAGCACCCCCTTTCCTGGCCCCCACACAGTATAACGCCCCATTTACACACACTATAATGTTCCACAGAAGCCCCTGCACACAGTATTACACGGTATTATGGCCCACAGCGGCCCCTGCACACAGTAATACACAGTATTATGGCCCACTGCGGCCCCTGCACACAGTATTACATGGTATTATGGCCCACAGTGGCCCCTACACACAGTATTATGGCCCGCAATGGCCCCTGCAAATGGTATTATGGTGCGCAACGGTCCCTGCACACAGTATTATGGCCTGCAGCGGCCCAGCACATGGTATTATGGCCCGCAACAGTCCCTGCACATGGTATTATGGCCCATAGTGGCCCTGCACACGGTATTATGGCCCGTAGTGGCCCTGCACATGGTATTATGGCCAGCAGCCGCCCCTGCACACAGTATTATGCCACGCAGCAGCCCCTGCACACGGTATTATGCCCCACAGTGGCCCCTGCACACTGTATTATGCCCCGCAGCGGCCCCTGCACACGGTATTATGCTTCATAGTAACCCCTGCACACGGTATTATGCCCCAGAGAGGCCCACCCATGAACTATTATTATACTCTGAGGTCTTTTCAGACCCCAGAGTATAATGATTGGAGATCCAGGTGGTGGCAAACATAAAAACCACTGTTACTTACCTATTCTGGGCTACGTTGCACTCCCTATTTTAAGCCCTCATCAATGTCGCACAGACGTCACGTGGGCCAAGGCCGGCGTCACGACACATCGGCCTTGCTCACGTGGAGGCTGAAGCATGTTGAGAGTAACTCCGGATCGCTAGAGAGGTGAGTAACACTGGTTTTTATGTTCCCTCACCTCCCCTGGGCCTCTGATTATTATACTCCAGGGTCTGAAAAGTTATTCTCACCTACCTGAGATCCCTTGATGGAGCCGCCGCCTCCTCTTATTGTCCGCGCATAGGAAGTCTGCGTCTCAGTGCAGGATGCGCAATGACGTCATTGTATTGCTGTGCTGAGACGCAGACGTCTCCTAAGCCAGCCCAGGACAGGTCCCGCTCAGCTTTGTTTTCAGAACGGCCTGTCTTGGGCTGGTTTAGGTTAAAAAAATAGTAAAAATGCCACCCCTCCAAACAGTTACGCATAGTGCCGCCTGAGGCGGCTGCCTCACTTCGCCTCATTGGAGGTGCACCACTGAGGCTAACCCTTCTAGTGGTTTATGATGTCGCACATTGATGAGGACCTCTTTAAACGGCAGGCGTCAGGAACCTTTTTCACTCCAGTTGCTGTGAAACTACAACTCCCAGCATGCTGAATTATCTTCTATGGAGGTTTCAAGAACAGCAGAGCAATTACACGTTAGGAGTTATAGTTTCATAACAGCTGGAATGTCAAAGGTCACCTACTCATGTAATAGTAACTCCTAACCTAGTAGTTCCCTGTGCAGCTGCACAGATTGTACCAATGGTATGTCTGACCCCGCTGTTAGCTGACTCCTGTATACCACCCTTATGTTGCATCCCGATACTGATCCGTGCAGTATTTAAACATGAATTTTGGATCCGATGCTGCACTGCCTTCTAATCCTATTTTCAAAGTCCTAATCGGCTCTGGCCTGTAGTCCTTTATTCTGGGTCTTGCAATGTGTGGTTTCTAAACCCCGGCTCTACCTGGATTCTGTAGGGTCTACGAATCACTTTAGTCTGCTATATTGTGCAGTATGCTGGTCTGTTTTCCTAACCATTTCTTAAAACAAAAGATATTTTAGATTAATAACACTCATTTATCTATTTCACAATTTATGTATATCATTACCTGTGATAAAAATGAAGCCGATAGTCAATAAACGGGTGAAACTAAAGTATCACAATTTATTATTATTGGTATCATAATTATGCAAATATGATCAAGACAACACAATCAATAGCCAATGTACAGACCAGACTATAGAAACTATCAGTTTATCTGTCATATATGCCATGTTATGCAAGAAATTACTAACATTTAAAACATTCCCCAGATAGTTCATTTTGTCTAGAAAACCTCTAGAGCAAAATGATTAAAATAATTTTGAAACTCTTAGCACCATGTACCAAACAGTATAGCAAGGATCCATCAGAAACATAATTTACAGCGGTACAGTAATGATAAGCTTATTTTAGCTCAAGCTCATATTAATATTTGTCCCAATAAGTTACATATTTTACAAAAATATACAAGAAAAAAAAAAAAGACTTAACAACAAAAGTACTCGTGGAAAAATATGATCACCATCAAGGAATGGATGCTTTTAAGAAGTTAATGACATCTCTATTTTTCTTTACCACTTGAAGAATCTGTAATAGATCATATTTCCAAAATGTTCTTATAGGCTATAAAAATTGTGTTTATTTACTGTAGAGTCTAAATTGTATGCAGGACAATACTTTATGTACAATATTAGTTGTAGGGTAGCATGCATGTACAGTAGGCCTGTTTGAGTCATTGAAATGCGAGATATTCTATAAGTCTTTGTGGAATATCTAATTTATAAACCTTCTCCACTGCTCCTTGGCCGAGTGATTTTCTGAGCTGGAGTCTGCAGAGCTGTGACAAAGTTCTAGGAGTCTCTGAAATAAATAAAGTAAAATATAATCTACCGTTTATTCACAAATGCCAGAGATACTAGGAGTTAACTGCAAAGGACTGTATAGCTAAGACTAGGTTCACATCTGCATTCGTTCAGTATTCAGGGATTCCGTCCCCCATTCCACTTGAAAAATGTGGGGAGAAAAGTCCTGCAAGCAGGATTTTTCTCTCCGCATTTTTCAGACAGAAACCGCTTTTTAAGTAGATTGGGTTTCCATTTTTCGGGTCCATTTTGCTTTATGCTCTTTCCGTCCGTGTTTTTTTTTTTTTTTCATGACAAGAAAAGCACAGTCTGCAGTTTTTTTTTTCCCTCTGAAACATAAAAGAACATGTATAGAATAAACCTGTCAAGAATAAAGTCAAATTGCTTTTGTAATGATGCATACATATCTACCATATGCAAAGTTCACATAAAAAAAACAAAAAAAAAACACTGTTTCAGTGCATCTACAGAAGTACATGATGTACACAATATTGTTCTTTATTGTACTGCAATCCATAATGCATATGGTTATGGACATAAAGCTTACAGTGGTCATTTAGTTAGCGCAATTTGATTTTCCCATTCCTGAGTTTTATCTACAAGGTGTAAAAGACTTGTTTAGAGAAGTAGCATAAATAAACCTCACTACTTTTCTACCCTCAAGTCTTCTAATTCTTGCAAACCAAAAATTGTTATGCAATGATGTGTCACGAGGGAAGGACCCTTCATAAACGTGACTTTAAAAACCAAGAGATTTTTAAGGTCACCTGCCTAAGGAGGCAGTCACATGAAGATGAACAAGATGTTATCACTACAGGACAGTATGTAAGGATAGTATGATTTGTTTTAAAGTATTTCCTACTCATAGGCTAGTTTTGAACGATCTCAGGTAAACTCTTTAACCTTGTAGAGACATAGCCTAGTTTGCAGTTAAATAATGTGGTAACGTTTTTGTTTTTCCATGTCTTCATTGCAAAAAAAGAATAGTTTTATTATTTTTTCCACTGACCTACCCACATTAGGGTTTATTTTTTTACATGATCAGTTATATTTATAGATGGCACTTTTTTGAGGTACATATAATGTTTTGTTTAATTTTTATTAACGTTTCTGTATTCCATTATTTGTTGGATTTAATTTTTATCATTTCAAAATAGTACGAATGACTTATTTCTTGATGATTACAGAGATACTAAACTTATATAGGTTTTGTGATGTTTTACCACTTAAAAAAATTGAGAACCATAACCTTTTTATTTATTGGATACCCCTCTAATCACGTAAATGATCACTATTGATCATGGTATTTAAGGGGTTCATCTACCAGAACTGCAGTTACCTCCAACTCAGTGACTGTTGGATGCCTGCTTTATAATACATAGTAAAGATGGTGCAGAAACATCTTCTGCGCCAAATCCATTGTAGCAACGTACTTTTATGGCACTTAGCATTAATTAACAGTTAAGCACAACATAATAGTACCAAGCTAAGTGGGAAATGGTTAAATTTTTCCTCTAATAAAAGCCAACATTGGCAAAATAGTACAAACAGAAAATGGAAATATTGAACAGAGTAATTATTTTTTTCAAAATTCAACAGTATAAGTGAAGATGATAAGCTACAGTACAGACCAAAAGTTTGGACACACCTTCTCATTCCAAGAGTTTTCTGTATTTTCATGACTATAAAAATTGTAGATTCACACTGAAGGCATCAAAACTATGAATTAACACATGTGGAATTATATACTTAACAAAAAAGTGTGAAACAACTGAAAATATGTCTTATATTCTAGGTTCTTCAAAGTAGCCACCTTTTGCTTTGATTACTGCTTTGCGCACTCTTGGCATTCTCTTGATGAGCTTCAAGAGGTAGTCACCTGAAATGGTCTTCCAACAGTCTTGAAGGAGTTCCCAGAGATGCTTAGCACTTGTTGGCCCTTTTACCTTCACTCTGCGGTCCAGCTCACCCCAAACCATCTCGATTGGGTTCAGGTCTGGTGACTGTGGAGGCCAGGTCATCTGGCTTAGCACCCCATCACTCTCCTTCTTGGTCAAATAGCCCTTACACAGTCTGGAGGTGTGTTTGGGGTCATTGTCCTGTTGAAAAATAAATTATGGTCCATCTAAACGCAAACCGGATGGAATAGCATGCCGCTGCAAGATGCTGTGGTAACCATGCTGGTTCAGTATTACTTCAATTTTGAATAAATCCCCAACAGTGTCACCAGCAAAGCACCCCCACACCATCACACCTCCTCCTCCATGCTTCACAGTGGGAACCAGGCATTTAGAGTCCATTTGTTCACCTTTTCTGCGTCGCACAAAGACACGGTGGTTGGAACCAAAGATCTCAAATTTGGACTCATCAGACCAAAGCACAGATTTCCACAGGTCTAATGTCCATTCCTTGTGTTCTTTAGCCCAAACAAGTCTCTTCTGCTTGTTGCCTGTCCTTAGCAGTTGTTTCCTAGCAGCTATTTTACCATGAATGCCTGCTGCACACAGTCTCCTCTTAACAGTTGTTGTAGAGATGTGTCTGCTGCTAGAACTCTGTGTGGCATTGACCAGGTCTCTAATCTGAGCTGCTGTTAACCTGCGATTTCTGAGGCTGGTGACTCGGATTAACTTATCCTCCGCAGCAGAGGTGACTCTTGGTCTTCCTTTCCTGGGGCGGTCCTCATGTGAGCCAGTTTCTTTGTAGTGCTTGATGGTTTTGGCCACTGCACTTGGGGACACTTTCAAAGTTTTCCCAATTTTTCAGACTGACTGACCTTCATTTCTTAAAGTAATGATGGCCACTCGTTTTTCTTTATTTAGCTGCTTTTTTCTTGCCATAATACAAATTCTAACACTCCATTCAGTAGGACTATCAGCTGTGTATCCACCTGACTTCTGAACAACACAACTGATGGTCCCAACCCCATTTATAAGGCAAGAAATCCCACTTATTAAACCTGACAGGGCACACCTGTGAAGTGAAAACCATTTCAGGTGACTACCTCTTGAAGCTCATCAACAGAATGCCAAGAGTGTGCAAAGC
This sequence comes from Leptodactylus fallax, assembly GCA_947044405.1. NCBI lineage: Eukaryota > Metazoa > Chordata > Amphibia > Anura > Leptodactylidae > Leptodactylus > Leptodactylus fallax. Next base: position 1,963,482 of record CAMRHE010000326.1, read on the forward strand.
AGTAATCAAAGCAAAAGGTGGCTACTTTGAAGAACCTAGAATATAAGACATATTTTCAGTTGTTTCACACTTTTTTGTTAAGTATATAATTCCACATGTGTTAATTCATAGTTTTGATGCCTTCAGTATGAATCTACAATTTTTATAGTCATGAAAATAAAGAAAACTCTTGGAATGAGAAGGTGTGTCCAAACTTTTGGTCTGTACTGTATGTAATACATCTTATTTGAAGAAAAATGCCTTTTTTCCATTTGTTGTCTTCTCTCCCAACCCCATGCACTGATCACCCTTTCGGTTTGCACCAGATGAAATCTGTACACACATAGATCAGGTTACAGCTGCAGCCCATAGACCTCTATTGAGAGGGGAGTGGAAGAGTGAGCCACTGGAAGTAGGAAGAGAGGTACACACAGTGGTAGTGGCTGCAGCATCTAGTAAGTGTTTTCTCTCACTATGATGCTGGATTCACAACTAGGCTGCTCAGTACTGCTATATAAAGCACTCTGCTGCTGCTTCTAATGGTGAAAATGATCTCTTCTTTGTGTGCTGTGTATGAGAGACATTATAGCAGCTAGTCTCCATACACCAGCTTTGAGACAACCGAGAGGCGAAACCTGGTGATAAATGCAGAATAAAGTTCATATCATTGGCCAAATATAGTGTTACACGCATAACAGCAGCTTAATCTGAACAGTCGCATGATCTGATAGGTATACTTAAAATAAGGTTTTATTTTCATTATCTACATATAGTATTGAATACAACAACAAAATGTATCACATTATGAAATAAACCAGGAAGTACTTTAGAGAACTTACTTTCATAATATTCAAAGCATTTTGCAGTGGGACTGTTTAGCCAGGAATAGTCTGAAGGTCTTTTCCCACGATTGTCCCTTGCATACACATTTCCTCCAAATTCTACTAGCATTTCAATAAGATCTTTGTTCTTCACCTTGGCAGCATGATGTAAGGCTGTTTCATGAAGTTTTGCTGCATTCACATTTGCTCCTTTAAAAAAATAATCCAACATTTAGCAATTAATTTATTGTGCAGTTTCTAAATCTAATGGGTCCAGTCAGTCATGTGCCATATATGCAGAGGACACTGCTAGGACCCGTCAATGGCTGCAGCGGTCACCTGACACAAACAAATCACTGCTGATGTCAGCCATGACCTGTAAGCAGAAGAGAAGGAGCAGCCAGCACTGAAGATGGAGGACTTGGGAGATGGGTAAACTTTTTAAAATTATATTTCTGAAGTGAAAAAAAAACCATTTATTCTTGTTGATTTTATGTGTACATCCTTCTCCAAACACTCTAAATGACAAGTTAAAATCATTGAAAAGTTGTAAATACTAATGGTACATGTAATATGTATATTTTTCATGTTTTACAACTATATTAATTTGTTTTACTACATATAAACACAAGCCACAGTGTAACAGCACCAAACATACTGGGAGAACTAGTCTTCCCAAGTTGCACGGTTGTACCCCACCTCCAGAATAGGGCTAAGTGTAGAAAAAAAAAAGTCGATCCGCCAGCAACTTGTCAATTCATGGAAAACTCCTTTATTAGAAAACAGCAATACACCACGTATTGACTCACGCAGGAGTCTTTCTCATACTGTATGTGCAATAGCCCTCTATACACGCTGTGAATAGTGTGCACATCTCTGGACTTACAGGAGTTTCTGTGTTTAGGTAAGGGTTTTATAAGAACACATGGCACTTTGTTTATAACATGTGATGCTAAAGCATATCAGGTGAATACTAATCAGCACATTTTAATATGTTATATGATTGGTCTGCACTAATATATATTGTTCAGAGGTAGATGTTTTTCCTAGCACTTGAGAAAGACTCCTGCGTGAGTCAATACATGGTGTATTGCTGTTTCCTAATAAAGAAGTTTTCCATGGATTGACAAGTTGCTGGCGGATCAACACATATGTTTTGTTTTGTTTGTTTTTTTTTACTTTTAGTTTCTGAATTATAATGCATTGTTATATCTCTGTGTTTAAACACATTATTGTTTCAGGTATGCCATAATAGACTTTAGCTCAGGACACACTTGATCACATAGGTACTGCTGTGTTATCATAATGATTTAAATGGATAGCACTGAGTGTTACAGCTCAGTCACCAGCACTGAACATTTAGGTCTGGGAGTGGGATAGGTTAAAGGGGTTATCCATTTTTCAAAAAGTATCTGCAAATGCACCCACAGCAGTGCTAAATACTCCTTTTTGAACCCTTTGATTGGCTTTATTTTACTTGCTGCTCCTTGTATCAGTTATTTACAAGTAGTGAATCTGTGGCTAAACTAAATTTCTCAAGATTCATCTGCCTGCTCTCACTTTCTGTGTACCCCTCTCTTTTCCACTCTCCCCTGCAATGTAATCACAGGTAATAAATCACTCCCACATCCGAGGTCACATGCTGCTTTGACATTTCATTTGCTGGTTTCAACTACTCATAGGGAGGGGTATTGAGCTTGCAAATTAAACGTCAAAGCTGAGGTCAATGACCTAAATATAAATCAAATAAACAGTAAATTTAAACGTGATATATATTAGGAAGTGTTTTGTATTGATACATCCTGTTAATAGGCACATATTTTTAAAAACTGGATAACACCTTTAAATCAATTATGCTGATATCATCTGGATTATCAAAAGTACTGATATCAACCTACCTGCAACAAGTAACACTTTAGCACACTCCAAGTGCTCTCTTGCACAAGCTACATGTAAAGGGGTACCAAAATGACAATCATGAGCTTCTAGATTTGCCCCCACATCTATTAGGAATTTTACACATTCATGGTTACCTATTATATATATAAAAAAAAAAAAACACAAATCAAGAAGACGTAAAGTAAAGATTTAAAAAAAATCCAAACTTAAGAGGGTACCTGTCAGCAGATTTTAGTTATTAAAACCAAGCAAAGTACCTAGTGGTATTCATCCATGGGTATTGAGCTCAGTAATTAATAGACCATTGTAGCTCATCATCATAGACTTTCTTGGAACAGGTACAGTGCCACTTACCATCCGATAAGTCTAATACCTGCAAAATATTTGAAGGTATTCTAAGAGATAAACTGCAAGAGTATCTTGTGGCAAATAATTTAATAACTGATAACTATCATGGAAAACAAGTTGTATGCCTTACTAACTCTTACTTACTCTTAGTTTCTTTGAAGACATTACGTGCCAATCTAGATGTTAGTCATATAGCTGATGTGATACATCTTGATTTTGTAAAGGCACCTGATAGTGTGCCACACAAAAACCTTGTTCTAAATCTACAGATTCAATAAAGTGTGGACAAAATATGCAAATTGGCAAAGAACTGATTAGAAATCAGAAAACAAAGAGTCATTGAAAATGGTACATATACAAATTGGGGTACAGTCAATAGTACCACAAGGATATGTGTTAGGCCCAGTTTCTTTATTAATGACCTTATGGATGAGATTAGCAGTAAAGTGTCTGTCTTTGGTAATGATACTTAAAACTGAGCTAAACTGTAAAATATTAAAGAAAGTCCTTGATAAGCAGGCAGCATGGGCAAGAATATGGCAGATGAAATGTCAATAAATGCAAAGTAATGCACCTAGGCTTCAGTAACTGTATTACTGTGGTTATATTACTGCACAAATGCTAAATGGAGCAGCACTGGGGACAACAGAATAAAAAAAGAATTTGGATATTCTGATTACAAGGAAGCTAAACAGCAGAACTCAGTGTCAAGCAGCAGCTGCAAAAGGTTGTAAGATTCTAGGGTGTATAAAGAGAGCGATAAAAACCCAGGATCCCATTGTAATATTACCCCTCTACACACGTGGACAAAATTGTTGGTACCCCTCGTTTAATGAAAGAAGAACCCACAATGGTCACAGAAAAAAACTTGAATCTGACAAAAGTAATAATATATAAAAATTCTATGAAAATGAACAAATGAAAGTCAGACATTGCTTTTCAACCATGCTTCAACAGAATTTAAAAAAAAAGAAAACTCATGAAACAGGCCTGGACAGAAATTATGGTACCCTTAACTTAATATTTTGTTGCACAACCTTTTGAGGCAATCACTGCAATCAAACGATTCCTGTAACTGTCAATGAGACTTCTGCACCTCTCAACAGGTATTTTGGCCCACTCCTCATGAGCAAACTGCTCCAGTTGTCTCGGGTTTGAAGGGTGCCTTTTCCAGACGTCATGTTTCAGCTCCTTCCAAAGATGCTCAATAGGATTTAGGTCAGGGCTCATAGAAGGCCACTTCACAATAGTCCAATGTTTTCCTCTTAGCCATTCTTGGGTGTTTTTAGCTGTGTGTTTTGGGTCATTATGCTGTTGCAAAACCCATGACCTGCGACTGAGATCAAGCTTTCTGACACTGGGCAGCACATTTCTCTCTAGAATCCCTTGATAGTCTTGAGATTTCATTGTACCCTGCACAGATTCAAGACACCCTGTGCCAGATGCAGCAAAGCAGCCCCAGAACATAACAGAGCCTCCTCCATGTTTCACAGTAAGGACAGTGTTCTTTTCAAGATATGCTTCATTTTTCCATCTGTGAACATAGAGCTGATGTGTCTTGCCAAAAATTTTGATTTTTGTCTCATCTGTCCATAGAACATTCTCCCAGAAGCTTTGTGGCTTGTCAACATGTTTTTATATATTATTACTTTTGTCAGATTCATTTCTGTGACCATTGTTGGTTTTTCTTTCATTAAAGAGGGGTACCAACAATTTTGTCCACGTATTTATATATCCCTTTTAAGAACACACCGGAAATATGACCAAACAAGAGAAAAAGCTATAATAGCACTACACTTGGAGGTCCCTCTAGTTATTTAAATACACAAGAATAGTGTATCATTGCATCATGGAGTCACCAATCAGGAAAATCAATGGTGCTCTGCCATCCAACAATTTGCAAGCAATCCTTCTAAGAAGGAAGTAGGAAAACTAGAGAGAGTTCAAAGGAGGGTGACTAGATTATATAATGAGATGGAACATCTCAGTTAAACTCAGGGCTGTGGAGTCAGTCAAAATAAAGTGATTAATTATACAATTATGAATATTATATAATAAATTAGATGCATTTTAGATGCTGTTTGTTGTATATTTACTTTTATAGGTATATAATTACTAGCTTTTTAAGAGGATCCTTACTGCTTCGAACTGACCAAGGCCGTCACCCATTTATGAAGGGGCTAGAGTCAAAGCAGAAGTTGGAGTTGGGGATGTTGGTTTGGCCTTAATCTAATAAGGTATTTTGATTCTAGGCACTAATTAAACAATGTCTTCGATTTCATTCTGATGGATCTTACTGACACATAATGGGGTCTGTCACAACTGAATTGAGATTCCAGTTTTACAAAGGCAAGAATATTGCCCAGGAAGAAAAAAACACAACATGGATGTGAAAAAGCATTAAATAAATGTAAATGATATGATAACTGAATTTGTCATTTCTACTTTGAAAGTAGTTCCCATAAAGTCTTTCCTAAAAAACAGCAAAATGAGGACAAATGTAACACTATAGACTACTGATGTTTATACTGAGGATACACTCACCACTCATGCATGCCTCATGAAGAGGAGATGCAGTAAAAAGTGGAGGGTTCACTTTAGCTCCATAGTCCAGGAGCACCTTTATACACTCCACACTGCCTGCAGCAGAGGCATCACAGAGAGGTGTACTGCCGTCAATATTTCTGGCATCCACCTATATGAACAAGACAAAACACATCCATAGAGACAATGATATTAACGTAAGCCTGGAATGTTCTATTCTTACTGTGTTTAGGGCATTGGTTTGATATATAATGGGGGAATGCTCCTAATGTATACCTCTGACAAATGCATCAGATCTACAGTATGCATTTAAATATGTCTTCAATAGACCGCAGTTGTTAATTAAACATATACCAATGAATACTTTTTTTTTTTTTAAGTACCTGGCTGCATAGGAAATAAGACTGGTTAAACAGTAAAGACAAAACAAATTATATAACATATATATGCATATATACACAAATGCACACATTGCCAAAAAAAAAAAAAAAAATGTTCCAATAAGGACTTGCTGGAATCAAGTGAAACTTTTTACAGTGGGGAAAAAAAAGTATTTAGTCAGCCATCAATTGTGCAAGTTCTCCCACTTAAAAAGATGAGGCCGGCCTGTAATTGACATCATAGGTAGACCTCAACTATGAGAGACAAAATGAGAAAACAAATCCAGAAGTGACAAAGGTCAAACGTTTTCTGTAAGTCTTCACAAGGTTGGCACACACTGTTGCTGGTATGTTGGCCCATTCCTCCATGCAGATCTCCTCTAGAGCAGTGATGTTTTGGGGCTGTCGCTGGGCAACACGGACTTTCAACGCCCTCCAAAGGTTTTCTATGGGGTTGAGATCTGGAGACTGGCTAGGCCACTCAAGGACCTTGAAATGCTTCTTCAATGTCCTTGCTGATGGAAGGAGGTTTGCACTCAAAATCTCACGATACATGGCCCCATTCATTCTTTCATGTACACGAATCAGTCGTCCTGGTCCCTTTGCAGAGAAACAGCCCCAAAGCATGATGTTGCCACCCCCATGCTTCACAGTAGGTATGGTGTTCTTTGGATGCAACTCAGCATTTACTCTCCTCCAAACACGACGAGTTGTTTTTCTTCCAAACAGTTCTACTTTGGTTTCATCTGACCATATGACATTCTCCCAATACTTTTCTGGAACATCCAAATGCTCTCTAGCAAACTTCAGACGGGCCCGGATATGTACTGGCTTAAGCAGGGGGACACGTCTGGCACTGCAGGATCTGAGTCCCTGGCGGCGTAGTGTGTTAGTGATGGTATCCTTTGTTATGTTAGTCCCAGCTTTCTGCAGGTCATTCACTAGGTCCCCCCGTGTGATTCTGGGATTTTTGCTCACCGTTCTTGTGATCATTTTGACCCCACGGGGTGAGATCTTGCGTGGAGCCCCTGATGGAGGGAGATTATCAGTGGTCTTGTATGTCTTCCATTTTCTAATTATTGCGCCCACAGTTGATTTCTTCACACCAAGCTGCTTGCCTATTGCAGATTCAGTCTTCCCAGCCTAGTGCAGGTCTACAATTTTGTTTCTGGTGTCCTTCCACAGCTCTTTGGTCTTCACCATAGTGGAGTTTGAAGTGTGACTGTTTGAGGTTGTGGACAGGTGTCTTTTATACTGTTAACAATTTCAAACAGGTGCCATTACTACAGGTAATGAGTGGAGGACAGAGGAGCCTCTTAAAGAAGAAGTTACAGGTCTGTGAGAGCCAGAAATCTTGCTTGTTTGTAGGTGACTAAATACTTATTTTCCACCATAATTTGCAAATAAATTCTTAAAAAATCAGACAATGTGATTTTCTAGATATGTTTTCTCATTTTGTCTCTCATAGTTGAGGTCTACCTATGATGTCAATTACAGGCCTCTCTCATCTTTTTAAGTGGGAGAACTTGCACAATTGGTGGTTGACTAAATCCTTTTTTTTCCCCACTGTGTGTGAATGTAATGATGATACATGTAAGTCATTACAATATTAGAGTAAAGGGATAAGTTTACTGAGGAAAATTACATTTGAAAGCAGGCTCTAGTACCTGCCTCTAGCCTGGATATAAGATGAGATATAGTTGGGCATGGAAGTATGCAGGTTTTTTTGATATCCTGCGGTACATCCTTCACACTCATAGGTTGCTGAAGTTGGTTTTTCAGCCGGTCCCATAAATGCTCGATTGGCAATAAATCTAGCGACCTAGAAAAAGTTGCAATCTTCTGGAGACATTTCTGGGAAACTCCTGTTGGGTGTGGGCAAGCATTATCCTGCTAAAAATGCCAGATGCAAGGCAACACATGTGGCCACAGGATGTCCTGCACATATCCTGAGCAGTTAGTGTCCCTTGTAGCACTACTAGGGGTGACTGACTGACATATGCAATGGCTCCAAGTGTGCCACTCCTCGGTAAAGCAAGATTGAAGCACTCACCATGAGGCTTCCACACTCGAAACTTGTAATGGGCACTGTGATATCAAAATTTCCTTCAGCTACGCACCTGGAAATGGTCCAGGCAGAGACAGGGTTGTATAATGAAGGTACCACCCCTTTAAAATTCAATTGTGATACAATGATTACAATGAAAGTCAAAGAACAGATGCAAAAACGGACGCAAATGGAAGGATGTTTACACAGAGATCAATGTTTTTTTTAAAAAAATGATCCTTTTCTGTCCGTTTCTTTAGACAGACACAAAAGTATGGTATACTATCTCGGATTTGGAAAAAAAAAAAAAGAATATTTAGGATCTGTGACAACTGGTTGAAATCAGGGCTGTGGAGTCTGAGTCATCGAGTCGGAGTCTAGGCCAGTTTTGGGTGGAGTCAGAAAAAAAGTTACCGACTGCGACTGTAGCTTCAAATAAAATCAGTATTTTTAATTATATTACACAATCATTGATATAATATAATTCATTAGATGCAGATATTGTCGAATACTTACTTTCAGAAGAATTCAGTCACTTTTTGTAAATTAGACTAGCTTTGCAGCTTCTTTCAGACAATGACTGTCAGCACTTTATGTTAGTCAGATTGAGGTTGTGGAAAAATAGGAGTCGGAGCTGGTGGTTTGGCCTACCAATTCCACAGCCCTGGTTTAACCCTTTCAGGACCAAGCGTCATTGATGCCCCAATGCTCAGGTCAAATGTAGCACTTTTAGTATGCATTGCTTTGCACAGCAATATCTTTTTAATGGCTTTGCATATCTCAACTATTTTACTATGTTTTTTATGGGACAAATAAGGCTTAAAATAAGTAGCCTTATTTGTTAAATAAGTAAATTTTTTTTTTGCTAGAAGTGGAAGAATGGTGTAAAATGTGAAAAAAATTACAATTTTGTTTCTTTTACCTAAAAGAAAATAGTTTTTATATATACTATTGCACAGGGGCTACACATATATATAGTTTTTCAACAAAAAATTAGGTTTTATATTCAGCATGACTTATTTTCTAGACACCTAGTCCATATGTAAATTAACCAGTAGTTTTATTTTAGTATAGAGGGCTGTAAACTGATTGTGTTATCTCTAGCTAGGCTCCCTGCTGAGACAAAACAAACATCCAGGAATAAGGTGAAGGAGAAGCTGGCAGGGGAGCAAGTTCTGCTAGCGCAATGTGAATGGGAAGGCTCTTTCACTTTACTATGATCACTATAAAGAGTTAAATTTTGTTGATAAAAGTGAGAAAGCTTCCCTTATCACAGTGTAAGGCCTGTGATCGTGGGCGAGATCCGTGTGCTATCCTTGTTTTTCGCGGATTGTACACTGACTCATTAATTTCTATGGGTACATGCAAATGACCATATTTTTCACTGATCAGTGTGCGAGCCATGATTCTGCACCGCGTCAGATAGAACATGTCCTATTCTGTTCAGTTTTTGCGGAACAGACTTGCCCATAGAAGCCTATGAGAGACTAAAATGGCACGACTAGGATGGCACACTGATGTATTCTGTGTCATCAGTGTGCCATCTGTTTTCGCGGACAAGCTAAGGACATAATTAGATGTCACCTGTGTTTTTTTATGGTGGATCCGCTAACTAGGATCACACACATAAGACACTGTCAGTTTTTGCGGACATACTTCACTGATGCTGAAGAAACACTGAACACACACTGAAGACGCGCTGTCCGCAACAACTGAAGACTAATTACTAGTTTGCGGACCGCAAAATACCCACGGTCGTCTGCAACTAGCCTATCTCAGGACAATACTTCAGCACGGAGATGGCACTTATGACTCCTACAGGAGCAGTTGTAAATCAAAGGTGATTGACTTTAATTAATGTGACTGCAGCACATCAGACAAAGTATCAGACGAGTATCAGACAAAGCCATGTAAATAGCCAGATTAGCGACACGTCTAGGGGTTAAAGAGAAGCTTTCACCAACTCCACCAATGAAAATTCTTAGCATCTGTTATTAGCTGTCGCTCCACTGAATCCAGCGTAGCTGGAATTTTTTCTCTAGCCCCCACCATGCAACAAGTGCAGAAAGTTTTGGTGCCTGATGTGCTATTTAACCCCTTCCTGCTGCAGGCATTTTTCGATTTTCAATTTTTATTTTTGACTCTCCGTCTTCCAAACCCCATCACTTGTTTATTTTTCCGTTCACAGAGCCATATGAAGGCTTAATCTTGCAGGACAAATTGTTCTGGCACCAGTTAATATTATGTACAATGTACTGGGAAGCTGTAAAAAAAAAAATTCAGAATGGGGTGTAATTGGAGAAAAAGTGCATTTGTGCTACATTCTTACGGGCTTCGTTTTTACGATGTTCACTGTGCAGACAAAATGACATGTCACCTGTATTCTATGTTTCAGTACGATTCCGGGGATACCAAATTTATATAGTTTTATTTACATTTTAACCCCTTAACAAAAATACAAAACTCTGCAAAAGAAATTTTTTTCTTAGAGTCACTATATTTTGCGGGGATAAGTGTATTTTTTAAGTTATACCATTTTAGGGAATGTCTATTGCTTTGATCAATTTCTAATCTAATTTTTATGGCGAAAAAACAGCAGTTCGGCAATTTAGATTTTTTTTTTCCTGCCACAGAGTTCACCATACAGGAGAAATATTTTTATAAGTTTATAGACCGGGCATTTTCAGACACAGGGATATCTAATGTGTATGTGTTTCACAGTCATTTTTTACTTTTCAATGTATTCTAAGGAAAGGGGGGTGATTGGAATTTTTAATTCTTTTTAATTTTCTTTAATATCTTTGTTTTAACTTTTATAGTGTATTTGTTAGATCCCCTAGGGCAGTGATGGCGAACCTTTTAGAGACCGAGTGTCCAAACTGCAACCCAAAACCCACCAATTTATTGCAAAGTGCCAACACGGCAATTTAACCTTAACAAATACTGTGTGGATCCAAAATTGTGAACAGTTACGGACCCACAAAATACGGTTGTGTGAATGGGGCTTTACGGAGCTTTCAATAATACAACCAACTTTGTACTGCATTTGCATAATTTTGAACAATTAATGTTCACTATTTACATCGCACAGATGTGTTTTATAGTGACCGTGCAATATTATTATGGCCTGTAATAATATCACATGTCTGTTATAAAACAGATACTGTGTGATATAAATAGTGAAGGGCCCCCACACAGTCCAATCTTCTCCACAGTGGCAACCACACAGTACAATTTGCTTCACAGTGGCCCACACAGTACAATTTGCTTCACAGTGGCCCCCCACACAGTACAATTTGCTTCACAGTGGCCCCCCACACAGTACAATCTGCTGCAAAGTGGCCCCCACACAGTACAATCTGCTGCAAAGTGGCCCCCACACAGTACAATCTGCTGCAAAGTGGCCCCCACAGAGTATAATCTGTTCCACAGATAGGTGCCCACAGAGAGGGTTCTGAGTGCCACCATAGGTTTGCCACTATGGCCCTAGGGGTCTTGAACAGCATAGAGCAGCCTGTAATAGAAGTATATGCCAGACAAGCCTGGGCGCCTTTAATAGCCTCCCGGCTGTCAAGGCAACGGACCGCCGGCCCCAGATCTCGGTCCAATCTCGTGGCAATCGTCCCCAAAATGGTGGCACCCATGCGCTGCCGGGAAAATGGCGCCTTGGTGAGCTTTGACTGAGACACCAGGGGCCTTAATGTCTGCAATCACTGATCACGGGCATTAGCGCCGGGTCTTTGCTGTATAATACAGCAAAGAACCGGCGGCTATGGCAGCAGCTCAGCTACTGAACAGCTGTCATATTTAACCCCTTCAAGACAGAGCCTAAAAGTACCTTCGTGACCAGGCCTCATTTTTCAAAACTGACATGTGTCACTTTATATGACAATAATTTTAAGACGCTTCAAGCTATACTAGTGATTTTGAGATTGTTTTTTCATGACACATTGTACTTCATGTTAGTGGTAAACATTGATCAATATTTTTGTATTTATTTATAAAAAAAATAAAAAAATAGGAAATTTGATGGAAATTAAAAAAAATAAATAAATAAAAAATAAAAATCGCAATTTTCAAAATGTGAAATTTATTATTATTTATTATGCTTACTTGAATAGCGCCATCATATTCTGCAGCGCTTTACAGATATATTGTCAGTCACTGTCCCATATAGAGCTCACAATCTACATTACCTATCAGTATGTCTTTGGAGTGTGGGAGGAAACCGGAGTACCCGGAGGAAACCCACGCAAACACAGGGAGAACATACAAACTCCTTGCAGATGTTGTCCTTGGCAAGATTAAAACCCAGGACTCCAGCTGCTCTGATTTTCAACAGATAGTCATACCACCCAAATATATTAATACATATTATCTACCATATCTCTGCTTTATATTGCATCAACTTTTAATCACCATTTCATTTATTTTGGACGTTAGAAGGCTTACAAGTGTAACATCGATTTTCCAGATTTACAAGAAAATTTCCCAAACTAATTTCTCCAGGACCACTTCAGTTCTGAAGGGGATTATAATGGCCTATATATTAGAAACCCCCATGAATCACCCCATTTTTAAAACTGCACCCCTCAAATAATTCAAAACAGCATTTGGGAATTTTGTTAATCCTTTAAGCATTTCACAGAAATGAAAACAATATGGAGGTGAAATTTAGACATTTCATTTTTTTTTCAATAATACATTCATTTAGCCCTAAATTAACACATTCACAAAGGGTTAAAGGAGAAAATGGATCTCACAGTTTGTTATGCAATTTCTCCTGAGCACAGAAATACCCCACATGCGGGTGTAAACTGATGTTTGGGCACACGACAGTGCACAGAAGGGAAGGTGCGACGCTGGACGTTTGAAAAGCAGATTTTGCTCATACATGTGGGCATAGGAGCGCTATGTGGCTTTTGGAGCGCAGATTTAGATGTTTGTTATCTGGACGCCATGTCATATTTGCAGAGCCTCTAAAGTACCAATAATGTGGAATCCCCTAGGGAATGAACCCATTTTGAAAAGTCCACCCCTCAAATAATTTATCAAGGGGTGTAGTGAGCATTAGTATCCCAGAAGTGACTGTACAGTGGATGGGGAAAAGTGAATATGTAAGCTGTGCGGAATGCATTGGGAACATCAAACCTACTATTTCTCCAGTAGCTCCTATGATTGGGGGGCTGGAGGTGGTGACCCTGGGGGTTCACTTCTGGTGTCTTTTCCCTTGTAAACTCTAAATTTGGGGTGTCTCAGCTTATACATTCCCTTCCTGCCGCAACCAGTTTTGTTCTAATGATTTGGCGATTTTTGGGTTTTTTGTCTTCGCATTGTACAAGCTATATTTTCTTTATTTTTCTGGTGATGTAGCCATATTAGGGCTTTTTGTTTTCGGGGTGAGATGTATTTTGTAATTATAGAATTTTTGGGTGCCTATAACTTATTGACTAAATTTTATTAATTCTTTCTTGGTGGATTAATAAAAAACAAACAAACAAAAAAAAACCCATCCATTTTGGTATTGCTATTTACCTTTTAATGTTTTTTTCTGCACAGCATACAACATAAGTAACATGTTACCTTTTTTCTGCGGCTCGGTACAAGTACGGCGATACTTAATTTATATTTTTTTTTTATGCGTTACTAGTTTTGCAGAACAAAAATCCATTTGGGGAAAGAAATCAATTATTTTTGCATCTCCATCTTCTGAGATGTGTAGCAATTTTTTTTTTTTTCGGTAGACAGAATTGATTGAGGGCTTATTTTTTGTGGGACGATCTGTACTTTTTATTGGTACTGTTTTGGGGTACATATGGCTTTTTGATCACTTTTTATAGCATTTTTTTAAGGCAAGATGGCGAAAAATCATTATTTCCTTGCTTTATTAATTAATTTATTTTTTTCATACACTTCACTTCTTTTTTTTTCAACTTTTTTTTTACTTTTTAGTGATATCACATTAGGACACCTGAACCAGCGATACACAGATTGCTGGTTCAGCACTATACACATATATTGCAGTCTATAGAGATGCATAGGCTGACTTCCTCACTTTTTGGCCGGATCAACCAGGTACTGGGGGCTCCTAGCAGCCTGGAGTCACTGGCCAGACCCCAGGCTGCAGAAGATACATATGGGCACCCCCCGATCTCGCTGCGGGGGGTGCCGAGGGAGTAATTTTGCATGGCGGAACCCCTTGTTTGACAACGGCATCCAAGGGGTTAAAACCCCCAATCGGAGCTCAGCTTCCGATGCTGCCCGCAGGCGGACTGGCAGCTAATATCAGGGAAAGTTTGTTACTGTAACAAACTTTCCCTGATATGGCGGCTGCATGATCGGGACCTGAACCTACCAGGTCCTGATCAGGTCTCCATGGACACCAGCAGCTATAAGCACTGTGTTCACGGAGTTCCTGACCCTTGGGGAGACCTGATCCCCAATATACCTGACATCCATCATAATATTATGGCAGATGTCGGGAAGGGGTTAAGCTTTGTAATGTGAGAACGGCAGCGTTAGGCGGGAGAGGAGAAGCTAATTCAGAGCTCCAATCAGAGGCAGCAAGTGTCAGAGCTCACCCTGTGCCTGCTCCTGCCTGACATTGCCCTTCTTCCGCTAGTACAGAGCCTAAATAGCATATTAGACACCAAAACTAACAGCATTGATTGCTTGTGAATGGTGAGGGTTAGAGAAAAATTCAAACTGTACCGGAATCAATGAAGCAACAGCTATTAATTGATGCAAAGAGCTGGACTTGTTGGAGGTGGTGAAAGACTCTGTTTGTATCAAGATCTAGAGAGATTACTGAGCTCCTGCTATATAGCACTAGAGGATCTATGAATTTTATGACTATATTTTATTTACATGATACATTAAGTAAATCAATCCACAATGATACAAACCTGTGCACCAGCAGCAAGCAGCAGCTTTACGCACTGAATGTGGCCTCGAAGACATGCTTCATGCAGCGGTGTGATGGAATCCACTGTAACCAGATTCACACAAACTCCACTTTCTATCAGTTGTCTAAGATGTACCGCTTGACCAAGTCTGGACGCATCATGGACTGGTGTCCTATCTAACCAGTTTCCTGTATCAGGACAATCAGTAAGTAATAAATGATTATTCAGTGGGGATCAGATATCGGTACAGTGCAGTATTTTGAGCTTACAAAAAGGAATGCGATACTAAACTTGTCTACAGTGCACAAAAGTTAACTTCAAGCAGGTGGCATCTTTTGGATTATTCATAAACTTGCCCAATCTCATCGGTTTATAATTTAACCAATCTGACCAACATGTAGCCTCCGTGTTCATTGTTCGTTTCATACACTAACAATCCAACCACTGAGAATGTATTGCAAAACACCATAAAATTAGAAAATTATTTTCATTATAAACTCATATTTTCTTACAACTGGGCAAGAATATCAAGTCTAGAGCAAAGTTAGTAATGAATTAACACCATCATAGGAATGATTTCCTAAAACAATATATCTGTAATAAGCAACAACAAAGTCAAATATGTCTGTATGTGGTTTTACTATGTAAATTCTGTTAATAGAATATTTATTCTAAGTGAAAACCCCTGCAACCATAATTACACAAGCACTTTTTATGTTAAAATGTCCACAGGGACTACGATAGAATTCACATAGCCTATTAATGGTGAGAGTCATATATTTTTGCCAAAAACAAAATCAAGTTCTGGATTTTTAGAGGTGCAGCTTGGGCTTCGGGATCCAAACCTTTGTAAATTACTGTCACCCACAGCCAGAATGAATAGAGACAGACAGTTCACTTGAGTCTGCTTCAGGTTTCCCACGCATGTGCATTGTACCCAATGAAGTCAAGATCAGGGCATACGCAGCGAAGCAAGGTGTTCTAACCTCAACCAGAACTGGAAGGCTGAAGTGGACTCGGTCAGTAGACCACCTGTACATTGTAATTTCATTCACTCTTCATTCATGCAACAGGCAGCAGTAATTTACACAGGTTTGGGATGGTGTAAAGCATAATGCAATGTTGGTGGTTTAATTGTCCCAAACCACCTTACAGAATCCCTTTAGGGCCTGACACTCATATAGCTAAGCACACTGTTACATGAGGCAGCCCTTAGACCCTTTGCCTGTATAGTGCTTACAGCCCTGACTATTTAGCAGGAGTGTGGCTGTGCATTATAACAGTCCTCCTTATGCTGATACTAATAGTATGCCAAAATGTTTTAAAGAGGACCTTTCACCACCCCCCACCAATTCAAGTTCTTAACATCTGTTAATAGGCACTGCTCCACTAATTCCAGCACACCATTCCCTGGCAACTAGCACAGTTAGTTTTGATGTCTGATGTGCTATTTAAACTCTGTACAGTCAGAAGAGCAGTGTCAGGCAGGGGTGTATGACTCAGAGCTCCAATCAGAGGCAGCCAGTGTCAGAGCTCACAGTCACACCCCTTGCCTGCTCCTGCCTGACACTGCTCTCCTGACAGTACAGAACCTAAATACAGCATTGATTGCTCGGGAATGGTCGAGGCTAAAAGAAAAATTCCAACTGTGCTGAAATCAGTGGTGCAGCTGCTATTAATTGATGTAAAGAGCTGGACTTGTTGGAGGTGGTAAAAGTTCCTCTTTAATTACCTAAGGCCCTTGACATCATATTATGTAAAGGTATGGTAGGGGGTTAAAGGGACTATATGAAAATAAATTAAATGAACCAATTCCATATCAGAATTAGTTGTTCCCAGCACTTTAAGTTTGGGTCTACTACAAAGTCATGGGATGGAGCTTGCTTTGTTCTCAGTAGTATGATGAATAGAGACTGGCTGCCAGGGTCAGTTCAATAACCAAGTCAGGGCCCTTCTCTGTCTGTGCATCAGCCATAACAGATGTGTCTTCTCTATTTAAGGCTAAGATCTCACGTTGTGAAAAAGCCAAAGCCAGGAGTGGATTTAATAGAAGGGAGAAATATAAATGCTTCCCTTATATATCCCATTCCTTTTTAAGCCACTCTTGATTTTGGCTCAAAAAATACAGGAAATCTGCAACAAAAACAGCAGCTTTTCCGCAATGTGGGACCTTAGCCTAAAGGGGTTTTCCAGTCCACAGGTGGTTATTTTATACTGCAGCTCTGTGCTTATTACTTGAATGGCTCCCTCATGTATGGAGGCTTCCACTGCCTGGAAGTGGCCAGTTCAGCGAATTGTGGTGTAGTGAGAAAAAGAAAAACAAAAGAGCCGAACCAACGTTTTTTCGCCGTTTCGCCTTCCATAAAAATTTTAATAAAAGGCCATCAAAACATGACACGTTTCCCAAAATGGTATAAATAGAAAGTACATCTGGCCCCACAAAAACGGCAGCTTATGCAGCCAATGGAAATCTAAAAAAGTTAAGGGTATCAGAATATGGCAAATCCAAGGATTTTTATTTATTTATTTATTGCTAACTCATAGAATGCAGGTGACATGTCATTTCAGATGCACTGTGAAAGTCGTCAAAACAAATCCTGTTAGAAAGTCACACGAAGGAAGTTTTTCTCCAATTACACCCCATTCTGAATATTTTTCCAACTTTTGAATACATTGTATGGAATATTAAATGGTCCAATTAAGATATACAATTTGTCCCACAAAAATTAAACGCTCATACAAGTCTGTGAACGGAAAAAATAACAAAAATTATGACTTTCCGAAGGCAGGGAATCAAAAATGAAAAATGGTCGTGACGGGAAGGGGTTAACTGATGACATCCGGATCCCATTTGTCAAATCACCAACAACAGAAGCTAACTGTCAGGTGACCTGATGTTGGAACCAGTCTGGAAGTATAGTTGCCACTGGAGGTGATGGGAATGTGGGATTTAGTATGGAATTGGGTCAATTTACTTTCACTGAGAACCCCTTTAAATTCCAATAAATTATATTATTATTATATATTATTCACTAAATATAGCATACATATCTGATTGGGGGGATCCTATCTCATTGACTCAATTGGTTGTTTTCATAAAAAAAATACTCAGAACCTTAATTGGAAAGATGCTTCATCATATATATCATAGGAAATAACCAAACTATAAAGATCAGTTGGCTTGGGTTAAAAGTGTATTCTGTTTACATTAACCCTCATTCAGCAGATGGGGGGGGGGGGGTAACTTGCTAATTGGTGGTTGTCGGATGGCTCGGACCCCCACTGATCACGAGAATATGTTTTGCAACTCAGTTTGAATTGAGCCGCAGCTTGGAAATAGGCACAGCCACTCCATTTATTTAAATAAGGACCATGGGAGAGGGCTAGAATAGTCAGGACGAGCAGTTTTGAGACAAACAAAAATTTTGGTTTTCGCAAAGTTGGCTGCTTCATTGTTTTAGATCTTTTAGCCAGGTGTTTCTATGGTATACTGAAAGAAGACAAGCCACCCCCAGGAGGACTTCATCAGGTAAAAAGAGGCAGTTCTCAACTTCAAGAACACACTCACCTTTACAAAGCAGGTCTACTTCACCACACTCATATCTTCCCTACCCGCAACCCCAAACAGCTATTCATTACCTTCACATCCCTTCTCCGTCCTCCTCTGTCCCCTCCGACATCGCTTATCTCAGCTAAAGACTTTGCCTCCTATTTCAAAAACAAAATTGACACCAGAGACAGTCTCACCCTACACCCCCAACAACCACTCTACCCAACTGTTTCTCCATTGTCACTGCTGAAAAGCTCTCTACCCTAATCTCAAAATCCCACCTCACCTCCTGTGCGCTTGACCCGATCCAGTCGTATCTCATCCCCAACCTCACTGAAGTCTTTACTCCTGCCCTAACCCATTTCTTCAACCTATCTCTAACCAAAGATTCCTTCCCTTCTGCCTTCAAACACGCTACTGTCACACCTATCTTTAAGAAACCATCCCTCGATGAGGCCTCTTCAGCCAACTATCACCCCATCTCACTGCTCCCGTATGTCTCAAAATTGCTTGAACAACACTTTCACTCTGAAATATGCTCTTATCTCTTTTCCAAAGTACTTTTTAACAGATTACAGTCAGGCTTCAGACCACATCACTCCACAAAAACTGCACTAACCAAAGTCATGAACGAACTACAAACTGCCAAAGCCAAGTGTCACTACTCTGTCCTCCTCCTCAACCTCTCCTCCGCCTTTGACACAATTAACCATTTTATCTTGTTAGAAACTCTCTCATCCCTTGGCTTCACAGACTTGGCCCTCTCCTAGATCTCCTCATACCTCACCAATCGCACATTCAGCATCTCCTATTTGCACACCACCTCCTTGCTGTGCCCTCTTTCTGTAGGTGTCCCCCAAGGCTCCGTCGTAGGATCCCTCCTGTTCTCCATCTACACACTCAGCCTTGGCTATCTCATAAAAACTCACGGTTTTCAATACCATTGCTACGCCAACGACACTCAAATATCTCTCTGGACCAGACATTACCGCTCTGTTGTCCATTGTTCCAAAGTGTCAAGCAGCCGTAGCCTCCTTTCTCTCTTCCCGTTTCTCAAACTCAACATGGAGAAAACGGAGCTCCTTCCTCACACCTGAAAATACAAAAATGCTAGTCCACACCCTCATAATCTCCCACTTAGGCTACTGTAACACATTTCTTCAGGGCCTCCCAGCAAATGCTCTCGTCCCCCCTCCAGTCCACCTTAAACTGTGCCGCTCACTTAATACACCTCTCCGCTCTTCACACAACCATCTCTAAGACTTCCCCCGTGCATCCCCCATACTCTGGAACTCCCTACCACAACACATAAGACTGTCCGCCACAATCACAAGCTTCAAGAAGACCCTGAAGCCTCACCTATTCAGGAAAGCCTACAATTTCCAATAACGCTACTATCACCACACCACCATCTGAACAGCCTCTGCTCTCACCTACTGTCTCTATGCCTCTCTTCCCTCATAGATTGTAAGCCCTTGCGGGCAGGGCCCTCAATCCTACTGTGCCAGTTGGTCACCGTTAGTATTGTATTTGTTTTGTATATTTTGTGTACTATATGTAAACCTTCAAATGTACAGAACCATGGAGTTAATGGTGGTATTTAAATAAATAAAAATAAGATAAGTTTTTATACTTTTATTGACAAAATGCAAAAACTTATTAATCTGCTGAAAATGTTCTCCCCAGACTTCTGTATTTTTTTCAAACCATCCCCATAATACTACCCAAACATTTCTTTACTACCGTCCAGAAAACTTTCACTAAGTTTATTCGGGCGTCAAAGCCCCCGAGAATTGCGAGGAGTACTCTTATCAAGTCCAAGTAGAGTGGAGGGCTGGCGGTCCCTGATTGCTCCAACTACTACCTGGCTGAGGTCACTGCACGTATTCTAGATTGGCATCGCTCTGCACGCTCTAAACTTTGGGTTGCCTTGGAGGGATCTCTGAGCTCGCTCCCTCTCACTGCCCTCCCGTGGCTCCATAAGCGCTATTGTTCGGACAGATCAATTCATGTGCTCCCCTATGTCACGCGCCAGATACTTGGATCAAGCAGACGCTATTGTGCTGGGCGGAGACTGTTGCACTTCATTCTTCTTTTCTCTCCTATACTGCAGGCCAACCTATCCTCAGGTTTCATCGGGTAACATCCTCCTCCTCCCTAGCTCTGAATTGCTTGCCCCTGGTTCAGATCATGACTTCCACTGCCTCCCTCTGGCAACATGCCCAGCTTTCCCATTTCTTTACCACTCTCAAGACATTACATGGCCTCCATAGGGCGTTATTGCCTTTTGAACGCTTGTGCCTCTCACCCCATATTCCGGGGCATACTGTCTCCCTTATCTATGGCATGCTATTGGAGGACTCCGCTGACTGTCTGCCAGCGTACACAGGTAGCTGGGAGAGGGAACTGGGGGTCTCGTTCTCGCCAGACGTGTGGTCATCGACTTTTCAGGTGTGCCACAAGTTCTCCATATCTTGTAAGGCACAGGAGACAAATTTTAAGATCCTCTCTCGATAGTACAGAGTTCTGCCTGTCCTTCATGAGATCTATCCCTCCACCTCGGATCGATGCTGGAGATGTAATATTGATCGGGGCACGATGAAGCACGTGTGGTGGGGATGTACACTCCGACGCCCCTTTTGGTCAGAGGTCCGTCGCGTTATTCGGACAGTCACTGGCATCGCTCTGGACGACGACCCTGCTCCTCTCAATCTTTCCGTGCAAATTTAGGAAGTATACGCGTGAGCTACTAGGCTTCCCATTGGTGGCAGCGAGGTCCGTTATCCCTAGATTGTGGAAATCCCAGATGCCCCCCTCTCTGTTGTCTTGTCTTCAGGAGGTTTTGCGTATCCGCATAATGGAAAACTTGCTCGCAGAACTGAAACAAGACGACAGAGTCCACCAAAAAATGTGGCTCCTGTGGAATCACTTTTATTACTCTTCTGAGTTCCAGTCTGCCTTCCCATGTCTACTTAACCTTTCTTTCCCCCCGTTCTTCTCTCACTTTCTATTTTGCCAGTACGATTTACATTTGCCTTTGTTCTTGTTATTATTGTTTGACTCTGCTGTGACAGAGCCTTTGTTACTCGCCCCCAAGCCGTTCCCTGTTGTTCCCCATGCTGTTCCTTGTTCTCCCCACTACTCCCCTCCTTTCCAATGTACCATCTTAGTTGAAACTCTGTTTGTTTTGTTTTATTTTTGTTCTTATACAAAACTTTAATAAATTACTTAATGTAAAAATGCAAAAACTTATGAGGGTGTTCAATAAGTTATCTACCTGAATATGAAAACAAACTTTTCTAAGAAAATGTAACTTTCTACTTTTCAATGTAATCCCCCCTTGACTTCAACATACTTGTTCCACTTTGCCTCCAGTGATTGGATGCCATCAGAATAGAAGAAGACTTTTTGCTGCGCAAGGAATCCTATTACCACCTCTTTGCATTATCATCAGGAAATCGTTGCCCGAGCAGAAAATTCTTCAGGTTATTAAAGAGAAAGTAATCACTTGGAGTCAGGTCTGGACTGCAGGATGGATGGTTAAGCTCCATCAAGCCACAATTCCTGATAGCAGCTTGTGATTTGTGAGACCTGTGAGTTGCCACATTGTCATGAAGCAGCAACACACCTGCCGAAAACTTCACATGGTGTTTCTCTTTGATTGTCTCACATAATGCCTTCATTGTTGAAGTGTAGGAGTCTCCAGTAATTGTTGTCTTGTGTGACATGAATTCTAGTTATAAAACAAATTCTGTTACTCCAAATAACTATTGCCATGACCTTTCCAGCTGACTGCTACACATGAAATTTCTTTGTTGCTTTCACTGTATGGACTCTTGTTTGGTCTCAGGATCATGGTAGTGGACCAATGTTTCATCACTCGTAATGATTCGAGAATAAAAGTCTCCTGGATTCTCTCTAAGCATGTCTAAATTATCTTGGGTAAATTGCTGGCGACATGTTTTTTGCTCAGGCATCAACATTTGTGGCATCCACCAAGAACTGACCTTGGACATCATCAAAACATCATGAATGATACTGGAAACCATGCCGACTCATAAGCTATAACATTGACTTTGACCCAATGATCTTCCAAAATCATGGCCTCCACTTTATAGCACATTTCCTCTGAAGATGCTTCAACAGGTTGCCCTGAGGTAGATAACTTATTGAACACCCCTCTTAATATTTACAGTATAGAACCTTATTTTCAACACTTCTGCAATTCACCCTGGATATCAGCTTCAGGGCCAAATCTTGCTTTTCATCCAAGGGACTGGGCTCACTCACAATTTTGCCTAAGAACACTGCCAAGAATAAAGAATGGTATCTAAATATCCTCCAAGAGTGACTTCCTCCAAGAGCGACTTAACCCATCAATTTGATGATAAGCAATACTTTTTCCAGCAATAATGAGCGCCATGTCACAAGGCAAAAGCGATAACTAAGTGGCTCGATGAACAAAACATTTAAATATTGGGTTCATGGCCAGGAAACTCTCCAGGTCTCAAAACCATTGAGAACCTGTGGTCAAACCTCAAAAGGCGGGTGGACAAACAAAAACACAGAAATTGTGATAAACTAGCAATGATTAGGTAATGGGTTGCCATCAGTCAGAATTTGGTCCAGAAATTGATATCCAGCATTCCACAGTGAATTGAAGAAGCCTTGAAAAATAAGGGTCAACACTGCAAATATTTGGGGAATTGATCAACTTAGCGATGCAAGTTTTCTGGCATAGATGGATGTAATTGTGGTGTATCTTTTGTGAAATAAGAATTCAGGTGCATCCTGCACCAGTCAGGGCCTTTATTAAGACTGGTGTAGGAAACGAGAGTCTTAAGAAATTCTCCCATTGAGTCTTTACATAAACTTGATGTATTTGTCAATAAAAGCGTAAAAACTTATGAAATGCTTATTATTGTACTTCAGTATACCACAGAAACATGCCCAAAAGATCCGTAAAATCACAAAAGCAGCAAATTTTGTGAAAAACAAAATTTATGTCAGTCTCAAAACTTTTGGCCACAACTATACAGTGCTTGGTGATTCCCAATGAAATGAATGGAGCATTTCCAACTTGCCGCTCCAATTAAACTGGGCTGCAAAGCACCCAAGAGCTCATAACTGTTCTCAGACCCCCCACAATTAGCAAGTTAACCCCTAACCTATGAATACGGGGTAACTAGTCTTGACCACAGTACCCGTTTGAGGTTTATCACTACATGTATGACCAGGTAATGTTTGTGTGGGGTGATGTAAATGTTTTAGCTAGGGCTACACAGTGACTTGTGGCCACGCAACCTAAGATCGAAACCTTGCAATTAATGACAGTGAATGTGATTACACTGGAACTTGCCACAAGGGTGGCAGTCAGCAGAAATTCAAATCTGCTGAATTTCAGCGTGATCACATTTACTAACATTAGATACAATTTTAAGAGCAGGCCATAGAAATATTGTACCATGTGCCCTAATCTTAACGCTAAGGGGGCGGTCACACTACCATCTGGATTCCGTTAGGAAAGTCTTCTTTAAAAAAAAAAACAAAAACGGAAACCTACAATAACGGACACAAACGCCCAGTAACTGATACCTATGTGTAGGGTTTTTTTTTTGCGGATCCGAGGAGTGTGCTTTGGGATCCTCACTTCAAAATGGCAAATATTCAACACTGCTATCCAGCTGAACCCAGAAGCTGTGGATGATGTTGTGAAAGCCGGCATGGTCCTCTATAACTTCCTGCTGACAAGAGAGCTGTTGCCAGTTGACACCCAAGAACTGGAGTCTGGGTTACATGGTCTCGACTCATCTGGCCCACTATCAGCCACATGAAGGACAATTTTGCAGCATTTTTTCTTTCCAAGACAGGTTGGGTGGATTGGCAGGATGGTAGTGTAAATTTTTCATTGGACTTTTTTTTTTTTTTTTGGACAATCAAATGTACTGAAAAGTCTCAATGATTGAAGTCCTGAGCACTGAAAATGGCTTTATTCCTCGGAATGCTGACTGCTCCATTTTCAATGCATTCAACTGCCACCGCATTTACAGAAACCATAATAGTCACCTTTGCCTCTACTTGTGTTTTGTTTATTGGTTTCTTTAAAGATGGAATCAGGGGAGGGATCCTCAGTGGTCATAGTATATGTCAACACTTTAACCAACTGAGGAGGCCTCTCTTAACACAACCTTAAAGAAAACAACTCTGCTTCTCGTGTTTGTTTAATAAAAAATATAATTCTTAATTAAAAAAAAACATGTATTTACCTTTTTTATTGTATATCTTTTTTTTTTTTTTGCATAACCATCATTTTTTACTGTTTAAAATAAATTTCCACATGTATCCCTAGAGTTGTCTTGTCCTTTCTGAGCATGTTCAGAAAAAAAAACGGACACAAAATAACGGACGGTTACTGATGACTATCAGTTAACATCCGTTATAAGTCCGTTACCCATAGACTTCAATGTTAACAAATAAATCGTTATTTTTGACGGACACAAAACTCCTGCATGCCGGATTTTTTGTTCGTGAAAAATAACATGTGATGGATTTGGTGTAAACGAACACTAACGGTCACAAGATAAAATCCCATTGAAATGAATGGAAATTTTAACGGATTTCTGACGGTTCAGCTAGTGTCCGATGCTAAAATCTTGTAACAGACAATAGCAATGGACACTACTGACGGTCACCAGTGATAGTGTGAACGACCCCTAATACTATACAGTGCCACAACAGACATTGCACAACTGTAGATCACAGTTTTGCCTTCATTGTGAATTACAATATCATGTTGCAACAGGTCTGATTATTTTTTTTTTTGCAACCATTGTGTTTGAAATCGCAACACGACCACAATCACTACAGCACTACACTGTGATATGCAACCATGTGTCGCAGTCTATGTCACCAGGTAAACTTAGACAAGTTGCACAGACAAGAAAGAAGCTGAGCTCATAGCATAGCATATTTCTGAGCCATGTAGCCATTACTATGGTCTGACTAGAGGGATGCAAGCGATAAAAACAAGCACTATGTTATACAACACTAGCACCAAATCCTCCAGTCGGCCCCATGTTTACCAGCGGTGCCCACACACAAGACATGCGCGATTCGCGGCATCACGTCTATACTAAACTCATAATGGAGATTACTGTGTGAATGAGGACACAAGCGCCTACCGATATCTCCGATTACAGGGCCCCTCAGAGCAGCCGGCACAGTGAATGGGGCCGCTCCGGTCTCCATGACAACGTCGACCTAGATTTACTACGCATTTAATAAGCTTCCTGTATGGAAAGGCCAGCGCAAAACAACCTCTCAAAGGATCTCGGGAAATGTAGTTTTCCTCTCTGACGTGGCGAGGCAGCGCCCTGGCCGCACGTGACTCATATGCCACGCATAGGAAATATACTCTTGTGTGAGATGTCGCTGCTTGACTTCAGGTTATAGCAATGCTCGTTATTTACAGTCATGCTTTGTGTAAATGGTCACTGCAGATTTACTCTGTGGCTCTCCCAGCATGCCGTTAAATACTTAAGCTCTCATTGCATGCTGGGACTTGTAGTTCAACAGCTTCGGACTGGCCCACAAGGGGGTAGGTCAAACCCTCGTGTCCCCCTAGCCCTCCATCCCCCTGCTAGAGTGTTGCATCACGACATTACAGTATCACACACACAGCCTGTGAGAGCATGTAAGAGACTGGGTAGAATATGTTACAGCTACTCAATTTATTTTATATAGAAGCATTAGGTGGCTGATCCTACTCTCTCCACCCTCCTGGGCCCTGTCTCCTTACGGTTATACGACCAATTATCTTGCTCACAGTGATAAGGAGACCCTAATCTAAGGGCTAGGTAGCAGGGTGATACTGAAAAAATGGGAGGCAAGTAATAGTTGCATTTAAGTGTATAGTGGGCCCCCGGAATGAATACACCGTGGGTGGGCCGAAGGAACCTCAGTTCAACACTTCCCAGCTGCCAGGAGCCTCCTGTTGGAAATGTGTACCAGATCCTTGACATTGAAATGTTATTATCTGAAATAAAACATATGAGGGAGCTTCAGCAAATGCTAACACAGAGGAGGCATATTTTTTTTATAGATTAGGCAGAGGAAGGTGAAAAAAAAAATATAATCATGTGTCTCCCAGCATGGTCCGGTCCTGCTACTCCGGCGTTTTCTTCCTGCAGAAGTCCCCTCTGCATGTGACCACTGAGACCAGTCAGCGGCCTCAATGAAGGAACCCAGGGCGTCACAGTTTGGCGGGGACTTCAGCCGCAAGAAAACATTGCAGCAGCAGGATGTAAATTTGGTGTGCCATCAAAATCACTCAACACACAGTCATTAATATCTAACCCCTTGGCAACAAAAGTGAGTACACCTCTAAGTGAAAATGGACAAATTCTGACCAAATAGCCGTTTTCCCTCCCCAATGTCATGTGACTTGTTAGTGTTACAAGGTCTTAGGTGTGAATGGGGAGCATATGTCTTAAATTTGGTGTTATCGCTCTCATGCTCTCTCATACTGGTCACTGGAAGTTCAACATGGCAACTCATCATGGCAAAGAACTCTCTGAGGATCTAAAAAAATGAGCTGTTGCTCTACATAAAGATGGCCTAGGCTATAAGAAGATTGTAAACACCCTGCAACTGAGCTGCAGCACAATGCCCAAGACCTTAGAGTGGTGTAACAAAACAGGTTCCACTCTGAACAGGTCTCGCCATGGTTGACCAAAGAAGTTTGGTGCCCGTCCTCAGCGTCATATTCAGAGGTTGTCTTTGCAAATGTATGACTGCTGCCAACATAGTGGGATTGGGGGGTCAGCTTGTCAGTGCTCAGACCATATGCCACACAATGCGTCAAATTAGTCTGCGTGGCTGTCATCCCAGAAGGATGCCGCTTCTAAAGATTATGCACAAGAAAGCCAGCAAAATATTTGCTAAAGACAAGCAGACTAAGGACATGCCATTTAGCTGTTTAGCTAAACACATTCAAGATATAGTTATATACTCAATATGGGCTTAAAGTATAGACTCTCAGCTTTAATTTGAGGGTATTCTCATCCTAATTGGAGGAAGGGTTTAGGAATTACAACTCTGTAATATGTAGCTGCCTCTTTTTCAAAGGACCAAAACGTGATTGGACAATTATTTCAAAAGCTATTTAATGGGCTATTCCCTTGTTAATCCATCATCAATTAAGAAGGTCAAAGGTCTGGAGTTGATTCCAGGTGTGGCTTTTGTATTTGGATGCTGTTGTTGTGAACCCACAACATGCAATCAAAGGAGCTCTCAGTGGAAGTAAAACAGGCCATAATTAGGCTGAGAAAAAGAATAAATCCCTCTAAAAGATAGCTGAGATGTTAGGAGTGGCCAAATCAACAACTTGGTACATTCTGGTAAAAAAAAAAAAAAGCACACTGGTGGCCACGGGATCTCGAAAAGATCTTGACATCCACAAAAGACAACAGTGGTGGATAATCACAGAATCCTTTCCATGGTGAAGAAAAACCCCTTCGCAAGATCCACCCAAGTCATGAAACCTATCCAAGAAGTAGGTGTATCAGTATCTAAGTCTACCATAAAAAAAAGACTTCATGAGCGTAAATACAGAGGGTTTAGTACAAGGTGCAAACTATTATTCAACCTCAAAAATAGGACAGATTAGACTTTGTCAAAAAAAATCAAAATAAGTTAACCAAGTTCTGGAACAGCATTCTTTGGACAGATGAAATCTAAGATCAACCTGCACCAGAATGATGGGAAGAAGAAAATATGTAGAAGGATTGGAATGGGTCATGATCCAAAGCATACCAAATCCTCTGTAAAACAAAGTGGAGGGAGGGTGATGACTTGGGCTTGCATGGCTTCCAGTGGCACTGATGATGTGACAGAAGCAGCTGGATGTATTCTAGTGTACAGTGACATACTTTAAGGTCAGAGTCAATCAAATGCAGCAAGGTTGTCAGGGATGCACAGAACAGATGAACAATTAACCCAAAACATACTGTGAAAGAAACCCAGGAGTCTTTTAAGGCAAATAAGTGGAATATTCTGCAGTGGCCAAGTCAATCACAAGATCTCAAGCATGCCTTTAACTTGCTTAAAGAGGACTACTGAATTCAGAGCACTGTCAGCTTTCTAGCGGTATATAAAACTGCATGTGCCTGAGAACATGAAAGGTCCTCTTTAAGGCAGAAAGATCCACAAACAAGCAACAGCTGAAGACAGCTGCAGTAAAGGCCTGGCAAAGCATCACAAAGCAAGGAAACCCAACGTTTGGTGATGTCCATGGGTTTCTGACGTCAGGCAGCCATTGCCTGCAAAGGATTCTCTACAAAGTACTAAAAATGAACATTTTATTTATTTTAATGTTAATTTGTCCCCTGAAATGTTGAGGCTTTGTAAAAAAAAATGGTTACAATTCCTAAGTGTTTCAAAAGATATTTCTGTTCAACTCCTTGCATTAACCCCTTAACGACCTTGGACGTACTATTACGTCCTGGGCGCTAGGTACTTCGCGCACCAGGACGTAATACTACGCCCGAGGCCGGCCGCCCGCTCACTATCTGAGCGGGCGGTATCGGGAACCGGGTGTTAGC
The DNA here is from genome assembly GCA_947044405.1 of Leptodactylus fallax. Classification (NCBI taxonomy): domain Eukaryota; kingdom Metazoa; phylum Chordata; class Amphibia; order Anura; family Leptodactylidae; genus Leptodactylus; species Leptodactylus fallax. Next base: position 1,992,556 of record CAMRHE010000326.1, read on the forward strand.
TGTATCTGACAGCTAACACCCTGCTCCATAACCCCCGGTCGGCCATAACTTCCGATCGGCGGTTTTAACCCCTTGGATGCCGCGGTCAAACATGACCGCGGCATCCAAGGGGTTCCGCCGTCTTGCCGACCCCCGCGGCGAGATCGGGGGGTGCCGATATCTCTAATGTGCAGCCCGGGGTCTGCCAAGTGACCCCAGGCTGCCTGGAGCCCCCAGTACCTGGTTGATCCTGCCGAGACATCAGGAAGTCAGCGCTGTGTTTCCATAGCGCTGACTTCCTGTATAGGCTGTAAGACACGAGTATGCTCGTGTCTTGCAGTCTATAGTGCTGAGCCAGCAATCAAAGCATTGCTGGCTCAGGTGCCCTAATGGGACACAAGAAAAAGTAAAAAAAAGTGAAAAAAAAAATAATGAAGTATGTGAAAAAAATTAATAAAAGAATAAAGCCCCAAAAATTCCCTTTTCCTATATAAAATGAATTATATAAAAAATAAACCTAAAAATAAAAACAATACATATTTGGTATCGTTGCGTCCGTAACAACCTGTACAATAAAACTGAAACCATATTTAATGTACATGGTGAAAGTCGGGGAAAAAAAAACGGAAAAAAACCGCCAAAAGTAACGATTTTTCGCCATCTCACCTTACAAAATATGCCATAAAAAGTGATCAAAAAGTCATATGTACCCCAAAACAGTACCAATAAAAAGCACAGGTTGTACCGCAAAAAATAAGCCCTAAACCAACTCTCTAAACTGAAAAATAAAAATGCTACGCATCTTAGAAGATGGCGATGCAAAAAAAAATTAATTTATGTCCCCAAATGGGTTTTTGTTCTGCAAAATTGGTATTGCATAAAAAAACATTATAAATGAGGTATCGCAGTAATCGTACCGACCCGCAGAATAAAGATAACATGTTACTTATGCTCTACGCTGCATGGTGAAAAATTTAAAAGATAAAACGCAGTGCCAGAATTAATGGGGTTGTTTTTTAATCCACCAAGAAAGAGTTAATAAAATTTATTTAATAAGTTGTAAGCACCTAAAAATTATGTCATTAAAAAATACATTTCACCCTGAAAACAACAAGCCCTCATATGGCTACACCACCAGAGAAATAAATAAATTATAACTCGTACAATGTGAAGACAAAAACCCCCAAAATCGCCAAATCATTAGAGCATAACTGGCTGCGGCAGGAAGGGAATGTATAAGCTGTGCGAGCGTATATTAGGGTACACCCCAGATTTAGAGCTTACGAGGGATAATAAACCAGAAGTGACCCCCAGAGTGACCCCCCAATAATAGGAACTACTGGGGAAATAGTAGGGAATTTAGTGTACCCAATGTACTACGCACAGATTACATATTCACTTTTCCACATCCGCTGTGCAGTCACGTCTGGGATACTAATGCTCGCTACACCCCTTGATAAATTCTTTGAGGGGTGCAGTTTTCAAAATGGGGTCATTCCCTAGGGGATTCCACTTTACTGGTACTTTAGAGGCTCTGCAAACATGACATGGCGTCCAGATCCCAAACATCTGAATCTGCGCTCCAAAAGCCATATAGCGCTCCTTCCCTTCTGTGCCCTACTGTGTGCCCAAACCGCAGTTTATACCCACATGTATGACACTGGTGTACCCAGGATAAGGTACTTAATGTGATATGTGGGTATAAACTCCTGTTTGGGCACAGCCGGGCACAGAAGGGAAGGAGCGCTATTTGGTTTTTGGACGCCATTGCACTTTTGCAGTGCTGAAATGCCAGTACAGTGGAATCCCCTGACATGTCACCCCATTTTGGAAACTGCACCCCTGAAGGAATTTATCCAGGGGTACAGTGAGCATTTTTAACCCCCAAGTGTTGCTATAATTTATTATCCGTAAATGAATAGGCAGCTGATGATGAAAGGTGAAAATGACAATTATTCCAGGAATACGACATTTCTGTGCGTAATATGTTGTGCCCGGCTTGTATCAGAGATGAACGCTCCAAAAGCTGTTGTGCCCGGGATCCCCGATCACCAGTTTTTGGAGTGTGTGTCTGTGCAGACATAAGCTGGGCACAACATATCGGGCACTGAAATGGCGTATCTATAGAAAAATTTCATTTTTAACTTTTCATTATCAGCTGCGCATTCATTTTTGGAAATTAAAAGAATGCAACACTTAAGGGTTAATAATGCTCGCTACCCCACTTGATAAATCCTTTGAAGGGTATAGTTTCCAAAATGGGGTGACATGTCTGCGGATTCCACTTTACTGACAATTCATGGTCTCTGCAAAAGTGGCATGGTGTCCAAAAAGCAAACTGTGCTCTAAAAACCAAAATAGCGCTCTTTCCCTTCTGTGCCCGGCTGTGTCCAAACAGCAGTTTATACCCACATATGGCATTGTTAAGTACGTTATCCTGGGTACACCAGTGTCATACGTGTGGGCATAAACTGTCATTTGGGCACACAGCAGGGCGCAAATGTGAAGGAGCGCTATGTGCTTTTGGAGCGCATATTTAGATTGTTGTTTTTTTGGACGCCATGTCACATTTGCAGAGACCCTAAAATTGCCCCTACAAAATGGGGGTCACTTCTTGGGGAATTCCAATTTACTGGCACCTCCAGGGCTCTACAAAAATATTATGGCGACCAGAAAGTCCCTCTAAATCTGTACTCCAAAAGCTAAAAAAAACCACAGTGCTCCTTCCCTTCTGAGCCCTGCTGCGTGCCCAAGCAGCAGTTTATACCCACATATATAATTTTTTTGTCCCCGGGATATCCCACTTAATAGTTTTAGGAGTGCATGTCTCTGATGCCACAAAGTGGCCGCAACGTATTAGGCACTGAAATTGGATATTTCTTTAAAAACTTTAATTTTCACTTTGTACATTAATTTTTGGGAAGCATTTTTAGGCTCTAAATGATAATACCCCTTGATACATTCCTTGAGGGGTGTAGTTTCTAAAATGGGGTCACTTTTGAGAGGTTTCCATTATATTGGTACTTTAGGGGTTCTGCAAATGCGACATGGCATCCAAAAACTATTCCAGCAAAATCTGCCCTCCAAAAGCTAAATAGCGCTCTTTCCATTTTGAGCCCTGCCATGTACCCATGCAGCAGATTACAACCACATATGGGGCATTTCTGTGTTCAGGAGAAATTGTGTAACGAACTTTTGGGTGCTTTTTCTCCTTTGTCCTCTTGTGAAAATGAAAAATTTGGGGCTAAATTGATGGTTTATTGGAAAAAAAAGTAATTTTTCATTTTAATGTCCCAATGTTAATAAAATCTGTGAAACAGCTGTGAGGTCAAAATGTTCACCATACCCCTAGATAAATTCTATAAGGGGTGTAGTTTCCAAAATGGGGTCACTTTTTGGGGGTTTGTATTATATTGGTACTTTAGGGGCTCTGCAAATGCGACATGGCATCCGAAAACTATTCCAGCAAAATCTGCCCTCCAAAAGCTAAATAGCGCTCTTTCCATTTTGAGCCCTGCCATGTACCCATGCAGCAGATTACAACCACATATGGGGCATTTCTGTGTTCAGGAGAAATTGTGTAACGAACTTTGGGGTGCTTTTTCTCCTTTGTCCTCTTGTGAAAATGAAAAATTTGGGGCTAAATTGACGGTTTATTGGAAAAAAAGTAATTTTTCATTTTAATGTCCCAATGTTAATAAAATCTGTGAAACAGCTGTGAGGTCAAAATGTTCACCATACCCCTAGATAAATTCTATAAGGGGTGTAGTTTCCAAAATGGGGTCACTTTTTGGGGGTTTGTATTATATTGGTACTTTAGGGGCTCTGCAAATGCGACATGGCATCCGAAAACTATTCCAGCAAAATCTGCCCTCCAAAAGCTAAATAGCGCTCTTTCCATTTTGAGCCCTGCCATGTACCCATGCAGCAGATTACAACCACATATGGGGCATTTCTGTGTTCAGGAGAAATTGTGTAACGAACTTTGGGGTGCTTTTTCTCCTTTGTCCTCTTGCGAAAATGAAAAATTTGGGGCTAAATTGACGGTTTATTGGAAAAAAAGTAATTTTTCATTTTAATGTCACAATGTTAATAAAATCTGTGAAACAGCTGTAGGGTCAAAATTCTCATTATGTCCCTTGATATGTTCTGTGAGGGGTGTAGTTTCCAAAATGGGGTCACTCTTAGGGGGTTTCCACTGTATTGGTACTTTGGGGGCTCTGCAAATGCGACATGGTACCTGAAAACTATTCCAGCAAAATCTGCTCTCCAAAAGCTAAATAGCGCTCTTTCCATTCTGAGCCCTGCCATGTACCCATACAGCAGATTACGACCACATATGGGGTATTGCTGTGTTTAGGAGCAATTATTTTGCAAACTGTGGGGTGCTTTTTTCTCCTTTAACCCATTGTGAAAATTAAAACTTTGGGGATAAAGTGATATTTTAGTAATGTTTCATTTATACATCCCAGTGTTAGCAAAATCTGTGAAACGAATGTAAGGTCAAAATGCTCACTATACCCCTATATGAATTCTGTGAGGGGTGTAGTTTGCAAAATGGGGTCACTTTTTGGGGTTTTCCTTTTTATTGGTACTCTAGGGGCTTTGCAAATGAGACATGGCACCTGAAAACTATTCCAGCAAAATCTGCTTTTCAGACGCCCAGTGTCGCTCCTTCCCTTCCGTGCGCTGCCATTCGCCCAAACATCAGTTTACACCCACTTGTGGGGTATTTCCGTGCTCGGGAGAAATTGCATAACAAACTGTGAGATGCATTTTTTCCTTTAACCCTTTGTGAATGTGTTAATTTTAGGGCTAAATTAAGGAATTAGTGGGAAAAAATTAAATGTCTAAATTTCACCTCCATATTGTTTTAATTCCAGTGAAATTCTTAAAGGGTTAACAAACTTCCCAAATGTTATTTTGAATTATTTGAGGGGTGCAGTTTTGAAAATGGGGTGATTTATGGGGGTTTCTAATATATAGGCCTTTATAATCCTCTTCAGAACTGAAGTGGTCCCTAAAAAATTAGTTTGGGAAATTTTCTTGTAAATCTGCAAAATCGCTGTTACACTTGTAAGCCTTCTAACATCCAAAATAAATTACAGGACGATTAAAAGATGATGCCGATATAAAGCAGAGATATGGTAGATAATATGTATTAATGTATTTGGGTGGTATGACTATCTATCTGAAAAGCAGAGCATTTCACATTTTGAAAATTGCGATTTTTTTCAAAATTTCCATCAAATTTCCTATTTTTCTATAAATAAATACAAAAATATTCATTAGTGTTTACCACTAACATGAAGTACAATGTGTCATGAAAAAACAATCTCAAAATCACTTGTGTAAGTTAAGACGTCTCAAAGTTATTGCCATATAAAGTGACACATGTCAGTTTTGAAAAACGAGGCCTGGTCCTTAACGCACTTTTGGGCTGGGTACTTAAGGGGTTAAACCTGAAAGTATACACTTCAGTTGCATCTCAGTTGTTTAATTTCAGATCCAATGTGTTGGCATACAGAGCCAAAATAATGAAGATTGTGTCACTGTCCAAATATTTCTGGACCTAACTGTACCAATATTTTACAAAGTTATTCTAAAATGCATATTCAGTTTACATATTGCCATTTGTAATGAAGGCAATACCCCTTCAAGTTTTCCCTTCACTGGAACTAAGAGCTCTGGCCCAAGACCTTTTGCCTAGTAGCCCGAATGTCCAATATCCTCATAATAAACTGTATCTACGTTCATTCATACAGTAATTTACTGCTGCAGGGCACAAACGTTTATGGCTTCCTGCCCAGTTGTTCTACTTCATATACTACAGGCCACTTAGCCTGTATCCTGTGTGGGAACAAATCACACATCACTGCACCACTTTAGCCGAGCCACGACATGCTAATTTCACTACCTGCAGGGCACAGTTATTTCTAAGGGCACTATGTATAGAATTCATTAGGGGCACTATCTGTATAGAATTAGTATTTTCAGGGGTGCTATCTGTTTGGCACTATTACAATATTACGGTAGTAACAGAATAACAGGATTATAGCACCAGGACGGGGGAGGGGTGATGGAAATGTGAGAAACCTAAGATGTTTGTGTGGAAAGCCAGCATCTCCCCAGCTCCTGACTCGTGGCTGAAAAAACAAGTCAAGGGTACCAATTGGAGAAAATAAGGAAAGAAAATGTCTACAAGCGAAGGAAACATAACCTCTGGGTTATTGGATATATAGGTTTGGAATTTTCCTGTGTTAGCTATACTGCCATCTGCAGAATGAATACAAATGTTGGCATTGGTGATGTAACACTTGCATGCTGCTGTTCAACCATTGAAATCCATGCCATGAATCTCCCACTACACTATTTTTGTGCTTATGTTAATGCTAGAGGAGGTTTGGAACTCTGCAGTTATTGGGACACATTTATTAAGCTACATGTGCCTTTTTTTACGTAAATTACACATTTTTGTGGTCCTACTGCTCCCAGGGTCTTTTTCTGGTGGAAGTTCTCGCTGCATGTGACGATGGGAGACACCAGAGCACTGAGGACAGGTATGTTTTTTTTTTTATTCACCTTTTCCGGCCACCTTGCCAAAAACAGTTTATCCTGGACAACCCCTTTAACCCCTTCACGCATTCTCACGTATATGTACGTGGGAGAATGTGGTTAGTTACCGCATCCCCACATACAGGTACGTGATGGTGATCGAGCGGGCTCAGAAGCAGAGCCCGTGCGATCACCGCGGGAGCCCGGCTGTATTTGACAGCCAGGCTCCCGCTGCAACAGCGGGGACCAGTGATAACACCGATCCCCGCTGTTTAACCCTTAAAATGCCGTGGTCAATAGCGACCGTGGCATTTTAAGCGTTTGCTAGCGGCACTGGTGCCGCGGGCGGTCGGGAGAGGGTGTTAGCTGTAACTGATAGCTAACACCCTGCTCCTTAACCTCTGATCGGCGCTCAACGCCGATTGGGGTTTTAACCCCTTGGATGCCGCGGTCAAACATGACCGCGGCATTCAAGGGGTTCCCGCCATCTTGCCGCCCCCCCCCCCCCGCGGCGAGATCGGGGGTGCCGATATCTATAATCTGCAGCCTGGGGTCTGCCAAGTGGCCCCAGGCTGCCTGGAGACCCCACTACCTGGTTGATCCTGCCGAGACCTGCGGAAGTCAGCACTGTGAGTTGCATGCTTGTGTCTTGCAGTCTATAGTACTGAGCCAGAGATCAAAGTATCTCTGGCTCAGGTGTCCTAATGGGACACATGAAAAAGTAAAAAAAGTGAAAAAATAAATAAAGTATGTGAAAAAACGTTGGGGAAAAAAATCGCAAAAAAAACGCCAAAAGTAATGATTTTTTGCCATCTCACCTTACAAAATATGCCATAAAAAGTGATCAAAAAGTCATATGTACCCCAATACAGTACCAATAAAAAGCACAGGTTGTCCCGCAAAAAATAAGCCCTAAACCAACTCTCTAAACGGAAAAATAAAAATGCTATGCATCTTAGAAGATGGCGATGCAAAAAAAATTGATTTATGTTCCCAAATGGGTTTTTGTTCTGCAAAATTGGTATTGCATAAAAAAACAGTATAAATGAGGTATCGCCGTAATCGTACCGACCCGCAGAATAAAGATAACATGTTACTTACGCTCTACGCTGCATGGTGAAAAATTTAAAAGGTAAAATGCAGTGCCAGAATTGATGGGGTTGTTTTTTAATCCATCAAGAAAGAGTTAATAAAATTTATTTAATAAGTTGTAAGCACCTAAATATGATGTCATTAAAAATACATCTCATACTGCAAACAACAAGCCCTCATATGGCTACATCACCGGAGAAATAAAGAAAATATAGCTCGTACAATGTGAAGACAAAAACCCCCAAAAATCGCCAAATCATTAGAACATAACTGGCTGCGGCAGGAAGGGAATGTATAAGCTGTCCGAGCGTATATTTGGGTACAAACCAGATTTAGAGCTTACGAGGGATAATAAACCAGAAATGACCCACAGAGTGACCCCCCAATAATAGGAACTACTGGGGAAATAGTAGGGAATTTAGTGTACCCAATTTTCTATGCACAGCTTACATATTCACTTTTCCCCATCCGCTGTGCAGTCACGTCTGGGATACTAATGCTCGCTACACCCCTTGATAAATTCTTTGAGGAGTGCACTTTTCAAAATGGGGTCACTCCCTAGGGGATTCCACTTTACTGGTACTTTAGAGGCTCTGCAAACATGACATGGCATCCAGATCCCAAACATCTGAATCTGCGCTCCAAAAGCCACATAGCGCTCCTTCCCTTCTGTGCCCTACTGTGTTCCCAAACTGCAGTTTATACCCACATGTATTACACTTGTCGTACCCAGAATAACGTACTTAATGTCATATGTGGGTATAGTAGTATAATGTACCATGTTAGCCATTGAAAGTAGTGGAAGAGTGAAGAAATCAGGCGATACCTTTTAGAGGCTGAGTATATTTATAAGTAAGCTTTCAGAAGCATAAACTGCTGTTTGGGCACAGCCGAGCACAGAAGGGAAGGAGCGCTATTTGGTTTTTGGACGCCATTGCACTTTTGCAGTGCTGAAATGCCAGTACAGTGGAATCTCCTGACATGTCACCCCATTTTGGAAACTACACCCCTGAAGGAATTTATCCTGGGGTACAGTGAGCATTTTTAATCCCCAAGTGTTGCTATAATTTATTATCCATAAATGAATACGCAGCTGATGGTGAAAGGTGAAAATGACAATTTATCCAGGAATACGACATTTCATTGCGTAATATGTTGTGCCCGGCTTGTATCAGAGATGAACGCTCCAAAAGCTGTTGTGCCCGGGATCCCCACTCACCAGTTTTTGGATTGTGTGTCTCTGCAGACATAAACTGGGCACAACATATTGGGCACTGAAATGGCGTATCTATAGAAAAATGTCATTTTTAACTTTTCATTATCAGCTGCGCATTCATTTCTGGAAATTAAAAGAATGCAACACTTAAGGGTTAATAATGCTCGCTACCCCACTTGATAAATCCCTTGAAGGGTATAGTTTCCAAAATGGGGTGACATGTCTGCGGATTCCACTTTACTGGCAATTCATGGGCTCTGCAAAAGTGGCATGGTGTCCAAAAAGCAAACTGTGCTCCAAAAACCAAAATAGCGCTCCTTCCCTTCTGTGCCCGGCTGTGCCCAAACAGCAGTTTATACCCACATATGGCATTGTTAAGTACGTTATCCTGGGTACACCAGTGTCATACATGTGGGCATATGTATGACACTGGCACCTGAAAACTATTCCAGCAAAATCTGCCCTCCAAAAGCTAAATAGCACTCTTTCCATTTTGAGCCCTGCCATGTACCTATGCAGCAGATTACAACCACATATGGGGCATTTCTGTGTTCAGGAGAAATTGTGTAACGAACTTTGGGGAGCTTTTTCTCCTTTGTCCTCTTGTGAAAATGAAAAATTTGGGGCTAAATTGACGGTTTATTGGAAAAAAAAGTAATTTTTCATTTTAATGTCTCACATAGCGCTCCTTCACATTTGCGCCCTGCTGTGTGCCCAAATGGCAGTTTATGCCCACATGTATGACACTGGTGTACCCAGGATAACGTACTTAACAATGCCATATGTGGGTATAAACTGCTGTTTGGGCACAGCAGGGCGCAAATGTGAAGGAGCGCTATGTGCTTTTGGAGCGCATATTTAGATTGTTGTTTTTTTGGACGCCATGTCACATTTGCAGAGACCCTAAAATTGCTCCTACAAAATGGGGGTCACTTTTTGGGGAATTCCAATTTACTGGCACCTCCAGGGCTCTGCAAAAACAACATGGCGATGAGAAAGTACTCCAAAAGCTAAAAAAACACAGTGCTCCTTCCCTTCTGAGCCCTGCTGTGTGCCCAAGCAGCAGTTTATACCCACATATTTAATTTTTTTGTCCCCGGGATAGCCCACTTAATAGTTTTAGGAGTTCATGTCTCTGATGCCACAAAGTGGCCGCAACGTATTAGGCACTGAAATTGGATATTTCTTTAAAAACTTTAATTTTCACTTTGTACATTAATTTTTGGGAAGCCTTTTTAGGCGCAAAATCATAATATCCCTTGATACATTCCTTGAGGGGTGTAGTTTCTAAAATGGGGTCACTTTTAGGGGGTTTCCATTGTACTGGTACTTTAGGGGCTCTGCAAATGGGACATGGCACCTGAAAACTATTCCAGCCACATCTGCCCTCCAAAACCCAAACAGCGCTCTTTCCATTCTGAGCCCCACCATGTACCCATACAGCAGATTACAACCACATATGGGGCATTTCTGTGTTCAGAAGAAATTGTGTAACAAACTGTGGGGTGTTTTTTCTTCTTTAACCACTTGCAAAAATTCTAAATATGTCGCTAAATGGACGGTTTATTGGAAAAAAGTAATTTTACATTTTTACGTCCCTAAGTCAATAAAATCTGTGAAACAGCTGTGAGGTCAAAATGTTCACTATACCCCTAGATAAATTCTATGAGGGGTGTAGTTTTCAAAATGGGGTCACTTTTTGGGGGTTTGTATTGTATTGGTACTTTAGGGGCTCTGCAAATGCGACATGGCACCTGAAAACTATTCCAGCAAAATCTGCCCTCCAAAAGCTAAATAGCACTCTTTCCATTTTGAGCCCTGCCATGTACCTATGCAGCAGATTACAACCACATATGGGGCATTTCTGTGTTCAGGAGAAATTGTGTAACGAACTTTGGGGAGCTTTTTCTCCTTTGTCCTCTTGTGAAAATGAAAAATTTGGGGCTAAATTGACGGTTTATTGGAAAAAAAAGTAATTTTTCATTTTAATGTCCCAATGTTAATAAAATTTGTGAAACAGCTGTAGGGTCAAAATGCTCACTATACCCCTTGATATGTTCTGTGAGGGGTGTAGTTTCTAAAATGGGGTCACTTTTAGGGGGCTTCCACTGTATTGGTACTTTGGGGGCTCTGCAAATGCGACATGGTACCTGAAAACTATTCCACCAAAATCTGCCTTCCAAAAGCCAAATAGAGCTCTTTCCATTCTGAGCCCTGCCATGTACCCATACAGCAGATTACGACCACATATGGGGTATTGCTGTGTTTAGGAGCAATTATTTTGCAAACTGTGGGGTGCTTTTTCTCCTTTAACCCATTGTGAAAATGAAAACTTTGGGGATAAAGTGACATTTTAGTAATGTTTCATTTATACATCCCAGTGTTAGCAAAATCTGTGAAACGGCTGTAAGTTCAAAATGATCACTATACCCCTTGATGAATTCTGTGAGGGGTGTAGTTTCCAAAATGGGGTAACTTTTTGGGGTTTTCCTTTGTATTGGTTCAGCACAGGGGGGGCGAACATGTCCAAGTGGGAACACTTCTTCCAGTCTCTGTAAAGTTTGCAACACAGACATCTTTGGCTCCTCACTTTTCCAGGCATCCGACCCACATTGTCCTCACCTGCACAAAGCCCCCATCCTGCTGCTACCCCCAATTATAAAATATATAATATAACCCCCATAATGAATAATACCCCTAAGTGCATCTTTAAATTAATAACTTCCCTGTGCACCCCCTTTAAATAGTGCCCCTTATTAATAATGTCCCAGGCATTTCCCAATTGAAAAGGGAAAAAAAAACAAGGGAAAAAAAAATTATTGGGGTTCCAATACCCGGGACCTCGAGGATCAGCTGTTGGAATGAACCGTGGTACCTGTGTAAGCGTTGTGACCCCTTCTCTGTTCACACAGTGTCATTCTTTTCATAGCGGCCATGTAATGTAACTACAGCCTCATCCTATACACGTCTATGTGACAAGGCTGGAATTACATCACACGGTCACTATAAACAGACAGCGTGTGATATAAACAGGCGCCATAGCCCCTTCATACAGCTGATCAGTGGGGAATCACTTATCTCTTATTGATGATTTATTCTGAGGATAGACCATCAATAAAAATGAGCTGGAAAATGCCTTAAGGCTAAGGCCCCACGTGGCATCCCGCAGTAAAAAACAGCTGTGGGAAAAACTGCGGCGGTGACGCATCGCAGTTTTTCCTGCAGCACTTTGCACAGAAAGTTCACAGAGGTTTCCTCTGAGGACTTTCTGCTTCAATTATATCTATAGGGAAACCGCCGGCGTTTCCGTAGGTATAATTGACATGCTGTGATTTCCAAAACTGCGACTGTTTTGGAAATCGCGTTTCCGCTGCGCATATTTTACTGCAAAGTGGGGATGGGGTGTGGCACCTTGTGGCGAAAACCCACAGAAAAAAAACGTGGCATTCTAGCAAATCCCATTCACACATTACGGAAAAATATGTGCAGCAGACGCACTGCGATTTTGGAAATCGCAGCATGTCAATTATACCTATGGAAACACTGGCGGTTTCCATATAGCTGTATTGAAAACAGAAAGTCCACAGGGGAATCCTCTGCAGACCTTCTGTGAAAAGCACTGCGGGAAAAACCACAATGTTACCACCATGGTTTTTCCTGCAGCCCGCTACGTGGGGCCTTAGTCTTAATAAAGCCCAAGTGCCACTTTCATTAAATTAATTGCTCCCTCATATTATGCCCCTGATTCCCCCTGACGTAAATACTGCACCTCTAATGACCCCTTATATCAATGACCACCCCCTTATCTTCATAATGCCTCCTAATATAAATGATGCCCCCTAATGGCTCCTTATATAAATAACCTCCTCCTTGTATTAGTAATACCCCCTAATAACCCTTATATAAAGGACCCCCCAATAACCCTTATATAAAGGATCCCCCAATAACCCTTATATAAAGGACCCCCCATCGTCATAATGCCACACCTTATACTATTAATATACCCACAAAAAAAAAGTCATACTCACCTGCGACGATGATGAATGGAGCCGCCGCCGCTTCCTCCCTGTCCACGCACAGGACGTCTGTGTCTGAGCGCGGGTGGTGCGATGTTATGACGTCATCGCGCCCGTGCTGAGAAGCAGACATCGGTCTGTGGTCTCGGCGTCTTGTAAACCGCAGGCCTGTATTGGCTTGCATTTTACAAGACAGTTAAGCACCAGGAAGCATTGTAACTAGATCGGTGTCTGCAGACACCGATCTAGTTAGAAATAAAGGCTGTATTAATGGCGGCCCCGGGGTGGGCCCCCAAAAATTCAGTGGGCCCGGGGCAGCCGCCCCTCTGCCCCCCCCCCGCTAGCTACGCCTCTGATTGGTACTCTAGGGGCTTTGCAAATGAGACATGGCACCTGAAAACTATTCCAGCAAAATCTGCTTTTCAGACGCTCAGTATCACTCCTTCCCTTCCGTGCGCTGCCATTTGCCCAAACATCAGTTTACACCCACTTGTGGGGTATTTCCGTGCTCGGGAGAAATTGCATAACAAACTGTGAGATGCATTTTCTCCTTTAACCCTTTGTGAATGTGTTAATTTTAGGGCTAAATTAAGGAATTAGTGGGAAAAAATTAAATGTCTAAATTTCACCTCCATATTGTTTTAATTCCAGTGAAATGCTTAAAGGGTTAACAAACTTCCCAAATGTTATTTTGAATTATTTGAGGGGTGCAGTTTTGAAAATGGGGTCATTTATGGGGTTTCTAATATATAGGCCATTATAATCCTATTCAGAACTGAAGTGGTCCCTAAAAAATTAGTTTGGGAAATTTTCTTGTAAATCTGCAAAATCGCTGTTACACTTGTAAGCCTTCTAACATCCAAAATAAATAACAGGACGATTAAAAGATGATGCCGATATATAGCAGAGATATGGTAGATAATATTTATTAATGTATTTGGGTGGTATGACTATCTGTCTGAAAAGCAGAGCATTTCACATTTTGAAAATTGCGATTTTTTTTCCAAATTTCCATCAAATTTCCTATTTTTTTATAAATAAATACAAAAATATTCATTAGTGTTTACCACTAACATGAAGTACAATGTGTCACGAAAAAACAATCTCAAAATCACTTGTGTAAGTTAAGTCGTCTCAAAGTTATTGCCATATAAAGTGACACATATCAGTTTTGAAAAACGAGGCCTGGTTCTTAACGCACTTTTGGGCTCGGTCCTGAAGGGGTTAATGTGTACTGAAGTGTTAAAAAATGTACTCAGTGGCCTTTCTACAGCCCAGCTGAATGACGTTGATCCCTCCTTATGAACCCTGGTGGTGACAGGAGGAGACAGGCATTCAAGACTCTGGACTGCAGGTCTGTGACTCATCTCAATGTCCAGGGGCCCGGAGACGCCTCCTGCAGGGCATATATCCTGCTATGCTGAGGGGGCAAGATTTGAAAATGTTCATGTTGTGTCCCAATTGAGGATATATGGACTGTAATCTAGGGATGTAGGGGAGTTCCTGTAAGCCACTGCTGAAGAAGGAAGGCCAGAGATTGCGCTCCAGAGAGCCTATTGTGATCAGTTTTACATTGAAGCAAATAATGTACCCACCCCAAGCCCTGCTCTTTTTGTTTAAGGGGTCACCAGGGAGCAGTTGGAGGCTGGCTGCTGTGGGGGACCAGGATCATGCACATGTATGCAAGATGAAGGTGTGAACACAGGCCCCACTTTTTTTAACATTAAGAATGTTATTGAAATTTCCATATAATGCGAAAAAGCAAGACAAACTAGACATCAACAATAAAAGAAATACATGGCAAGGAAAGGTCAGGAGGGAGGCGGGAAGGGTAGGGAGGCCCCACATTTTGTGTGTGTGTAGTCGCGTACAGAGTAGGCCAAGGTAACACACTTTCACTATATTCACTTTCACCAATCTACTGGAACATAATTTAAAAGGGTTATCCCATCTCCATCTCCTAGCAGTTTTCCTGTTGTCTCTTCTCACTTTCTGTGTTCTTCCACAAGCTGGTGGACGGGCTTTGTTTGATGGACAGGACACTATGAAGTACCTCATTAGAAACAGACATTGCAGTTTACCATGAGAAATTATTTATTATGATTACTAGAAAACTAATATAAATGTAAATCACGTATGCACAGTAAATTTATATTACATTACACGTTTGTACAGAACACTTACATTCTGTTCATGTAGTAACCTCAATGTTATCTTTGGATTTACATAGAGATAAAAGACACTGTTGGAGTCTTTATCAACAAACAGCAATTTGCTGACCTAATTATCCAGAAGCACAGCAGAAGATAAATAGCCAGAGAACAACGCCCCCCCTCCCCCCCCCAGAGAGCTATGAATCACATCATCCAACCTGTTATCAGATACAGGCCGGGTGCTTTGAAAACGATCTGTAAACAATGGGAGGAATAATCTCACATAACAGGCAAATAAAGCAGCATTTCTAAAGCAATATACTCTTGAATTTACATAAACTAGCGATATAGATAGGATCCTTGAGATGTGAATACCCCTTTAATACCACAGAAACAACAACAGGATAATGATAGTTCTCAGCACATTCAGCTGTCCATTAACCGGAACTGGGTGGTTATTGGGGGTTATTTATCAATTATGCAAGTTGAAAGTGTCAAAGTTAGACATAAAAAGGTGAAAATGGCGTGATAAATTTGCCTCATAGAGTTTGCATTGACCATACTCAGATGGTCTGGTCTGGTTAAGTAGCAGCTGGTATTTAGCACCTACTGAGGTAGACAGATTTTTAGTTGGACATGATGAAATGGTGGCACTTTTGAGAGCAGAATACAGACCACAGTGAACGGCACACTGGCGGGAACAAAACTAAAAATTGTCTGTGGGCACTCCTATATATAGATTGGCCGCACCGTGTTAGAACATTCATTGCTGTACGAGTGCATGGGGAAGCTTTACAAAATGTCACAGGTAATTCATGTAAAGGGATTATGCCATGAAAATATTTGTTCCATATCCATACTAAAAAAAGGGGCAGACCATAGAATAAAATAGCGCAGTTGAAAGGGCCCACACAGACATGGATAACAACCAGATTGTAGCTCATTTTTCATAGACCTTTTGGAAAATGAAAGCAGCATTGGTTGCAATGTACATTTTTACACTTTACATTTGCACTAGATTTAACCCCCCCCCCCCCCAATGCACTAGGCACTAACTATTATATAATTTTCTACTCATTGGTATAGCTGGGCATGGTTTGATATACCAGTGCAATACTACGCAGCGAGATAGCATCAGATATCATGCACACACTTTGTTTATTCTGTACAAACAAGAACTAGAGCTTTGCTTAATAGTCAACTTTCTCAAGAGTACAAACAAGACAAGTCAAGGTTTCATTTTCTTTTCATAAAGCAGTTGAGAAGATCATGAAGGCAGGAGAGCACTACTTCTATATAGGGTTGCTATCAGAGTATGTAAACATGTAGCGGACATATTTCAGATTTCTCCCTAGAAAATCTGCTGTGTATTACATTACAGAAAAAAATCTGAAGAGTAAATTGACCTTTGCTGTAGATTTTAGATCTTCAGCATGACAATTGGTGTGTTTTCACAGCAAATTTCATAGTTCACCATACATATTATGTAATCTGGCAAACCCACAGATTACAAAATATGCTGTGCATCAGACCCGCCTGGACATACGCTCATAGATTTGCACTAGTCAGTGCTAACTAACTGAAAGTATTGCAACGTCCTGGAGCTGGTGGAGGGAACTAGGCCTAAAATGGTGGGTGGCTTCTTCCTCACTGATCATGGTGGTATTAGCACCAAAACCTCCTGCAAGCCCTAAAGCAGTACCGTGTTGAGGGGATGCACCAATGAAGCAGATGGTATAAGTTTTCCTGGGGCACACCCTAGTGTGATTCTCTTGGCTAACGGTGGTTTGGAGTGCCTTTGAGGTGCAAGTAAAGACAAAGGTGACAGAGTGGCAGATGGACAGGTGTTGCTCGAAGCTCACTTTACTTAGGCAAGCAACTTTTTGTCACGTATAGCATTCAGTATCCAGAGCTGTGTGCAGTCAAAGATGGGAATTGTATCTGCTCTTCACTCTCTCCTTTAGTTTTCTGTACTTTTTCACTGTGGCAAATATGGGGTGACCCTGTCTTCAAGCCTCTTTTCTGGGTACCAACTTGGAATCAAATGTTGCCTATATTCTATGGTTCGGTACAATCATGATGATACCAAATTTAAATAGTTTTTTTTGTTTTGTTTTAATACCTTTACAAAAATCCAAAACTTTGAAATATCACATTTCTTTGAATCACCATATTCTGACACCTGTACATTTTTTATATTTCCATGTATGGAGCTGTTTTTTGTGGAGCAAGTTTTTATGTATATTATGTTGGGGATTGTCTCTCATTTTGACCACTTTTCATTAAATTTTTGGGGGAGAAACAGAGAAAAATGGTTGGGAATTTAGAGAGAAAGTGGTAAATCAGGTTGATCAGTATAAGTTGATGTGTGGAGCAAACTTGGAAAAGAGAACAAATGTTTTTGGTTTATCCCCTTGCAAAAATCCTTAGACCCAGACCTTGATTCTTATATGCATCCTTCTCTTAGTAGCATCAGATTTCAAATTCTTATGAACCTCTGTCCAAATGTCCTAATTATTTTGACAGATATACTCCAACAGCAGACTGTGCACTGAGATAGACAGGGGTTTTGTCCATAGGCAATCCTGGGCATTCATGTAGGTATGAAGAAAATGCTTGTGAGTCTGGTTAACCTGTTCTGTTTGACCATTACTATGAGGATGAAAAGGATAGAAGTCCAGAGAAATTTTCAGAGTTATACATGATGCTCTCCAAAATTGAAAGAAAACTTCATAACAGTTTGAAACAAAATGAGCAGGAAAGCCATGAAGATCTTAAAGAAAATATGAACCAATTGATGTGCTGGCCACAGTCCAAACAAAGGCACAAAATGGGTCATTTTACAAAATTGTTACACTACTTCGCAATGGTAGTGAATCCCAGCACAAAGGGTAAATAAAATCCAAAGAAATCTTACACCAGAGTTCCATTGGAATAGGTAGAGACTGGAGAATACCTGATAGTGTCTGCTGAGAGTACTTGAAATAGGGACAAACGGAACAGAATCCGACAAATACCTTGAAGCCTTGTCTCCAGTTTAGCCACCGTAATTAGTGAAAAGGTAGGTCACCAGTACATTTAATTCCAGGATGACCAAACAGCTTGGAAGGATGGGCACATATAGCATAGCACAAATGCAAAAATAAAACTTAACATTTAATATTATAAATAGATAAAAAAATACCTCTAACCAAGGCATAATCAAAGCACCAAGAATCACCACTATAAAGGTAAAAATGGATGGATCTTACCCACACTGCAGGATACAGGGAAATTACCCACAGGAGATGGCTTTTGCAGGGCAGGATAAACGGTACCTATCCAAACCCTTACACACTCTCCCTATTTCCCCGTATTGACTCCCACCCTAACAAGGGTGTGAAGGATCTCGTCCTACCAGAACTCGCTTCTGGCCTACCTGAGATCGCTTCGATTACCTCACACCCACTTTTCGTGAATGTGCTGGGTCAACAGAGGATAATACGCAAGACAGGCCTTCTAAATTTTATATATTTATTAACGCCTAAATGGGTCGGCACTAGACACTTAACACATACATAGAATACATGCAGCGATTAGCAAGCAGATACAAGCGAAAAACAGCATAACACGGTACATAAAATAAAAATGGGAATAACAGAAAGAAAAGAATATATATTACCAACACCAGCTTGTGATGGTTTCTCTGGCCTCCAGGTGTTGAGCCAGGGCACTTATGAACGTCCAGTAGCAGATGATCTTAGCAGAGCAAAGGGCAGAAGAAGCTTCCAGAACAAGTAGTTAGTCCATTTCTCTGAGCCCATGTGGCAGGCTCAGGGCACAGTCTTGGGCAAAGCATGTGTTGCTTAAAATGCGGTACCCCTCGTTCAGGTTCACAAGGCCTCAAGCCTAGCTGCTTAGGCTACATGTCAGCCACATGGTCATCACATGGTTGACTTCCCCTGCACCTCGCCTCCAGGAAGCGCCCATCACCAAAGTTACAAGACAACAGAGCCTGGTTCAGCCTGGGCGGAGCCCTTTTGTCTCCCCTGGTCTCCTCCCTGAGTGAAGTCACCAGGGGGAGGAGCCCCGCCCCCTCTCTACATCTCTTAGAATTAATTTCCGGTATAATTATTTGCCGGATGTTTATAGAGTCGGGCTGGTAGTATAATGGGGTTCCTGGCGATATCCCCAATACATAGACTCCAAGGTTGACACTCCAGCTCCCTTTGGGTAAGGAGATCAGTGCCTGGACCTTTCCCGGGCTTTGAACTGTGACATGTGTATATTCTGAAGCGTTCCTGTCCAATTCCCCTCAGGGTTAAAGTTTTCCCAGGGATAATACTGTCTGGGGGGACCAAATCAGCTTGCACCAGAGTAACATCTGCCCCAGTGTCCCGAAATCCCATGACCACTTTACCCCCCACAATAACCGGCTGACGGTTGGCTTTGGGTTTAGCCCCCACCCTCCCAACCAAATACACAGATGAGCCACCTGCTGTGGCTTGGGAAACAGGGAGGTTCTCAGGGCGGTTGGGGCACTCCGCCTTGAAATGTCCTGGCTGGTTACAGGCATGGCACCGCCGCAACTCCTCTTGGGGTTTGGGGACAGTTGCCGGGGCGCCCAGAGTTCTTGGGACAGGGGAAGGACCACCCGGGGCATAGTTTGTCTCACCCAACCTGACGACAGACGGCTGTGGAGAACTCCGGCCTGGCCTCTCCTTCCAACTTGAGGGTCTCTGCAGCGTTTCTCCTCCCTTGGTCTCAGGCCCTCTGTTGGCCGCGTAGGAATCAGCAATTTGCGCAGCTTGGTCTGCTGTCTTGGGCCCACGGTCATACACAAACTGGCGGACATCCAGAGGACAAACATGGAGGAACCGGTCTTTTATCATCAGGTCCTCAAACTCCTCAAACTTGGTAACAGTAA
This sequence comes from Leptodactylus fallax, assembly GCA_947044405.1. Classification (NCBI taxonomy): domain Eukaryota; kingdom Metazoa; phylum Chordata; class Amphibia; order Anura; family Leptodactylidae; genus Leptodactylus; species Leptodactylus fallax. The sequence goes on from CAMRHE010000326.1 coordinate 2,012,473, forward strand.
GTCCTTTGATCCATTGTCGGAATGTAGCCCGTAAATCGCCCACAACATCCGCATAGCTGCCAGTGGGGTTCCGCTTTATACTCCGGAACTTTTTGCTGTACACCTCGGGAGTGAGGTTGTACTGTCTGATGAGGGCCTCCTTAATAGCGTCATAGTCCCCATCCCATTCAGGTGATAGGTCCGTAAAGACTCCCAGGGCCTTGCCCCTTAAGCTTGGAGTCAGGTACTGGGTCCACTGTGCACGGGACACACGGTATTGCCGGCAGGTTGTTTCAAACCCCTGCAGAAATAAGTCCAAGTCGCCATCCTTCTCCAGGACAGGGAAGCTCTCCTGGCGAGGCCTCTGCACATGGGCCTCCTGATTCTGGGAAGAGCTGCTACTCCTCTCCAGCCGGGCCATCTCCAACTGGTGCTCCCGCTCGGCCTGGCGCTCTGCAGCTTCCCTCTCTGCTTGTCACTCAGCAGCTTCCCTCTCTCTCTCTGCTTGACGCTCAGCAGCTTCCCTCTCTCTCTCCGCTTGTCGCTCAGCAGCTTCCCTCTCTGCTCGTTGCTCAGCAGCCTGTTGATATTGGAGGATCAACTGTAGGCAAGCGTCAGAGCCACTGGGGCCTAGCTGCTGTAAGGCCAGTTGCAAACAGAAGTCCATTCTCCCCACCTGGCTGGGGCTACTGGTCCCTCCAGGCGTAGTGATTTCTGGTACAGGGCTAGTTGCTGCACCTTCTGGCCTGGCAAGGATCTCTTGTCCCAACACCTCAGGACTCTGCTCTGCCTCCTGCATGGCTATGGCACCTTCCATATCAGCCATCTCCTGGAGTTCAGTAGGAGCCAGTTGCTGCAGACATCTGGTTATGCTTCTGAGCCCACCGGCCATTCACTGGAAGCCGTTGCCAAATAAAAGATAGGATAGAAAAACAAAGAGAAAGGGAAGGGAACAGCACGGTGCTAAACTTTCACTGTATCTTATAGCCTGCCCTAGTACCGAGCTCGCTTAGTAGGATTTTTCCGCAAATCCCCAGCATCTGAGTGATACCACACACACACAAACGACGTTTATCCTCTAACCCACAACGCTGCCACCACTGTGAAAGATCTCGTCCTACCAGAACTCGCTTCTCGCCTACCTGAGATCGCTTCGATTACCTCACACCCACTTTCCGTGAATGTGCTGGGTCAACAGAGGATAATACGCAAGACGGGCCTTCTAAATTTTATATATTTATTAACCCCTAAATGGGTCGGCACTAGACACTTAACACATACATAGAATACATGCAGCGATTAGCAAGTAGATACAAGCGAAAAACAGCATAACACGGTACATAAAAAAAAAAATGGGAATAACAGAAAGAAAAGAATATATATTACCAACACCAGCTTGTGATGGTTTCTCTGGCCTCCAGGTGCTGAGCCAGGGCACTTATCTTATGAACGTCCAGTAGCAGATGATCTTAGCAGAGCAAAGGGCAGAAGAAGCTTCCGGAACAAGTAGTTAGTCCATTTCTCTGAGCCCATGTGGCAGGCTCAGGGCACAGTCTTGGGCAAAGCATGTGTTGCTTACATGCGGTACCCCTTGTTCAGGTTCACAAGGCCTCAAGCCTAGCTGCTTAGGCCGCATGTCAGCCACATGGTCATCACATGGTTGACTTCCCCCGCACCTTGCCTCCAGGAAGCGCCCATCACCAAAGTTACAAGACAACAGAGCCTGGTTCAGCCTGGGCGGAGCCCTTTTGTCTCCCCTGGTCTCCTCCCTGAGTGAGGTCACCAGGGGGGGGAGCCCCGCCCCCTTTCTACATCTCTTAGAATTAATTTCCGGTATAATTATTTGCCGGATGTTTATAGATTCGGGCTGGTAGTATAATGGGGTTCCTGGCGATATCCCCAATACATAGACTCCAAGGTCGACACTCCAGCTCCCTTTGGGTAAGGAGATCAGTGCCTGGACCTTTCCCGGACTTTGAACTGTGACGTGTATATTCTGAGCATGCACCTTGGCCTCCCAAAATTCTATGTACCTGAAGAACCCCATTATCAAATGTACCGATAAGTGGAACAATTTCATCAGCACTATCCTTTTTCTCTTTCGATTTTAACAATTGAGTTCTATCACTATTTAAGGAAGCTTGATAAGCCTCCCTCAAGATCTGATCAGGGTAGCCTCTCTGAGTAAAGCGTACCCTCAAATCAGCTGCCTGGTCCACAAAGTCCTGTCCCCGCGAGCAATTTCTTCTCAATCTAAGATATTGACCTCTTGGAATTCCTTTCCTTAAAGCATATGGATGATGACTACTCCACTGTAGAAAGGAATTTGTTGCAGTGGATTTTCTGAAGATCTTTGTACTTAAAGAGCCCCCACATTCCTTGGAGATCAAAATATCCAAAAAAGGAAGCAACGATCCCCCCACCTCAAAGGTGAAAGAAAGACCAATAGCATTCTGATTTAAATCCTGTACAAATTTTGAAAAGGACTCTGGACTACCCTTCCACAACACAAAGATATCATCAATATATCGCGCCCACAGTTCAATGCTGGACACAAAAATTCCATTTTCTTCCGTAAAAACTAAAGTCTCCTCCCACCAGCCCAGGAGCAAGTTGGCATATGTAGAGGCACATGGATTCCCTATGGCTGTGCCCCTGAGCTGGTGGAAGTGTTTTCCATTAAAAATAAAAAAATTGTGAGTCAAAGAAAACTCTAGATGATCCAAAATGAATGAGCGATACTGAGTCCCCCGTGAGTGAAGAAAATGTCCCACTGCTATAAGACCCCACTGATGTGGTATTGAAGAGTATACAGCTTCCACGTCTATGGAACATAATATCACATCTTCCTCCAGGCTCACCCCCTCCAGTCTACGCAACAAGTCAGAGGTGTCCTGGATGAAAGAGGGAAGTGCAGTCACAAAAGGTCTCAAGATTTTATCCAGATAAACCCCTAAATTTTGACAGAGGCCATTAATTCCAGAAACGATTGATCTACCTCTCAGTGGGGACAGGCCCTTGTGGACCTTAGGCAGGGTTATATATAAAACATAACTTTTAATGTTAAAAGATAAAAAGCACACAAGTGTAGGACATCCACTAACATATACAAACAATATAGACTACTATAAACTGATAGTCACACCAATCTTACTTGTGTGGGATGGGGGTATACTGTCTTAGATCAACCATGACCAGTTAATCCCCTCATACACCGAGTATGGTCATGGTACCCACATGTGAATCTGGGTTAATTCATCCCTTCTATCACAGCTATGAGAGATCAAACTGCGATCCCACTGTCAGTTATGGTGCCCCAGGACTCAAAATATCTTAGCTGTATCTCAATAGCGATTTCCAAACACTCCACAGACCCCGTGGTAACAGACTAATATCATCTGGAGTCAGGAATGTAGTCACTCTCAAATACTTTTGACCCCCATATTTGGGGTTATATACAGTTAGAGTTGCACCACACTGATAACCTTGGGAAAAGGGGAGTCTATCCATATGTCTACACAAAGACCATCAGTGGACTATTAGTATAGCTGAACTTAAATGAAAGATGTCGATGTGGGAAGGCATAACACATTTCTCGCCTCCCAAATCTACAATAACACCAGGTCACAGCTATATCCCTCTTTGTTTGTATCATATAATCATATTAGGGCAGGGACTAAAAAAATGTTGCCACTCAAACATAAAGGGGTTGGTAACTAAATACACAGTATCCAACACTGTTTGACTAAAGCTCTATGTGTTTCCCCCCTAGACAGTGTTCAGACTGAGCAAAAAGAACCTTAAGCAAGGAATCAAACTGGACATGCCTCTTGCACCGCAGCGTGCAAGCGGAAGGTGGTGCAGAGACCAGAACAGGCAGAGACGTTACACTGTATACCTCCAAAATAGTAGACTTGATCCATCTGGCCAATGTGTCATCCACTTCTTGGTGCCTGAAAAGAGTACAAATACATTTCCCTGTTTTCTGAAATCTTTGGTTCTATCCAGGTAGGTCACAATAGTTCTTTTAACATCTGTGTGGTAACGTATCTGTTCTTCTGTCTTAGGATGAGGATAGAAAACTGATAAGAAGAATTCTTTATTAATATTCTGAAAAGAAGGAACTTTAGGTATGAAACTCGGCAAAGTTCTCAGGAGGACCCCACTGGGCAAGAGTTTTAAGTACAGGTTTCTTTAAGATAAGGCCTATAGTTCTCCCAGCCTTTTAGCAGATGTAATTGCTACAAAAAAGCCACTTTACATGATAACCATTTTAGGTCTATGTCCTGGATTGGTTCGAATTGATGGGATGCCAGAGCATTGAGAACAACAGATAAGTCCTAAACAGGCACAGGATATTTCACTTCTGCTCTCAGATTCCTAATTGCTTTGAAAAAGAAGTAGAGTCACCATTTCAAGTCTTCTCTTGTAGCTTGGTCTAAATTTATTTTTGTATTCATCCTCTTCATATCTTCATTCCAATGACGGAGCATATTGTGTTGGAGACTCCAGCTGTGTGCCATAGCCCAATGTACTGCGTCTATCGAGGCTACTAACAACCAGAGATGAGCGAAGTATTCAAAAATTCGATTCGGCAACTTCGCCGAATTTCGCAATACAATTCTATTTGATCCAAATTAAATTGCGGCAAATCGCGTAACAAAAACAGCTATTTATTGTCTGCAGACAGCCGTGGTGGGCGGCAAACTGGCGGAACCCCAAGGTGATAAAACCCTCGATCGGTTATGGAACAGGATGTTAACTGTCAGTTACATTTAACACCTTAGATGCAGCAGTCAAACATGCCATGTGCACTCACGAAGGGGTTAAAGGGATGTGACATCACAGGGCTGGCTGCTGATTGGCTGCACACATGACATTGTGGGTGATCCCGCGTTCCCAGAGTTCCTTGCCCCATGTCCTAATATGTACAGTAGCCATTCTGAAATAAATGCGAATCGTTACCACGAAGCGTGAGGAAATTTGGATTTGATGCGAATCGAATATTTCCTGAAATTCCGATCGAATTCCACTTCTGCAGCTTCGATTCGCTCATCTCTACTAACAACCACAAAGTCTTCATGATTTGATGAATCGTAGATAGTGGGGATTTGATTAAAACTTTTACTGCAGCTTGAATTTTTTGAATTTTCTTTTGAGGAAGAAAAAGAGCTTGCAATTCTGTGTTATTATGAAGCCTAGAAAAGATTTTGAAGTTTCTGGCAGGAAGTAGGACTTTTCCCAGTTTATCTGGAATCCAAGTTCTCTCAGAAGTGTGATAACTACTTTGAGGTGATCTTGCAAAAGAGATTCAGATGGAGTGCCTATCAACCAATCACCAACATAGGGTAAAACTTGAATTGCTCTCAACCTCGGAGTTGCTACTACTACTACTACTGCCACTGAAGACCATTGGAGAGGAAGTTAGACCAAAAGGGAGTGCTTTGAACTGGTAGTGACAGATTGATCGCTATCCTCAGGAATTTTCTTGCGTGATACGACATACCTGTGTTATCAGGGAAATCCTTAAGCCGAAGTAGGTGCTCATTTGAGACTGTGAGCGTTTCCTGCTGCCTACTCCTCCTTCAGTTTTCCCACCACATGCGCACTATGTGCCGGAGAATGCTGTGCTGACAGACTCCGGCTGGAGTCGTGACTATAGCCACTTCAGTTTGCAGTACCTTCGGCTTCTTCCTTCCATTACTACCTAGCAAATAGCTAGTCTTACAGTAGCTCTCTCTTACACCAGAGGAGTCTCCAGACCCGTTATAAACAGCTATCTGAGAATCTCAGACCTAGTCTGTATAAAAGAAACCCCCCTCCCCCTCTTTGGGCCACTTAGGAAAAAAATCGAGGACAAATAAAAACACAAAGCTATAGTGGAGAGGGGGATTCTTATACCATTAATTATGCTAATTAACTGTCTCATTGCCATGTAGGTGGGCCGGTCCTAAGAGGAATTAAAGGCGTGGATAAAGACCTATCTGTGCTCCCGCAGGACGAATAAGAAAGGGCTATTCCCATCTCATCCACCATGAATGGCTGAGATGGAATTAACCCATTAAAAACACGTGCTTCAGACCAGACAAATGATCACCCCTTTACAATAAGTTTTTATAGGTTTTCAAGTTTATAAAATAAACTGAGAACATACATCTTACAGAACAGTAGTGCATAACAAAGTAAATATTTGCTACATTAATGAGTAACAGACAAGTAGATACATGCTAAGTAATGTAGCCCCAAAGGGGATGTCCAATGGTGTATGATGTCCTCTAATAGGACACCAAGGAGATGGAAAAGGGGAGGGCATAGGTAGGTAAGCTCACAATCTCGGCGAGAATAATAGCAAATTAACCAGTTAATTGCAAGCCTGAGAAATCTTTGCAGGCCTTGAGTTCAACTGGTTTCAGCAACTTTAGTATTAAACAGACAAAATCATATAGCTCCAGAAAGGTAGTTCTGCTCGGAGAGTGCGTTAAAATAATAAAATAACCAATACCCACCAATTTAAGATACCACCAGTTCAGGGCCATTGTCAGGGAAGAAGCTAGCAGGGTATGACATACTAATCAGTGGGGATCCACCTGTTGGGAACATCACTAATTATAATGATAGGGGTCCAGTTACCCTATCCGAATGGAGCAGGAGGTTAAAACTGTGGTGAATTGGGACTGGATACATGGAAATCTATATTTATCATGTACTCTGTCCTGTTAGCAAACCGTTGTCAGTACATACGCGGTCCCAAGGAGCTAAACTTGTGGAATCAAACATTGTACTAAGAAAATGAGCACATCCCCTTTAAGTGGCAAAGTAATAAACGATGTTCTGTGAAACAATTCCCTGCAATTCAGGCTGTGTATAGCTATAGTAGTCACACAGAGAGCAGAAATGGCAGCACTACCTCAGATGTACTGGCATAATACAGGAAGGATGGCAAGCACCTTCCAGCAGTGAGGGCTGTGCCTGGTCTGCTTCCGGGTGAGCTTTCACTTTCCCTACTGCACGAATCGCTTCCTGAGGTCAGTGGCCCCGTAGGAGGACGGTGTGCTTGAGAGGCGTCAGACATTTTCTGACTGCTGGAGGTTGTTGTGTACCGAAGCTGGGATAAGTGCCCGGAGGGTAAGCGCGCCCGTGTATGCCAATTCCCTGTATACGTGTTCTTGTGATTCGTCCGTGGCAGCTGTGCCAGGTGGTGACGCGGAGTTTTCTCCTGTTCTCACTACATTACTTTACTTCAGCGGAAGTCGGTACCGGAGGCTGCCAATACAGGCCGGTACTGTGGTGCTAGTTCATGTTTCACCTACATTGGACTGCAGTACTGGGAGCGGGCACAGGCTTCCGTGCCAGTGTCCGGCTCCTATATGATCCCTCGTGTTATTGTGTAATCCGCCGGAGTGTTTGTGGGCACTGGACTCACTCTTGTGCGGTTTGGTCGTTGACGTCATTCCTTTCCTTTTCCTAAACAAAACACATAATTTCCAGCTGGCAGCTTCTGGGCGATACTCGGCGGCGGGCAGAGGAGCGCAGCTATGTCTGTACTTTGTACCATCTTCTTGTACTGTATGCACGGCATTAAGAACCGACCACTGGCAGTTTTCTAGTCAGGTGTGACATCACGGTGTTACCTAACTGTTTTTGATGACTCAGTGCAGTGTTAACGGAAAGGATAGATAACTGACACTTTACAGATATTAGGTATTAGTTGACTTCTCTAATCTTGTTGGTCCATCTTATATGTACAGGGGCCTCTTTGACATATGTCAAGGGAGATCAGGATCAGTAGGTGTATTTCAGCTGCCTAGTCCTGTTTCTCCCAGTTCAGTACATACGCACTGCTCAGATGAGTAAACCTAGATATGTAAATTGAGTCAGACGAGATATCTGCTTGTTTGGCCTATTTAAGGTCACATTTGGATGCCCTGATATGCCTCTGGGAAACATAGTGGAATAAAATAAGTTTGTACGCCCAAGAAGTTTGTTGTGCAGAGTCATGCAAGATTTTAGTCTGCACATTAAGAAATGCATAGTAGCCTTGGAAACCAGATCAGAAGGGGACATGCTCTTAGTGTTTTCATGAGGAAAGGGGATCCACATAAAACACACTAAAGTGTGTATGGCGCTATTCAGTTCAGTGGGTCTGTGTGCAGTTTGTCAGACTTGGACTGCACAATAGTTGTTGAACTTGGATGTCACCTGAATGGCATCGTGTGTAAAACACAGTCTGAATGAAACTCATGGCATCATAGTGAGTTATGATGCAGTGTGTTCCCGAACGACTGGATTGCTGTAGTACTGAACTATAATGCAGTGAGTTCATGTTCAGTCTGGGAAATACGACCTACACATTGAATTAGGATTGTACAATCAATCAAATAAATTTTATTAATTTGGGATTTCAAAGAATTGGGATTCTGGTTTTCATCAGGATCGTGAAATCAGAGTTATCCCCAGAGTCTAATAATATTGGGATTTTATTTTGTAGTTTTGCAAAATTGCCCAGCCCTTCATAGACACTGTTTCATGGACAGACCATAATTTGGTGAATAAGTCCTAAGACTGTTCACATCGTCAGTGGCATTCCCATTGTTCTGTTCCATTATAGGAACAAAGAACCAGGAAGCGATCCAAGGACAAATCTTGATGGACCCCATTGGGTTTCTGTTTTGGTGTCCATCATCTCATAAAAATAGGAACAAATGCTAAAGCTTCCCATTAACATAAGATTTTTAGCTTCACCAATGCTGTTGGCTATCATCTTTACGAATTGTCCCACCGTCTCTGGCAACTAACTGAACTGGCCTATCTAGAAATCCGTTTACGAAACAAAAAAAAAAAGCACCCCCTGGGACTTGCACTAACTGTCAAATAATCAACCAAATTCAGCTGCTCATGTCATACACTTTTACTTTCACTGGAAATCAAAATCGCCACGAAGCCCACATTTTAAGCAACAAGAGTCTACTATTGGCAGCTCACATTGAATTGTCAGTGGTTGGCTGAAATGTCTACAGTAGGTTTTTATTTTGTGTGTGTGTGGTCAGTTTATAATCTATGACCAAGGACTGCCATGATCAAGTAGATAAATTTTCAGTCAGGAGGTTATGCTCCTTCCCTTATGTTGAGATCGCAATTGGTTTGGCCAGATGTAGAGATTACAGCTGAAAGTGTCCTGTAGCTTCAGATATGGGACATGGCTCTATTGAATAGGTTGAATAGTTTTGATCCAGAAATTTTGTTCTACCCGTTGACATGCCTGATATATACACCGATCAGGCTTACCATTAAATGGTGAAGTCAGTAATACATTATGTCACAAGTGAATTGTCTGTTTTTGAAACTGATGTGTTGGAAGCAGAAAAAATAGGCAACTGTAAGGATTTAAGTGACTTTTTCCACGAGCCAAATTTTGATGGCTAGACGACTGGGTAAGAGCATCTCCAAAATAGCAGGTCTTTGGGGGGTATACCTAGTGTGCAGTACCAACTACCTGTTTGCCCATGGAGGTTCAATCAGTGAGCCCTTATGACCCAAAGCCACTGAAAAGCTAGTGTAGCAAAAAATTATTGAAAAAGTTTATGCTGGCTATAATAGAATGGTGTCATTGAAAATATCCACAAAGGGAATTGCTACATAGCTTTTACTCCTGTTAATATCTCTTACGTTTGCTGTAATTTGTAAGGTTACTTGCTTCTTAGCTGTCTCAGCCTGTCCAGTCACACCTTATAAAACAGACATAGCAAGCCTCTCCCAGCAGCTAACCATTGAGGTACGTCGTGCCACGAGCAGGATCTACCACTGGGAAAAGTCTAGTTTTTCTTGAATTAAGCCTGGTTTATTGGATAAAAAAAATAAAATCTCATTGAAACACATCAGGACCAAATAAGTTTTATATTGTAATTATATTTTTCCTAATAACTTTATGTCTATATTTAATGCTTATAGTTTGTAACACGATAATGCTTGTAGATAAATCTGATTTCTTGAACTTTTGTTTGGTGTTTAGCGGCATATTTGATGAAGTGTAATATTGCTTGCCTTCAGTTGGTATTTTATGTATTCCATGTCTGTATCAGTTATTTTATCAGTCCTAATACACTGTTTCTCCAAAAATAAGCCCTAGCTTGATTTTGCAGGGTTTTTGGAGTAGGCATGAAATATAAACCCTTCTCCAAAAAATAAGCTCTAGCTACAGTCAGTGCCTACGGTGCTAGATTGTCACGTGACATCACTGACATCATGGAGACGGAGAATAGGCATACTATAGCTCCCAACCTAGACAAGTGCCCTGCTACCTCCCACTTTGACATAGCAAAATCCGCTCACCTGCTCCAGTGTCCCGCATCCAGCCTCCCGAGTTCCGCCTTCTGGCTGCTACACTTCTATGGGCTTTGCTACGTATGTGACCAGTCCACAGACGTAGCCACTCCACTACACCACCTCCCTAGTGTAAAGGAGAGAAGATAGAGAAGGCATGGTGCCACTGCCACACAAAGTGCATAAAAAGAGAGAGAGGGTGCCAGTAAGTTTGTTTAACCCCTAGACTAATCTGGCTATTTACTTTGCTTTATCTGATACCCAGTGCTGCAGTCATCTTAATTAAAGTCAAGCACTGGCGATTTACAACTGCTCCTGTAGGAGTCATAAGTGCCATCTCCATGCTGAGCTTATTGTCAGGGAGTTACACTGTGATAAGGGAAGCTTTTAAGACTTTTATCATCACTTTTATCTACAATAGTTAACTCTTTATAGTGACCATAGTAAAACGCATTGTGCTTGCAGAACTTGCTCCCTTCAGCTTGTGGATGTTTGCTCTGTCCCAGCAGGGAGCCTAGCTAGAGATAACAGAAGCAGTTAGTTATACAGCCCTCTGCTATACTACACTACTGGTTAATTTACACTTGGACTTGAGGTCCAAAAAATAAGCCATGCTGGATATAAAACCTAATTTTTAGTTAAAAAAAAAACAAAAAAAAAACAACTATATAAATGTGTAGCCCCTCTAATCAAAAGAACTAGAAAATCTAATTTTAATATGTTTATGTGCAATAGTATATATAAAAAATTTTCAATTTAATTATCAAATAAGGCTACTTATTTTAAGCCTTATTTGTCCTGAAAAAACATGGTGAGATATGCAAAGCCATTAAAAAGATATTTCTGTGTAAAGCAATGCATATCAAAGTGCTAAATTTGGCCTTTGCATTGGGGAAACAGTGACACTTGGTCTTGAAAGGGTTAAGACCCACTGACACTGCACCATCAATTGTGAATGTAAGTTAGGGTAAGGCCCTAACCATTTTACAAGATTCATCCAGAGCGAATCAGAAAAGATTCTGATTCGCTGCGGTGCCTGTCTTATTTTCGGAGAAACACAGTATTTATTGCACTGTGAACCACACTTATAAAAAATATGTCCTTTCCCTGTCAAAAAAATTGAAGAGTTGACTGAACTGCTAAAAAATTTGGTATTGTCAACTTTTTGTGGCTTTTAACTCTTACTACTTATCCACTAAAGAAAGTGATGTTGACTAATTGAGGGAAATTTATCAAGTCATGAAAAAATCCCAGGTTTTTTTTTTTTTTTTTTGCAAGTTGGGCTTTCTCTTTAATGCTGCCCTCTCCACTTTCCTAAAAGGGTGTGTGGTGTTGGCAGGGCCACATTATTGGTGTAAATGATGCTTGAAATCTATGTCAGCTATGAGCAGGCACAGATTTCGATGTTGGCGCACACCACCCCTGGAGGCGGAGGTCTTCATTAATCTCCATCATTGAGGAGTAAAAATATCTACACCTATTGTATACTGGTTGCTTCGAGCTACGTTTGCCCATATTGTTTTGAAGTAGGATCTATTTTATTTTGCTTTACAAACACACTTGGGAGAATTGTAACATCAGTTTTCTGACATAAAAGAGGCGCATTGCTGGCATACAACTGTTTGTACCTAAAAATTGCATCCCTTTATCCATTTTCCCACCTGCTTGCTGCCATTGAGAAAAGTGGACAGAACAGGACAAGGATACCTCTGTGTGAAATATTTAAAGAAGAACAATGGAATTTTTTTATTCATTTATGTGCCTGCCCCCCCCCCCAAAAAAAAAAAAAAAAAAATATATATATATATATATATATATATATATATATATACAGTACAGACCAAAAGTTTGGACACACCTTCTCATTCCAAGAGTTTTCTGTATTTTCATGACTATAAAAATTGTAGATTCACACTGAAGGCATCAAAACTATGAATTAACACATGTGGAATTATATACTTAACAAAAAAGTTTGAAACAACTGAAAATATGTCTTATATTCTAGGTTCTTCAAAGTAGCCACCTTTTGCTTTGATTACTGTTTTGCACACTCTTGGCATTCTCTTGATGAGCTTCAAGAGGTAGTCACCTGAAATGGTTTTCACTTCACAGGTGTGCCCTGTCAGGTTTAATAAGTGGGATTTCTTGCCTTATAAATGGGGTTGGGACCATCAGTTGTGTTGTTCAGAAGTCAGGTGGATACACAGCTGATAGTCCTACTGAATAGAGTGTTAGAATTTGTATTATGGCAAGAAAAAAGCAGCTAAGTAAAGAAAAACGAATGGCCATCAATACTTTAAGAAATGAAGGTCAGTCAGTCCGAAAAATTGGGAAAACTTTGAAAGTGTCCCCAAGTGCAGTGGCCAAAACCATCAAGCTCTACAAAGAAACTGGCTCACATGAGGACCGCCCCAGGAAAGGAAGACCAAGAGTCACCTCTGCTGCGGAGGATAAATTCATCCGAGTCACCAGCCTCAGAAATCGCAGCTCAGATTAGAGACCAGGTCAATGCCACACAGAGTTCTAGCAGCAGACACATCTCTACAACAACTGTTAAGAGGAGACTGTGTGCAGCAGGCCTTCATGGTAAAATAGCTGCTAGGAAACCACTGCTAAGGACAGGCAACAAGCAGAAGAGACTTGTTTGGGCTAAAGAACACAAGGAATGGACATTAGTCCTGTGGAAATCTGTGCTTTGGTCTGATGAGTCCAAATTTGAGATCTTTGGTTCCAACCACCGTGTCTTTGTGCGATGCAGAAAAGGTGAACAAATGGACTCTACATGCCTGGTTCCCACCGTGAAGCATGGAGGAGGAGGTGTGATGGTGTGCGGGTGCTTTGCTGGTGACACTTTTGGGGATTTATTTAAAATTGAAGGAATACTGAACCAGCATGGTTACCACAGCATCTTGCAGCGGCATGCTATTCCATCCGGTTTGCGTTTAGTTGACCAAGAAGGAGAGTGATGGGGTGCTACGCCAGATGACCTGGCCTCCACAGTCACCAGACCTGAACCCAATCGAGATGGTTTGGGGTGAGCTGGACTGCAGAGTGAAGGCAAAAGGGCCAACAAGTGCTAAGCATCTCTGGGAACTCCTTCAAGACTGTTGGAAGACCATTTCAGGTGACTACCTCTTGAAGCTCATCAAAGGAATGCCAAGAGTGTGCAAAGCAGTAATCAAAGCAAAAGGTGGCTACTTTGAAGAACCTAGAATATAAGACATATTTTCAGTTGTTTCACACTTTTTTGTTAAGTATATAATTCCACATGTGTTAATTCATAGTTTTGATGCCTTCAGTGTGAATTTACAATTTTTATAGTCATGAAAATAAAGAAAACTCTTGGAATGAGAAGGTGTGTCCAAAGTTTTGGTCTGTACTGTGTATGTGTGTGTGTGTGTGTGTGTGTATATATATATATATATATATATATATATATATATATATATATATATATAAAACTCAGCTAGTATTACCTTATTTAGTTATTCCTTTCTATCTGAAAAATCAGGGTCGTCTTCTCCCCAGTTGGGTCATGTGATCTCAGGGTGACCCCTTTAAAATAATATGGCTTTCTGTTCTCTCAAGGGGGTCACCATCTCAGGCAACAGACCTTTTTGTATGATTCGCACAGTGTGGACTGTACGCCACAGGCTGTCTGTGGGGGCAAAATCTGCTGTCACTATCTACTGCTGTTATAAAACAGCTCATGTCACACACCTATAATGACAGAGATCACAGTGCAGCCTCCCTGACTGTATATTTTTAGTCTCTTCGATTATTTGGGAAAGTATGTAAAGAAAAGTATAATTCCATTCTCCCCTTGCAGCACTGATAGTACAGTTGTAAGCCATGTACCGGGGTGGGCTCCCCAGGATACAGCGAAGACACAAACAAAAGAAGCGACTCCAACTCAATTTAGTAAAAAGAAGATTTTACTTAGTGTAGTAACACCCCTTTACCCAAAAACAACACTCCCAGATATTTACATACTCAGCCAGTAAGCTGAGGCCCTGGTGTTGTACAGCACGGTGCCCTCTAATGTACGCCTCCCATATACTCCAAGCTTTTACCTATCTGCAGGCTGCAACTAACCAGCCGCTTGTTACCTTTTTATCACCCTAGTCACAGGAACAATTTAGTTAGTGTGATAGGGGCACCGGCGGTATAACACAAGAGCTTACAAACTTATTAAAATACCCCTATTCCCCACAAACAAAGTACAACCAAGTAAATATAATAGTAGGTCAGCTTGCAAGCTGAAGAAATGTGACAGTGTATAAAATGTCGCTTCTAGACTTCCTTAGAAGCTCCTCTATGAGAGTTACAACTCTATAGAGTCTTAGTCCTTACTACCGTATAGGTAGATAATTCACCAATAGTGTGGCCTGTGAAGATGAGTGTGCCTAACTACAGTCCCTGACAAAAGTTCTGTCACTTATCCATGTTGTGGAATCAAAAGCTTATAACCTGACTTTAAATTCATCCATTGGTTTTAGAAATGACTCATATGAAAGCTGAAACCTTCCCAAATGATTTTTTGGTTAAGAAAATAAATTGGCTTCACTGCTGAAATATTGATCATTTAATGAACACAGAAAGGTCAGATTTTGGCAAGACAAAAGTTTTGTCGCACACATAAAGTAATGTGAAAATCAAACCAATAATTCTGTTCAAAAACAAAGATCTGTTTCATAACATTGGTGAATGAAGTTGTGGTGCTATCAGAGCCATATTTAATATTTTGTGTGACTTCCATGTGTTTCAACAATGATTCATACAATTTATTGATGAAGTCATCAGGAATAGAAAAGAATGCAGTCTTACATGCCTCCCAGAGTTCAGCAAGATTCTTTGGTTTTGTCTGCCAAGCTTCCTCTTTCATCCTACCCCAAACATGCTCAATGATGTTCATGTCTGGTGACTGGGCTGGCTAGTCGAGCACCTTGATCTTCTTTGCCTACAGGAACTTTAATGTAGAGATGGATGTATGAGATGGAGCACCATCCTGCTGCAAAACTTGACCCCTTTTATGATTGGGAATGTAAAAGGAAACTAATACTTCTTGATATTTTAGGCTATTGATATTGCCTTCCACCTTGCAAATGTTTTGCACACCCCTATACTGAATGTAACCCCAGACCATGATCTTTCCACCACCAATCTTAACTGTTTTCTGGGTGTATCTTGGATCTATAAGGGCTCCAGTACGTCTCCTGCAGTATTTGCGGCGGCTGTGGTGTAATTCAACTGAAGATTCATCTGAGAAATCCACCTTCTGCCACTTTTCCAGCGTCCATCCGTTTAGCAGGCTGTGGGCCTTGGCAAATGCCACACGTTTTTTTAATTGCCTTTTGTTTAGTGCTGGCTTCTGGGCACTGATTCGACCATGGAGGCCATTTCGAGACAGAATCCTACAAACTGTTCTAGTTGACACAGGGGCTTGAGGTGACCAGGTCTTTTGGGGCTCTGCTGCAGTGGAAGAGGGGCTGGCTTTTGATTTTCTAACCAACAAACGTTCCTCCTGAGCAGTTGTCTTGCGGGGTCTGCCGGACCTGGGCTTGTCAAAAACATCTCCAGTCTGTTCAAATCTTTTTTAAATTCTTTGTACTTGACGCAGAGACACATTAAAGGTGCCAGCCACCTCTGCAGTGGATCTGGTCTTCAGCCTCTTGATAATCAAGGCTTTGGTCGCAGGGTTGATTTTTGGCATATTGTCAGAGGTGAAGTTGCAGTTCAAGTGAAGGTCTGGGGTGCTGGAGTTCTTTTTATACACACCCACTAATTAACCGATCAATTAGTGAACACAGGTGGGGCTTTAAACTAGGATTGGGTGCATTATATGACAAGGCGACAAAACTTTTGTCTTGCCAAAATCTGACCTTTCTGTGTTCATTAAATGAGCAACATTTCATCAGTGAAGCCAATTTATTTTCTTAACCAAAAAATCATTTGGGAGGGTTTCAGCTTTCATATGAGTCATTTCTAAAACCAATGGATGAATTTAAAGTCAGGGTATAAGCTTTAGATTCCACAACATGGATAAGCGACAGAACTTTTGTCAGGGACTGTATTCTAACTACAGGTCCTTACGCAGTACCAAGCAATTTGGCGCCAAAAAGATAATGCGGTGCGTGTACGATTACTTCTCTTACTGACCCGGGTCTGTTGGGTACCTTTAGCCTTTGTCTGGAACAGCTGAAAGCGGGGCTCATCCAGAAAACATGTGGTCTCACTGACAGGGCCTCTTCTCAGCTGGGTCCTTGATAGCAATCTTCTCCTTAGGATGCTGTCTGAACAAACCCTGGAACAGTCTCTGCTTCAGGTCCACCTTGCTATATTTCTGATCCCTTAGGAATCCTCCTTCTCACACTTCAGTCCTCCTCCTTCTACAGCTCAAAGCGCACTCCCAAGATGGCTGCCACACACACTCTGCTCCTCCTTCTAGTTCCACCTCTGCAGAACAGGGTCTCCATGTCACTACTCCAGGGAATTACAGAATTAGTCTTTTCCCATTTCTGAGGTAACAGTGGCCTCTTGTGGCCAAACAACCAAATATCAGTTTATAAAAAAAACAAAAAACTTATTTATAGAAACAGGTACATTCACAACATGAGGGCTGTTTCCCCATCTTACACAGTCCTCCAGCTGCCCATGTGATTCTGTACTGAGGCATCATGGGATTGATAACACAGCAAAGAGAAAGAGAAATATAAAAGTCAATATGAAGTCAGATCAGGAGCTAAGCTAAGCTAAGGAGAAGCTGGATTGTACAGATATGAGGGCAGTATACATGAAAGAAGCCTGGGGAGTGAAGGACAGCCAGGTGAGGGGTGCAGGGGTGAGAAAAAAGGGTTTTCCCTGAAGTGCTTCTTTAACGTCTGTTCACATCACGTTTTGATCATCTGTTGAACGCATCTGATTTATTTTAATTTAGAGTCACTGCTAAATAAAAATGTTTCCGTTTATGGCCTTTTTCTTTTCTTTTAAAAGGATATAAAGGAGAAACCAAAGCAGAGCAGTTTTTTAACTCCTTGATAACACGGTCAGTTGTATGAGGACTCATTTTTTGCAGGACAAATTGTACTTTATAATGGTGCCATTTAATATAATATACAATGTTCTTTTCTTTTCTTTTTTTTTTTAATGTTTTAAACTCTGTACTGCAGTCCACGACATTCCCTATGTAACTACTGAAGCCTGCTACAGACAGGCTTCGATAGCTACATTACTATGGCAAGGTTCAAAAGACTCTAGGCCAGTGGTTCTCAACCTGTGGGTCGCGACCCCGGCGGGGGTCGAATGACCAAAACACAGGGGTCGCCTAAAGCCATCGGAAAATACATATTTCCGATGGCTTTAGCCGCTGAGAAGTCGCGCTATTCAGCTGGAACGCACGTCGTTATGGATGTGCGTTCCAAACTGAATGCCTTGCGCATGCGCGGATGCCGGGTCTGTTACAATGATGGCGGCCGCTCTGCTGCAGAGCGGTCACCATAGCAACCGGGCCTCCGCTGTACAGCGGAGTCCCGGAGCTAATGCCCGCGATCAGAGTCTGACCATGGGCATTACTTACTGTATCTGTGAGTAGCCCCCCCCCCCCCCCCCCCGGGCTGTAAAAACTGCCCCCCGGTCCCCACCGGCCCCATACCTGTTAAATTGCAGGTCGACTTCCCGCGCGGCGAGATCGCGGGAGTCGACCTGTTCCGGTGACAGCCTGGAGCCTAATGAAGGCTCCCAGGCCTGTCACTGGGATACTACTACTGAGACTGGTCTATGACCAGTCTCAGTAGTAATGTACAGAATCTCCCATAGACTGCAATACACTATTAGCCCCATGAAGGGAGGGGGGCTAAAAAAAAAAAAGTTCTAACTCACCCACTTTCCCTAGAATACATATAAAAGTACAAAATTACTGTGAAACACATACACATTAGGTATCCCTGTGTCCGAAAATGCCCGGTCTACAACCTTATAAAAATATTTTTCTTGTAGGGTGAACATCAGAGCGGGAAAAAAAAATCAAAAGTGCCAAACCGCCATATTTTTTGCTGTTTCGCCTCTGATTTGAATAAAAAGTGATCAAAGCAATAGACATTCCCCAAAATGGCATAACTAAAAAGTACATCCGGCCCTGCAAAAAAAGACGCCCTATTCCTCCCCGTACAGCTGCAGGGCCACCTGTCAATGTGACCTTGCAGCTGTTGCAAAACTACAACTTCCATGTATTAGACATTTTACCACATTTTTTTGTCTTAAAATATTTTTCCCTATTTTCCTCCTCTAAAACCTAGGTGCGTCTTATGGTCCGGTGCGTCTTATAGTCCGAAAAATACGGTAAATATTATAATATGACTCAAGCCCATATTAACCAGAAGCTTGGCCATTACTGCTCTCTGTCTTTATGTGAAGTCAGGCTATCGCCACTGTTAAGCGATATATTTATATGAACAATGGCCGTGTGGCATCTATTTTGTTTTTGGTCTGTATATGAGGGGCTATTACAGTTATAGTGACGCCACACAGGTAATAAGATTACTCATATGGGGGGCACTATTACTGTAATAATTCTCAATTTCCCCATAGTTAATAACATTACCTGTGTAGGGGGTAGATCACTATGTTTAAATTATGTTTGATTTGTAGCAATTAGAATACATAATGCATATCAGGTATTTACATTCCGAATCATAACTGTAGCAAAATTACAGTTTTGAAGTAGCCACCAAAATTATTTTTTGGTTTGGGGTCACCGCAACATGAGGAACTGTATTGCGGGGTCATGGCATTAGAAAGGTTGAGAACCACTGCTCTAGGCTGTCTTGGTAATGGGGTGGCTCCTGCGATATTCTCCATGACAGAACAAAGAGAAAGTGAAAGTAACCACCCATCTGAGTGGTCAGATGCCTGTAGTTAGTCATCTCTGATTATAGGCACCGCCGTCAGGTACTTGATGTATAAGAGCACATACCCCATGGCACCCACTGACATACATAACAAACGTTGCATGATGTGATAATCTTAATAAATTTCTCCCACTGCACCTAATGAACACACGTAAAGTCAATATAAGTGAGTGTTTGCAAATAACACAATAATGCAGGTGGAATCTTACAAGAAGAATCTATGGTAGGCTAGTGTAGAATAAACTGCATCTTACAAGGATGTACTATAGAAATGACATCTGAAACCACATACAACACACTTCAAGACGATTATGAAATGCCTCAGACCATGTATTGAATTTTTTTTTGTATTTTTTTTATTATTAATATATTAAATATGGTGGTACTATTACATTGGCTGATCCCAGTCAGGATGAGCGCTGATCAGTGAGAGACCTGTCGATCAGTGCTTGTTTGCATTGACCTATTTACATAGACCGATGGGAGTCGATTGATCACTACTGCTGCACTGTTTATCACCAGTAAATCCCTGCTTACAAAGGCCAATGTGCTGTAGATAATCCCACATCTTTTGTACTACATAAAAGATGCAATCAGCTGACCATCAAGCATTTGACACAGAAAGGTGCCTCTAGCAGCTCCACAACAGCATATAAGTGGTTTAGAAGCAATTTTAGGGGTGGTAGACTGCCTTTAATCAAGTTCTTAGAAACCTTTTTAAAACTATCCCAGTGCAAAAAAAATTGTGGCATATTGTAGTTTTTACACTGGGCACCAGAGTTATCTCAGTGGATGTCACTTCCTGTTTTCTGCAGTTTACTTTGCTGTATAGATTGACAAAATCACACCGACAGCTTGAAAATTTCTCTGATTTACTGTAAAAGTGAAGCTGGCGACTTTTTGCCCACGCTGTGATTACTTGTGCTCATATTCTTAATGTAAAAAAAAGTTCGCAGTGTATATTGTATTTGTGATAACATGGTTACACTCCTAGTTTGTACAGTATAAGTATCATCTAGTATCTGAATTACAGGTTTATCCAGTGCTCTGTCCTGCATACATTCTATTTCAGGTCCTGACAAGCTGACACTCACACTGTGACTAAGCAGTATATAAATCAGATATGTTATCTGGTTAAAAAACCCCAATATGCTTTAGTCTCTACTATAGAATTCATATAATATACGAGGGAGTGATGTTCGTTTAGGATAGGTCTACACAATAAGTTGTGTTGCATTGCATTGAAATTCGGGACCCACCTGCAACTGGCCCTCTGAGCAAATACTGATCACACCGGAGAGCACTAGCTTTGGAAAAATAGCTGCCCTCATAATCATGTACAGGAAATAGATTACATAAGAAAATATACATAGATTTGAAGAAGACATGTTTTGGTATACATTCCCTTTAAAGGGTTTGCCACCCTAGTTGCTCCAGTAAATATGCAAGGTTCACACTTCCATTGCATTTCCATTGTTCAGGTCCGTTGGGGAAACCCAACAATGAAGAAGCAGATCGCTAAAACATCGGTTACACGCAGAGCCCGATGGACCCCATTGACTATAATTGTTTTGAAACTGACACCGGTAGAGGAAAAAGTTCTCCGTGCAGGACTTTTTTCTCCAACGATTTTCATCAGACCCTGCGACAGAGTATTTTCATCTTGGACATTTATAGTAGTTTTTCAGAACTCTGAAGTGAGTGGTCAGGGCCACTAATGTGTGACCACCTTTTGGGTCCCTGCGGTATACCATAAATGTTTGAGATGCAAATATAGCTTTAAAGGGAGTCTATAACCTTCCTTAACCCCTTCAAGCTGCCACCATAGCGCTGTAGACATGCTTCCATATCATACCTTCATTATCTGTCACAGTCCCATGGATGCCAAGAAAAGAGGTTTTCTTTATTACGCAAATTAGGTGCTTGGAGCACAGGAGGCGTTCCAAGAGATCTCTGAGCACAGTTCTCTCCGTTGAAAACATGCTCCTGTATGCTTTGTTCCACACCCCTGGCCAGTGGGAAACGATTGTCCCGTGTGATGTCATCGCCTGCTTGGTTCCCACTGGCCAGGGGGTGAAACAAAGCATACAGGGGCATGTTTTCAATGGAGAGAGCTTTGCTCAGAGATCTCTCCCCTGTGCTCCAAGCACCTAATTTGCGTAATAAAGAAAACCCCTTTTTCTTGGCATCCATGGGACTGTGACACATAATCAAGATATGATATGGAAGCATGTCACAGGTGATAGACTCCCTTTTAATATTTTTTTTGTTTTTTATTATGAAGTTGCATCAGTTTCAAAGATCATCCTCCTCTGTCAACTTTTTCCATAGACTTTAATGGGTAGAATTGCGGCCATCTCTTTGAAAAGTCTATACATGTATTTGTTAGTTGCTTCATCTTGCAGTTCTAGAGGTAGACCCCCTACATATCAGAGATATATTTATTTTGTGGGGTAGGTAGCTCGGTAGCAGCAATGGTGCGGACCCAACCAGTCAGAGACAGGGACACAAAATCTGGTGCAAAGAGGTTTATTTAGAAAAACAGCAAAATAAATAAACCTTCATGTCACGTACAAAAAATAAGCAAAATAAAATACAGCCTTAACTTCAGGCAAAAAGCAAAACAAAACTCTTGCTCGTCCAAGCTCTAACTAGTACAAAACGAGGCTAACTATATGTGTGGCTTACTTCCGGCCACACGGACAAACAAAACAGCACAGTTAGGTCTCACCAGAATCAGCATAGGAGGACAGACCCAGGCGCCTCCTCTCACTCCCAGGATCTGCCCTGAAGTGCAGGCTCTGCAGCCTTTTATGGCCCAGTAATGAGCTCAGGACTCACACCTGGGCTGAGGCTTACTCAAGACCCGCCCTGGACCAGACATGAGTCAGAAATCTGGGGCTGATATAGCGGGACTCCAGCACTCTTCTGGTCACCTTCTCACCATATATATAGTGCAAAATCCTCTTTTATGATATATTTGTCCAAGAACTGTAGGCCGTGTTACGAGGGTAGAGCATATAATAGGAGGCATGTTCGGTCTCGACTGAAGCCATATAATGATATATCAGAGGGCTATACATTTCTTGCCAGAGTCAGCAGAGGAAGCAGGAAAACCATTCTCAAAATGCCATATGAATGTGAGGGTGAAGCATCTGCCTGCCTAGGAGTGAGCAAAAAGCTACAAAGTGATTGCACTCTGGGGAGGTAAAGGATCCCTTGGTATTACAAATCTGATCTTGTCAGGACCGTAATAACATGTCCATTACTTAAGTAATGAAAACACTGAGAATGCAAACAAGCTAACCTTTGCATGTAAAATGTGGCAGTAAGCTTATGTACAAACACTACTACATTGGTATTGTAGCATAGCTGTTAATTGCACCTAATGGGGTTACAAATAGTCCAGTGATTTTTTTTTTTTTTCATGGTTAAAATTCTCCTGTGTCTCATGGCTGTCATGGCGGCCATTTATGAAGAAGTCTGAGTCAGACCAGGAGTAGGAGTCAATGGTCTGGTCTACCAAATCCACAGCACTGCTAGAATGGGATTTTTATCACTAGTAATTGATACGTTAGGGTAGACCTTATGAGAGGGGATTAAATGAGCAGACACCATAATAAATATTTAACTTTCATTTTGGGGGGATTCATCAAAAATGGAGAGGCTACCCCCCACACACTTTTGTAAAAGTATCGAGGACGACACTTAGTCATTGATTTGTGACAATTTTACACCACCTTTGTTGCATATGGAATTTGATGATCCCCCCCATTGTCTATAAATGATTCCTATTGAGATATTGTTATAGTATGCGTGGACTAATAGAGGCCCTTTCACGTCCTCATAGATGTTTGGTATTGTATACTGTATAGAAAGCCGACAGTGTGATGAATTCAGCACGCTTTCAGCTTTCCCGGTATGCGCCCCAGTTCTGGAGATATTGGTGCTGTTGACATCAACACCGATATCTCTTCACTGCCAGAAGGGCGGGCCTTACAGCCTGGTGTCATCATTGGGCTGTGAGGAACACCCCCCTGACAGTACTTTTCCATATATTTGTTCTGTGGGGAAGGGGGGGGGGGTGTTCCTTACTGCCCAGCGATGATGCTGAGCTGTAAGGCCTGCTCTTCTGGCAGTGGGGAATTATCGGTGCCGAAAATAACACCACCAGTATCTCCAGCACCGGGGCGCATATTGGGAAAGCTATCAGTGCTTAATTTTCATGCCACTAACCACAGTTGTTACATTTTGTGTTGCAGGTACTCCTTACAAGTTGAACCAGTTTGGCATTTACGCAAGCACAGTAACGTTTCCTCTAGAAAATCATATGTGAAGTGCTCAGTACAGGTAAAGTGTCTTGGTGTTAATGTTTTTAGGAGAGGTTCTAATTCTGTCTCTGATATTCTTCCCATGTGTCGCTGTCTCCCCTGGAAAAGTATTTTCCTTAATTTCGGACTATTCTGTCTCACAAAGGTTCTGGTTTAGTGGAAATGTGGTGTTTTTGTCCTCCGAAGAATTGGTTTTTACTGGGTTTAGCTTTTAGTAAACCTTCGCTTTTGCAAGAGGAAATTTTATTATTAGCAATACCCGAATATATTTCTTCTATCCTCAGTTATTCAGGTAATGGGGAAAAACAGCTAAATTACTAGTGTATGCTCTGCACAACACCATCAGCAGCAATGAGGAGTTGTTTACAGAGCAAGAATTCCTCTGTTATGCTTCTGGGAAATGTATGATAATCTGACAGCTGGTCGCTGACAAGGGAAATGGTTGTGTTCAGCTGTTGATTTATTCATGCGTTTCCAGAAGGAATAATAGGGAAATTGTACAAATGCAACACAGAAGAATTTATCAAACCCCACACTCCTAATTTCTTTTATCTAAAAGTTACAAAATAGGGTTTTGCAACATTTTGGGCTTATTCGTGCAAAACTTTGGCAACGTTTTGCATTTTTACTCTGCTGACTTCGCCGTTGAAAGCTGGATGGGGAAAGTGGGCGTGGTTAGCCTTTCGAGATGACTTACAACAGGTTTATCAAATGCAAAGTAAAGTTCTTAAAGGTAAACCAGCTTTATCTAACATTGTCCAACATTAGTTGCAAATTATGGCTAGGTAGTCTCCAGCAAAATTGACTCATGATAAATCTGCCCCTAAATAATAAGAGAGGATATTCTGTAATTACTTTAAACAGACATGTTAGGATTGCTGATGGTCTTCTCCTATAGACACTCTTATTTAGGACTCCATTATAACAACAATTGCACTTTAACCCCTTAGCGACCCAGGGTGTAATAGTACGTCCTGAGTCGCATGAGACGATGTATGGAGAGAGCTCAGGAGCTAAGCTCTCTCCCTACAGGGTGGATGGCAGCTGTATAATACATCCAGGACCCGCCGCTAACAGCAGCGATCGGTGCCTGCACCGATCGCGGCTGTTAACCCTTTAGATGTCGCGGACAAACGGGATCGCAGCATCTAAACTGCATGGGCGCCGCCATTTTTCACTGATTGCCTCCCTCCAGAACGTCATCGGAGGGCAGCGATCGGTTGCCATGACAGCCGGGAGCCTATTGAAGGCTCCCAGGCCTGTCATTACATTAGCTCTATTACACGATGCCAGAGGCATTAGATATCCCTGCGCTCCAAAATGCCCAAAATATTAAAATATTTATCCCATACGGTGAAAGGCGTTGCGGCGTAAAAAATCAAAATGGCCAAATAGCGTTTTTTTCAACACTTTGCTTCCTATAAAAAAAATGTAATAAAAAGTGATCAAACCATCAGATCTTTCCCCTAATGGTATCAATAAAAACGTCATGTTGTCCCGCTTAAAATTATGCCATACCCAGCTCCATACATTTAAATATGAAAAAGTTACAGGTGACACAATATGGTGGCACACAAATTTTTTTTCTATTTTGCAAAGTTTTTAATTTTTTAAAAGGTACCAAAACATTACAAATACTATATAAATTTGGTATCGCCGTGTTCGTACTGACCCGCAGAATACAGGTACCATGTCATTTGTACCACACAGTGAACGCTGTAAAAATTAAACCCATATGAAATTGGCGCAAATGCAGTTTTTATCCAATTCCACCTCATTCTGAATTTTTTTACAGCTTCCCAGTACATTGCACAGCATATTGAATAGTGACATTACAAATTACAATTTGTTTCGCAAACAATAAGCCGTCATGTGACTCTGTGAACTGAGAAATGAAAAAATTATGGCTCTTGAAATGTGGGGAGGGAAAAACGAAAATGCAAAAACAAAAAATGGCTGGGTCTTTAAAGGGTTAAAGGAAGTCTGTGACTAGGGTGAAGCATATTAAATCAACAACACGGGTTGGGCTCACCTGAATGTCACGCCCTTTTCCCCATAAAAATTTGTGCCTCCATTACAGAGATGTTCATTTATTTCACAATATGGAAATGAGCAATCTGGAGCACTTAGGGCATCTCCTTTCCTCCAAACTGCTACACCCCACACTGTACAATACACCTTCCTATTCCCTTCCCTGTTTCGACTGAAAGAGCCGGGCAACATTTCAGGTTCGTTCCCTGGCCCTGTCACTCTAAGAAGGGAGGGGGACTGATGGCATTACTGGACAATGTGGGACATAGGTGATTAGAGCAATAGAGCTGCTTTTTAAGTGCTCCAGATTGCTCATTTGCATATTGTTAAATAAATGTATATGAGCCTGACCTAACTGTGCGTGGTGACTCAGTGCCCCTGGGTTTGCATCCGACCAAGGGCAGCATCTCAATGGAGTTTGTATGTTTTCCCCATTTTTGTGTGGGTTTTTTCCACATGCCAAAAATATACTGATCGATAAATTGGCATTCTGTAAAACAACTGATCCTTGTGGGTTTTGGGGATGAAAGCCTGTACGGGAGCCACTAACGTCCCTACCCCAGCACTTTGAGCTCTTTGGTGAGAAAAGAGCCTTACAAATATTTGTCATTGTGTTGCTGGTTTAATATGCTTCACTCGGGTAACCGACTCCCTTTAAATACGTATACACAGACTGGTTTACCTTCGTGGAGTTGCAGATGGATAACTTGTTGTGATATACAGAACCAGGATAGTGGATATGATCCACATGCTTTCAACCCACAGCATGTCAATTTGAACTGCAGGTTTTCCCAGCAACTTTCAGGCCGGGGAATCCCATCCCCACTTTGTGGGAAAATACGGACACGCTGTGATTTCCAAAACCATTGCAGTTTTGGAAATTACAGCATGTCAGTGATACCTACGGAAATACTGTCAGTTTCCCTATCGGTGTAATTGAAGCAGAAAGTCCACAGAGGAAACCTCTGCGAACTTTCTGTGAAAAGCGCTGCGGGAAAAACCGCAATGCGTTGCCGCCGCGGTTTTTCACGCAGTGCTTTTTTTGCTGCGGGACACTATGTGGGGCCTTAACCTCACAGGGGTTGTCCAGGAATTGGAGCAACCTGTGCAGAGGTTGGGTCCCTATCACACAGTTGTCCATTGACATCATCAGTCCCTCTCCAACGACCGCATAAGCCACTGATTGGTCTCAGCAGTCACATGAGGAGTAGGACTTCCAGCAATGAGGACCAGACACAAGCCTGAATGGACAGTGAGTATGCTTTTTTTTTTTTAAATTTAATTTTGCACTTCCCCGGCCTCTAAATGGTTTGCTTCAGTACCTGAACAACCAATTTTAACCTTTACAGTGTAAAAGTTTGAAAGCGATTGTAGACATGATGTGATTCAAGCTTGCCTGCCGCTGGTAAAACAACCTCATATTTTTGGGTGTTTTTAGAAAAAAATTCCACTGAATTTCTGCACTGTAAGACACAGCCTAAGGCTGAGGTAACACGTTGCAGAAATGAAGCAGTTTTAGCTTTTGTGGAAACGCTGCAGAAAAAATGCAGTCTTTAACATTTCCAGCAAAATGAGGGTTGTTTCACACTAGCATGCGGGGACTCTGTCCCACATTCTGCTTAAAATAGGCAGAGAGAAAAGTCCTGCCAATTACAGGTGGAAACCCGGTGGAACCCCATTATAGTCTATAGTTTCCGCAAGTAACCGATTTTTAAGCGGATAGGATATAGGATTTCCGTTTTTCGGGTCCCCAAGCAGACCCGAAAAATGGAAATTTGAACGCTAGCGTGAACCAACCCTCAGTTTCCTGGAATTTTAGATGTGGAAACCTGTTCCCCCCCCTCCACCCCCCCCCATATAATTAAATGCAAAATGCAGTTGAAAAGCAGTATTTCCGCTTTTTTAGCTATGTTTCACTATGTGTGGCCTTAGCCTAAAGGGATTTCTACTTTGAAAAAAAAAAAGTTGCATAATACATTTTATATAGTATGTTCCCCTTTTTTCGTTCTTCTCATTTCCTAAATTCTGCAGAAATGTAGCTGTAACAGACAAACTATTTTCTGCATGAACTTCCTGTTAGGTGTCTTCTACTCTAAACCCATGTGTTCTTATGAAAGGCGATCACATGACAGGAAACCCTTGCACACGTCTGTTTATGATGGCAAACCCCAGACCAAAGAAAAGTATACACTTAACTGCAGCAAAGAGGAGATAAAAGTTAAGCAAGGTGAATATTAGTACATATTAATATTTCTGTTTCACATGTGATGAGCTATTTTTGTTAAAAGTACCGAACCCTTTTAGAGGAAAGAAAGAGCTGTTGTATTGGCCTTTCAGCACATCCCGACTGCTCCTCTTCTTCCCTCCATTCATGGTGTACAGATGCTATAATTATTGCCAGGTAGAGCTGCCATGGGAATTCTCTGCAGCTGCTCTCTCCTATTAACCAAATTGTTCCCCCCTTGTAGCAAGAACAATTTGCATGCTAGAAGTGAGGGATTTCTCTGACCTTGCTATGAAGATTTGAAAAAAGATTATAGTTGTCAAGGTAGCCACATTTCATAAGCATTTCTGAAGTGAAGGGAAGCAATTCTGCCATTTATTCCAGTTATGTACATAAAGACTGAGGCTGCACCAAAACTTTTATCACACTAAATAATATTGCTTTAAAATAGCAGTTCTTAGGAAATGCGTTGAGTAGCTTGAAAATCACTAAAAATACAGTCAAGTAAGGGTGGGTTCACACCTGCGTTTGAGTCCGTCCGCTGCCAATCCAAGTGAAAATCTCAGGGAACGGGATCGGCATCGGATACCGACAGGTTAGCGACGCATTGGTTAAAAACCCATTCATTTCCCGTTCCCCGAGATTTTCACTCGGATTGGCAGCGGACGGACTCAAACGCAGGTGTGAACCCACCCTAAGCCATAAATATAATATAGATATAATATAATGTAATCTAAATAACAGATGTGTGTGTGTGTGTGTGTGCGTGCGTGCACGCATATAGATATAAATAGATTTTTTTTTTTTTTTCTTCCCAGAGCTACTTATTCCTCCATAGACTACTTGAAAATCATTCAGGAATCTCTTGCAAATTGAGCAGCAATTCAGTCATTTTATCTCTAGTAGTTAAATCTACAGTTGTGGATTCTGTTGTCAACCCATTGCACAATGTGCTTGTTTCTCATGCAGAGTTTATTAAAGATTAGTTGTGGATTTCACTCAGCATTTCAGAGAGTGAAATCCAAAGTGAAAATTTGCAGCAAGTGTCGCTATTTTGCCGATTGAAAGACTGCAAAAAATAAAATAAAAATAGTTAAAAAAATAAAATAACATTTTGCCACAGTGTGTAGATGACATTTGTTGAAATATCATCCACTTTGCTCCTTCTGTTACTCCCTGAGGCTTTTAAATGCCCAAGTTTAGATGGGAAATCTACAGCATATTTGTTTCCTGTGAACATAATCTAGTTGGAAATGAATGCCTAAGGCTAGGTTCACACCTTCGCCTGAACTCTGTTGGGGGATTCCGTTCCCCATTCCGCTTGAAATTTTTCACCCTTTTCAGGCGGAAACCCGGCCGACCCCATGATAGTCTATGGGGTCCGCGGGTTTCCGCAAGTAACCCCTTTTTTATGTGGATTAGGTTAATGCCCCAATGCAGGTGTGAACCTAGCATCAGCTGGGAAAGCTGCCCAGGTAATCAGATTCCAGCTTTTATTATTAATCCTGTTTTTTTTTTCTGGGGGCAAATGCCCTGTGGTAGCTTTAATAGGCAATAATGTTTGGCCACAAACATATGATAACTATGAATTTTGGGAAAGAGTTATTAACACTATATTCCCTAGCGGCGTGATTGCCTGCTGAAGAACATGTTACAAGTTTCTGGAAAACATTGGCTTGTATTTGGTCTGGTTCACTACTTTGCTCCTCTTTTGTAAATATGACATTCTGTTTGGACACTGTTGTTTTTAAAGTACTTATTAACCCACCACTGTCAAATAATATTTTAATATGTTTTAAACAAGTACAGAGAGTTTATTAGTGCTTAACATACATATTTTATGCTCATCTTTCAGAAATAAGTTTATGGTTTCCACAATGGCAGACGACTTCATAAGTCAACACGGATCTTCTGAATTATAATTGTCCCTTTCTTATTGAGTAACAGAGCATATTGGTGCTGGAGGATTCTAATATGTAAGCGGTTTTTAAAAATTTTACTTGCTTATTTTATATAGTACAGTATTACTTGCACCATTGAGTTTGCCTCCTCAGTTTTTGTTTTCATTTGTGAACATACAGTGTAACATTTACGCATACAAAACACATAGAAAAAGACAAACACAATCTCTCTCATGGTGGCATTGCCTCTTACATATGAAGTCTAATAGTGAGGCTGTAGACAAATAAGCATACGTCCTTGGGGACATAGCTGTTAATGTCTCTGACACTTTTCCAGAGGCAATGTTTTTCAGTACGGTATTTTGATAACCCTAGCCAAGTCCTTTGAATACCTAGGCCTTGTTTTAAACCTACCCCATATTCAAGTTTCCAAGTTTTCTTGCCCTACAGTATAGCAATAAAATTATATGGCACACAAATACTACTAGAATACATTGGCCTCAAATTGCAGCCTTACTGTGCACAAATAATAGAATCAGAAGTCTCCAGATGGTGACCACAATGGTCGCTAGTGCAACAATTTGTAAATGGCACCAATTCTTTTCAGTGCTAACTCTTTAAGATAGAATAGACTTAAACGGCGCACACAGTCCTGTGTCAAGATGGCCGTATCCCCAGGACACAGATAGACTTGACTACAGTGGTGAAGTGGGAATCCTTCAGCATCTTGCTCCACCATTCAGACTTCCTCTAGTACAGCCTGCAGCTTGGGCAGGCCTCCTGGAGATCTGCATTCTACATATCTGCAGTCTGCAGAGAGCTCTGTTGGAATTTTTGTTTTTTACGTTCAATAAGTAATACCATCCTGCATTGCTAAAAAATATACTACACAGAGCTCACTGTGCTGCACTTTTTCTGTAACTCCTATTTTCTTCTCTGGGAGAAACTATGTAGAACATGTTTGCATAATGCCCGAGATACTGCCGGAGACATGATTTTTCTAATCTCATTCAAAGAAAGACTGAGATGAAAATACTCTTTTAAAGAGAATGTCACCAAAAAATTACCTTTTTTTTTTTTTTTTTTTTTTTAATCAATATTCATGTTAAATATTTTTGGTGAGTTTTTTTTTTTTTTTGTAATTTTTCCATGTTATCTATATTTTAAAAAATCCTAAAAATACAGCAGTTCTGTCCACTAGACCATATAATATTTTGAGACTTCTTGTTTTCTGTAGTAGATTTCTTTGCAGCAGCCACATCACTTACAACACATGGATTATTACAGCTATCAAGAATATGTAGATAATACACAGAATCTGCCAGTCAGAGTTGTTAATTTCACAGTTTATCTTCTTCCCTCTCTGTGCAGTGACACAGGTCCATTCATTCCTATGCTAGATTCTCAATGTGAGTTTTATATGAATGAATGTAGAAACTCACTCCCTATCCGCACATAAGAAGCTGGGTCACTTGGAAAGTCTGAATGCTGGTCACATGACACAGTTGTGAACCAGAAGAGAGTGGATACCTCAAATACAGAGAGTAAGAAGATTGATTCACTACAATTTACATCATGTTCGGTCCTAACAGGCCAGTGAGTTTTTTTTGTGGGAGTTCTATTTTAATGCGTTTTGATTATATAGCAGATAGCAAGTATTCATTCCCTTTTTTAAAACAAATCGTAATTGCGTGTGTTGACAGTAGAAACTGGGAAAGTAATCAAATGAATTCATTAATTAAATCAATTGATTCTGTTTTTTAAGAGTCATTAAATTTACTCCTACTCGCTCCCTCTGGCGGGTCTTTCAGAATGGCACCCACTCACAAGCAGAGCGTGTGCCGTAACTGCCAGGTCTCTGCTGTTTTACACAGCAGAGATCCGACAGTAATGCCCATGATCAGAGTTTTTTCTGATCACATGTATTAAATGCCCATGGGGCTGCCAGTCCCCCCTCTGCGCCGCCTGTCTTCCACCATAGTGTCCCCGCTCACTTATTGCTGCTCCAGCTATCGCACAACAATACTGTGGAAGCCATCTTAAATTTGGTGTGATCGCTCTCACATACTGGTCACTGGAAATTCAACATAGCAACTCATGGCAAAGAACTCTGAGGATCTGAAAAAAGGAATAGTTGCTCTACATAAAGATGGCCTAGGCTATAAGAAGATTGACAACACCCTTAAAGAGGACCTTTCACATCCTCATGTATATGCTGTTTTACATACTGCTAGAAAGCCGACAGTGGTATGTAAAACCGCATATACATGAGGGTCCTCTTTAAACTGAGCTGTAGCACGGTGGCCAAAACCTTAGAGCGGTTTAACAAGACAGGTTCCACTCTGAACAGGCCTCGCCACAGTCGACCAAAGAAGTTGAGTGCCTATGCTCAGCGTCATATCCAGAGGTTGTCTTTGCAAAATAAATGTAAGATTGCTGCCGATTTTAAAGGTTTGGGGGGGTCAGCCTGTCAATGCTTAGACCATACGCCGCACACTGCATCAAATTGGTCTGCATAGCTGTCATTCCAGAAGGAAGTCTCTTCTAAAGATGATGCACAAAGAAGACCGCAAACAGTTTGCTGAAGACAAGCAGACTAAGGACATACAGTAGATTACTGGAACCATGTTATGTGGTCTGATCACACCAAGATAAACTTATTTGGTTAAGTCGTGTATGGCTACAACCAAGTGAGGAGTACAAAGACAAGTGTGTCTTGCCTACAGTCAAGCATGGTGGTGGGAGTGTCATGGCTTGTGTCTGCTTGCGTACTGCTGGCTGTGGGGATCTACAGTTCATTGAGGGAACCATGAATGCCAACATGTACTGTGACATACTGAAGAAAAGCATGATCCCCCCCTCTCTTCGGAAATAGGGCCACAGGGCAGTATTCCAACACAATAACGACCCCAAACACATCTCCAAGGCGACCACTAACTTACTAAAGAAACTGAGGGTATAGGTGCTGCACTGACCAAGCAAGTCTCCAGACCTAAACCCTATTGAGTATCTGTGGGGCATCCTCAAATGGAAGGTGGAAGAGCGCAAGGTCTCTAACATCCACCAGCTATGCGATGTTGTCATGGAGGAGTGGAAGAGGATTCCAGTGTCAACCTATAGGGCTCTAGTGAACTCCATGCTCAAGAGGCTTAAGGCAGTGCTGGAAAATAATGGTGGCCACACCAAATATTGACACTTGGGGCACAATGTGTCCATTTTCACTTAGGGGTGTACTCACTTTTGTTGCCAGGGGTTTAGACATTAATGGCTGTGTACTGAGTGATTTTGATGGTACACCAAATTTACACTGTTATACAAGCTGTTCACTGACTACTTTACATTGTATCAAAGTGTCATATTTTCAGTGTTGCCCTATGAAAATATATAATGAAATAATTACAAAAATGTACTCCCATTTGTGAGATACTATTATTATAAAGAGTATAAAAAAGTATTAAGAAGAAAAGATTTTGTTTTAAAAATACTTATCCTCTATCCTAGAGGGTATAATGCTTATATGTGGGAGTGAGACTCCCATCGATCCTGGGAACTGGGGATGTTTGATCCCCACTGCGAATGTAGCTGCAGTGAACACAGACGCATTCCTGCTCCCACAACAGGGGTATAACGTCCCCATTCTCAGGATCAGTTGGGACGGGGCTCAATAGCCAGACCTCCCACTAATCAGTAATTTTATCCTCCCTTTTGTTTTTTTCTTTTTAAAAGCGATTTCACATCCCAAAATGGCCAAACTATAAGAATGTTTATGCCATATTATTAACCCTATAGCGGTTATCCGCAGACCCCAAGGACTATAATGAGGTCTGCTGGGTATCAGTTTCCGATGGTTTTTATACTGAAACCGTCCTTCATTCTGGATGTTTCTCTCCATCGATTCCCATCGGAGTCTCATACGGAGATTCTGACGCAGATGTGAACCTCACCTAAATAAAATGATGATCAAAACAACGGACATTCCCTAAAAAGGTATGAATTAAAACTACATCTTGTGCACGAAAAAGGCACGTTACACAGATCCGTGCATTTTTCAAAAATAAGAAAATCGAGATTTAAATTATAAATCATCCCTAAGGTTGAAAAAAAAAATAGATTTTATTTTTTGACAAAATCGCTCAGCCTTAGTTGAAAGTAAAACATTTTTTTTCTTTTTTTTTTTCTCTAGGACCCAATCAAACAATGCAGGTATGTAAGTTATTGGTTCTCAGTTATTTAAAGTATTTTAGATTTGTTGTACATTGCCGCCTTTATAAATTTTTTTTTTTTTTTTTTTTTTTTTTTTAGCACCATATAATGTGTGGAAAGGACAGCTGTATATCTATGAGCAGCTGGTGTGCGATATTATTTTACAGGCAGAAAGCACTTGCAGCATTCCAGCTCAATTGTAAGTATGAAGTTGATATTTTTAAGCTCTTTGTGACCATTATTATTGTAGCAGAATAATACTAGCTTAAAGAGGACATTTCACCATCTCCAACATGTCCAGCTCTTTACATCAATTAACCCCCTCCAGACATCCGCCGTAATAATTGGGGTATATAACCCCTTCAGGTCTGAGCCCAAAAGTGCGTTAAGGACCAGGACTCATTTTTCAAAACTGATGTATGTCACTTTATATAGCAATAACTTAAAGACATTTTAATTTACACAAGTGATTTTGAGATTTGTTTTTTCGTGAGACATTGTACTTCATGTTAGTGGTAAACATTGATCAATATTTTTGTATTTATAATAAAAAAAAAATATATATTATTTGATGGAAATGTAAAAAAAAAAAAATCGCAATTTTCAAATGTGAAATGCTCTGCTTTTCAAACAGATAGTCATACCACCCAAATACGTTAATAAATATTATCTACCATATCTCTGCTATATATTGGTATCATCTTTTAATTGTCATTTAATTTATTTTGGACATTGGAAGGCTTACAAGTGTAACAGCGATTTTCCAGATTTACAAGAAAATTTCCCAACTAATTTTTTAGGGACCACTTCAGTTCTGAAGAGCATTATAAAGGCCTATATATTAGAAACCCCCATGAATCACCCAATTTTCAAAACTGCACCACTCATATAATTCAAAACAGAATTTGGGAAGTTTGTTAACCCTTTAAGCATTTCACGGGGATTAAAACAATATGGAGGTGATATTTAGACATTTCATTTTTTTTCAATAATACATTCATTTAGCCCTAAAATTAACACATTCACAAAGGGTTAAAGGAGAAAATGCATCTCACAGTTTATGCAATTTCTCCCGAGCACAGAAATACCCCACATGTGGGTGCAAATTGAACTTTCGGCATTCGGCAGTTCACAGAAGGGAAGGAGCCACACTGGACGTTTGAAAAGCAGATTTTGCTGGAATAGTTTTCAGGTACCATGTCTCATTTGCAGAGCCCCTAGAGTACCAAGACAATGGAAACCCCCTAAAAGTGACCCCATTTTGGAAACTACACCCCTGACAGAATTTATCAAAGGTATAGTGAACATTTTGACCCAACAGCCTTTTCACAGATTTTATTAACATTGGGATGTGTAAATAAAAAATTACTAAAATGTCACTTTATCCCCAAAATTAGCATTTTGACAAGGGGTTAAAAGAGAAAAAGCACCATACAGTTTGTTAAACAATTTCTCCTGAATATGGTAATACCCCATATGTTGATCTAATCTGCTGTGTGGGTACATGGTGGGGTTTGGAATAGAAAGAGCGCTATTTGGCTTTTGGAGGGCAGATTTTGCTGGAATAGTTTTCAGGTGCCATGTCGCATTTGCAGAGCCCCTAAAGTACCAATACAATGGAAGCTCCCAAAAAGTGACCCCATTTTAGAAACTACACCCCTCAAGGAATTTATCAAGGGTTATTATCATTTTGAGCCCAAGAATGCTTCTCAAAAATTAATGTATAAAGTGAAAATTGAAATTTTTAAATAAATATGCCATTTCGGTGCCCAATATGTTGCGCCCAGTTTGTGTCATCAGAGACACACACCCCTAAAACTATTAAGTGGGCTATCCCAGGTAGAAAGGAGTTGCATATGTTGGTGTAAACTGCTGCTTGGGCACAAAGCAGGGCTCAGAAGGGAAGGAGCACTGCGCTTTTTAGCTTTTGGAGTATAGATTTAGAAGGACTTTATGGACGCCATGTTGTTTTTGCATTCCAGTAAATTGGAATTCCCCAAGAAGTGACCCCATTTTGTAGGGGCATTTTTAGAGTCTCTACAAATGTGACATGGCGTCCAAAAACCAACATCTAAATCAGCGGTCCAAAACACATAGCGCTCCTTGACATCTGCGCCCTCCTGTGTGCCCAAATGGCAGTTTATGCCCAAATGTATGACACTAGTGGAGCGCTATTTTGGTTTTTGGAGCACAGTTTGGTGTTTGGACGTCATGCCACTTTTGCAGAGCTCCTGAATTGGCAGTAAAGTAGAACCCGCAGACTCATAACCCTACTTTGAAAACTACAACACCCAAGGGATTTATCAAGTGGGATTTAACCCTTGAATGTTGCATTAATTTAATTTCCAAAAAGAATGCGCATCTGATAATTGCAGTTTTTCCATAGGTACATTTCAGTGCCCGATATGTTGTACCCAGCTTATGTCAGTAGAGACACACACTCCAAAAACTGTTAAGCGGGGATCCCGGGCACAACAGTTTTGGAGTATTCGTCTCTGATACAAGCCGGGCACAACATATTACACACTGAAATTACGTATTCCTGGAAAAATTGTCATTTTCTCCTATCACCATAAGCTGTGTATTCATTTCTGGAAAGTTAATTAATGCAACACTTGGGGGTTAAAAATGTTCACTGTACCCCTGGATAAATTCTTTCAGGGGTGTAGTTTCCAAAATGGGGTCACATGTCAGGGGATTCCACTTTACTGGCGTTTCCGGTTTCTGCAAAAGCGTAATGGTGTCCAAAAACCAAACCGTTTAAATCTGTGCTCCAAAAACCAAAATATCGTTCCTTCCCTTCTGTGCCCAAACAGCAGTTTATATCCACATATGACATTAAGTACGTTATTCTGGGTACACCAGTGTCATTCATGTGGGCATAAACTGCAGTTTGGGCGCACAGCAGGGAGCAGATGTGAAAGAGCGCTATGTGGCTTTTGAAGTGTATATGTAGATGTTTAGTATCTGGACGTCATGTCATGTTTGCAGAGCCTCTAAAATACCAGTAAAGTGGAATCCCCTAGGGAATAACCCCATTTTGAAAACTGCACCCCTTAAAGAATTTATCAAGGGGTGTAGTGCTATTTAGTATCCCAGAGGTGAATGCACAGCGGATGGTGAAGAGTGAATATGTAAGCTATATTTTCTTTATTTTTCTGGTGATGTAGCCGTATAAGGGCCTGTTGTTTGCTGTATGAGATGCATTTTGTTATGACACCATTTTTGGGTGCCTATAACTTATAGAATAAATTTTATTAACTCTTTCTTGGTGGATTAAACCCCCCCCCCCCCATCAATTCTGGTAATGCTTTTTACCTTTTAAATTTTTTTTTTTTTTATACGCAGCGCACAACATAAGTAACATGTTACCCTTATTCTGCAGGTCGGTACGATTACGGCAATACCTCATTTATATTGTTTTTTTTTATGTGTTACTAGTTTTGCAGAACAAAAACCCATTTGGGGAAAGAAATCAATTATTCTTTCATCGCCATCTTCTGAGATGTGTAGTAATTTTTTTTTTTTTCGGTTGACAAAGTTGGTTGAGAGCTTATTTTGTGCGGGACAATCTGTGCTTTTTATTGGTACTGTTTTGGGGTACATATGACTTTTTGATCACTTTTTATAGCATTTTTTTTAAGACGAGATGGCGAAAAATCATTATTTACTTGCTTTATTAATTAATTTATTTTTTTCATACACTTTTTTTTTTTTTACTTTTTTATATGTCCCACTAGGACACCTGAACCAGCGATGCTCTGATCGCTGATTCAGTAGTATAGACTGCAATACACGTGTATTTTAGTCTATACAGGAAGTCAGTCTATGTAGACGCATAGACTGACTTCTAGAGGTCCTGGCAGGATCAACCAGGTACTGGGGGCTCCGAAGTTACATATGGGCACCCCCTAATCTCGCCACAGTTAAAAACCCCGATCAGCGCTGAGTGTTAAGGAGCAGGGTGTTAGTTACAGCTAACACCCGCTCCTGATGCTGCCCGCGGCATTCAGTGCCGCTAACAAACTCTTAAGATGCCACGGTCGCTATTGACAGCGGAATCTTAAGGGTTAAACAGCAGGGATCGGTGCGGTCCCCGCTGTTGTAGCGGGAGCCTGGCTGTCAGATACAGCTGAGCTCGCACGGTGATCTTACGGTCTCTGCTTCTGAGCCTGCTCGATCACCGTCATGTACCTGTACGTGGGGATGCAGTAACTAACCACATTCTCCCACATACCTGTACGTGTGAATGTGTGATGGGGTTAATTTGCAATGCATTAGCATTGTAATGCATTCCATTAGTGATCAGACCCCCTGAGGTTGGTGTGTGTGTGTGTGTATATATATATTAGAATGGAAAATTCTAATCACCCTTCTTTCCCTAGAATACACATATAAGAAGAAAATTACTGAGAAACATATATACATTAGGTATCCCTGTGTCTGAAAATTCCTGTGCTACAAAATTAGAAAAACACTTTTCTTGTAAGGTGAATGCTGTAGCAGGAAAAAAAAAAATCAAAAGTACCGGACCGTCGTCTTTTCGCTGTTTCGCCTTTGATAAAATTTTAATAAAAAGTGATCAAAGCAATAGACATGCCCAAAATGGTATAACTAAAAAAGTACACCTGGTCCCGCAAAAAAAGATGCCTTATGCATCCCCGTACACAGAAATAAAAAAAAATTACTGGTGTGGGAATATGGCGACTTTGAGAAAAAAAAAATTTGTTATGGGGTTAAAATGTAAATAAACTATATAAATCCCTGGAACCGTACTGAAACATAAAATACAGGTGACATGTAATTTTGGCTGCACAGTGAACACAGTAAAAACAAAGCCCATAAGAAATTCACACAAATACACTTTTTCTTCAATTCCACTCTATTCTGAATTTTATTCCAGCTTCCCAGTACATTGTACAGAATAATAAATGGTACCATTATGAAGAACAATTTATCCCTCATATGGCTCTGTGAACAGAAAAATAAAAAAGTTATGGGGTTTGGAAGGCGGGGAGTCAAAATTGAAAAATGCCACCAGCGTGAAAGGGTTAATAGGTGCTGCTCCACGGATTCTGGCACAGTTGGATTTTTTTTTTTCTCTAGCCCTCACTGTTTCTGTGCAATCAATGCTGTTAGTTTTGGTGCCTGATATGCTATTTAGCCTCTGTACTGTCAGGATGGCGGTATCAGGCAGGAGCAGGCAACGGATGTGATTCTGAGCTTTCACACTGGCTGCCTCTGATTTGAGCTCTGAATCACGCCTTCCTGCCTGACACTGCCCTTCTGACATAGCACATCATGCATCAAAACTAACTGCACTTGTTGCTTGGGAATGCTGAGGCATATAGGAAAAATACCAACTGCGCTGGAATCAGTGGAGCAGTACCAATTAACAGATGTTAAGAACTTGACTTGGTTGAGGTGGTGAAAGGTCTTCTTTAAGGATATGTTTATACAGAGTTTTTTGCAGGATAATTTTGAGGCGAAATCCGCCTCAAAAACTCCTCCCATTCATTTCAATGGAAGTCAGTAGTAGTTTTTTTTTTTTTTTTCTTCAAGCTGAAAGGAAAAAAAAGCGATATGAGTTATCTTCAGACAGATTCCGCCTTAAAAAAACCCGTTGAAAAACATGGCTAGCACACTGACTGGGCACACGGTTGTGTGCATGAGGCCTTAGTCTGTAAGAGCTTGGCTGTAGGGCTCATAGACTTGAATAGAAAAGATGGACTTAAGTTTTCTGTGTGAATCAACTGGTTAGTCTGTCAATCACCTGACCACCTAACCTTCAGAGGCTTTATAAGATGAAGAAGGCATTGGCTGAGTGAATTCTCCCTCCTTCAGGTATCACTATGCCCAGTACGAATGGGCTGTAGATTAAAAATTTACACTGGATAAATTCCATCTGAATTTTATTCTTCTGTTAAATTGCTGTAACTAGGTCAAAAAAACTAGATCTGAAGGAAGTAATCCAGTTGTCCGAATTAAGGAAAAAGTTACCTGAAGATATTTTCCAGAAGACGGATTTCACAGGTCAAGAAGGTAAAACGTGTGCATGAACCAGCATGAAAGTGGATAGCATATTTTGTTTTGCTATCCAACAAGGTCTTACTGTTTGTAATTATGTCAACAGATTATAAAAATCTGCTAAAAAAAGATTGTATGCCTTTAAGAAAATTTTAGATATTTTTATGCTTTTTTTTTTTTTTTTTTTAGCTTTAAGCCTTTTGTAATAAAAAAAAATGCTCTACATGTATATAATACACTTATTGCACACATTCTGGTCATTTACTGTGCAGTAAAATGTTCTTAGTTCAGTCCCCTTTGCTCACATTACAATAGTTCCATGTCACAGTGCAGTGCCTTGGGATGTGGCTTTGTGTTGCAACTATACCTGTGTTAGGCTGTTTTTACACAGTTTCATAGCTTCTGTTTGCCACATAAGCCAGGAAGACTTCCAGTGCTTACATTGAATATTACCATAGACCCTTCTTCACCCTATAGAGGCCAAAGAGTGTCCCTCTGGCCTCTGATGGGCTAGTATGCATTGGCAAACTTTTTTTCCTGTTGTATAAAACAGCAGTCTGTTGTGCTATTCCATTCAGAGACTATTCAGTTTCACTCTGGTCACTAAGCCTAAGAATAGACTGACACTTGACAGTTCTTTAGGGATTTCATTGCAGTGATCACCTCATTTACATCAGACAGGATTACAATAGAAGATAGCACCTCTATAGATAACACTACTGATTCATCATTGCCTCCGTTACTCAAAATAGACAATGCCACATCTTATCTACTCCCCCACCCTTTACAGAGCATGCCTAGAAAACTCTCTCTAAATGTTAACAGAGCCCTCATAATCATGTACAGGAAATTAGAATAAAAATATATTTAATCTGAAAATAAAAACAGATTAGAAAAAACTTGATATATTTCACTGTTTTAGTTTTAATAAATAAATTAGAAAATGGCAACACATTCATTTTAAGAAAGATGGGGAAAGTTTTAATATCCGTTGCTGTTATCCATCATAGGATGAGCGCAAAGGCCATTAACAGCAAGGTGACTGAAGCAGGTGGAGCATTGTCCGTCTGCATTCACTCTAACGTCCCCTAAGGCCATTCACATCACATTTTGATTATCAGTTTAACTGATCAGTTTTGTGGATGAAAACTGATGACCATCCCTTTACATAGAGTCAATGTTAAATAAAAAAAAAAAATAAAACGGTTCAGTTTCTGTTACAACTATACTTGTGTTAGGCTGTTTTTACACAGTTTCACAGTGTCTATTTGTCACATCGGCCAGGAAGACCCCAGTGCTTACATCAAATGTTACCATTCACCCTAAGGAGCCCAAGAGAGTGTCCCACTGGTCTCTGATGGGCTGGTATACATTTGCAAATCTTTTTTTTTTCCTGCTGTATGAAATAGCACAGTCTGCTGTGCTATTCCATTCAGAGGCGCACAGTAAAATGTATATACTACACGGTATATTTCTTTGCATTTATTTTTTTTTATTTCAGCTTGACAGCCTATGGACAACAGATTCCACTCTATCTATGCAATAACATCTGACAGAGTTATATGTTATGAAATCCTGCCAACCTATGTATATTAATTGGACACTGTAAAAACTGTATAAAAGCACCCATACTGGGTGCATGGCTTGACCTAGTGAAGAGTCTGCCATTTAGAACCATAAACCATATAACACATAAATGCAACTTAAATTTACACAATTATAAGTCAGTGGAGAGGATTTGTTAACACAAAAATCCCATTTGAGAAAATGGTATATAGAAATAGAGGCTGTCCCCAGGAATTCTCAAAAGTTGTGGGATGTGTAGTGTGAATCTCCACTTTATTTTTTTTTATTTATTTTTTTTTATTTTCCTGGACTCTGAGATCTGGACTCTCATCCAGTCTTGGGAATCACAACTGAGAAGATCCAATGGGTGATGGGAGGTGGAATATGCTATATGTACCCCGAAGTTGTATGATTTCTGTGTATGAATTGATGTTGTCTTAATGGTCCCTTAGAGGGGGAGAAAGTCATGCTGCAATTAAATACTGTATATAGATATACGGTATTATGCATAAAAGTTGCTTGAATTTCCTTATACTAATCCCACATTACAGCTGGTATCACCTCCAAGACCTCTATTGTATGTAAAAACGTAATTGACTACACTTTAGTATATGGTTAAACAGAAAAAAAAATAGTTATACCTGTCTGTGTTTTCCCACTACATTCACTGAATGTGTTCACATTTCTTTTGTAAAGGCTACTTTTGTTAGAGTGAATGTTACCAGAGACATTGAATGGAAAGGAATGCTAAGAGACTTCATTTTTGAAGTCGGCAGAATTGTTTCTATAGCTTTGGGCTATAATCTAAGCTTTAATTCAGGTCGACTTCATTTTCAACAGGTAGTGTGATTTCTTTAAAAATGGAGTTAAGGCAGGAATTATATAAACAAATTAAAATAAAAGCAGAATTCACCTTTTTAATTCTGGTCCTTGCCAAATTGAAAGTGATGGTCTTTTCATCATCACGTGACCTATGCAGCCAGGTGCTGGCCTAAGCAGTCATGTGCGCACAAACAGCACATAAGTACTGAGGACAGTTACTCACGTGCCTTCCGTTTATACAGTTTTCTCTCTTTATTTTTAAATAAGTCTGACAGTTCCTTTAAGTAATGCAATATACCTACTAAATTAACAAAGATCAGTTCTGTATAAAGTGATGTCCAGAGGTTGCATCTGCATTTCCCGTGATTCATCTGCCTGTGCTCACTCTCTGTGTTTGCTGCTCACAGGTGGGGGAGTGAGCTTGCAAACGAAACATCAAAGCAGAATGTGACCTCGGATGTAGGAGTGATTTATTACCTGTGACTTCATTGCAGGGGAGAGTGGAGAAGGGAGGGATACACAAAATCTAAGAGCAGGCAGATGAATCATAGGAAATGTAGTTTGTCCACAGATTCACTGCATGTAAATAGTAATGATAAAAGGTGCAGCAAATAAAATAAAGCCAAGCAAAGGCTGCTCACATTGAGTGTTTAGCACTGCTGTGGATATATTTGCAGTTAATTTTTGGAAGCTGGGCAACCCCTTTAAATAAATAGGACAAACCGTATTTTTGTATCGCACAAAAATAAATAAATAAATAAATAAACTGGACCGTTTTTATTTAACATTGTTTCTATGTAAACAGATGGTTATCAGTTTCCATCTGATTTCATCTGTTTTTAGCGTCAGTTTTTTGGAACTGCAAAACTGATCAGTTAAGCTGATTATCAAAATGTGATGTGAACGACCCCTTGTTTTAAAGAAGTTGTCTGGGCAACAAACATATTTTTAAAATGGGTCGGGGTAGGTGAAAAAAATAAAATCCTACTCTCCTGTTCCTGGTGCTTCGATGTCCTCCCAGTACGGTGTGGTCCTGCTGCTCCGGCGTCTTTTCAAAGTGAAACTGCTCGCCGGCTGTGACGTTCCCGTTTCCTTCCGCTGAAGCCCCAGGAAGAGACCCCAGGATGTCACAGGCCTCAGTGGTCACTTACAACGGGGACTTCCGCTGAAAGACAACAATGGACCAGGAGGACCAGACTGCGCTGGGAGGCACCTGAGCACCGGGGAAAGGAGTGTGTGTGCGTGTGCGTGTGTGTGTATATATATAATTTTTTTTTTTTTTTTTTTTTTTAACTTCAATGCCCCTGACCAATTTTTAAAAATATTTTTTTTTGTCCATTTTTGCCTGGACATCACCTTTAAGTTAATGTCCCTTCATCTTGTGGCCACATCTTAAATAAATGTTTGCTGTCTAGTTTGTTTTCTCATCATGCTTTTTCTCTCTCTTCAGTATCTTGTGGAAATATCTACTACAGTCTTAATTCTGTAATAGCGTCAAATATTATTGGGTCTGAGCTTGACAACTTGCTGAAGTTCCTAAAAGATCAAGATTTGGTAAGGAAAAGAATGTGAAATCCAGTTGGAAGAAATTATTTTTCTTTTAGTCAATGTCTGTAAATTTAATGTTGGTTGTTAAAGACAAGTGGACTCTGTAAATTATATGTGGTTAAAAACCTGTCAAGTTGAAAATGGTATCTAATCTGCAGGCATCATGTTATAGAACAGGAGAAGATAAGCAGACTGATATATATTTTTGAGGAAGAAAATTCAGTGTAACCATTTTATTCATTCCTGCTCTTTCTTTGCTTTGGAGTCATGTGGGTGGTCTTCTTTTGCCTGTAGTGTGCATACTGGACTGGATTCAGACAC
Source organism: Leptodactylus fallax (assembly GCA_947044405.1). NCBI lineage: Eukaryota > Metazoa > Chordata > Amphibia > Anura > Leptodactylidae > Leptodactylus > Leptodactylus fallax. Next base: position 2,056,652 of record CAMRHE010000326.1, read on the forward strand.
ATAGAGCATAGACTTGTGAGACTAAAATACAATTTATAATTAATTTTCTACCATTAACCCTTTCGCTGCCATGGGTCTCCGGAAATTTTGCACCTCCGGTAGCCAGAGCAATTTTCACAGTTTTGAGATGGACAAATAAAACCTAAATTGCAACATTAAAAAAAATCATGCTAACCCCCCCATACCTATATATTTTCTTAAAGTAGACACATTCATGCAATTTTGATTTAAAGTGAATGTTTTATAAAAAAAAAAAAAAAAAATGCAAATAAATGTATATTAGTTGCTAAAAGTGGAAACCAAACAAAAAGTTATATGCACCAAACCTCCTAAAAATAAGAGTTCAACATGTGCAGAGTCCATTCATATCACTAAGGCCTACACCTGCATGCACATGTCTTCAGAAAATCACTAGAACTGGAAGGAACAAAAATCTGCTTTGAAGCTGAAAATGTTTAAAAAAAAAAAAAAAAAAAAAGTATCATCCTATGTAGGGATTACACACTGTGGAAAGCAAGTGAACCCCTAAACCCTATATATTTTTTGAAAGTAGACAACCTGAAGATTACATGTGTCTCAATGGGTTATCAATTTCCACATCCACCTTTTATGTAACTTTGTGACAAAGACGAATAATTTTTTGAAAAAATGCACTAAAACACATATTTGCACCTAAAACTTATATTCAATCTTACATTCACACATAAAATACATTTAAAATAAAAGATCAAGGTGTACACAATTTATATATACCACAAACATCAGCTGCAACAAGAGCTTGTACTCTCAAAAACACTAAAACAGAAGACAAGCAAGATTTTTCTGTTATTCACGAATATGTTAAAAATCTATACTGCACCTAGCAAACTGTGACTGTGATACCAAAATCTAACTTTTTTGAGATTGCACAGCATACAGTATATAAAACACTTAATATTTCATATATACAACCACCTTCATGCAACTTTGCAGCAAGCAGAGGTTACAATCAAAAATAGCACAACTATTCAAATTTGCCACTAAGCAGTCCCTTTTTGCAAACAAAATGTACTTTCCAAAAAACTGCAAGATGTGAGGAATTCATACATACCACACATATATATATTTACAGGTGCAGGTGTTAAAGAAACGCCAAAATCGCAGAAATGCGCCAACCAATTTTGTGCATGCAAATTAAATAGGATCTTACATAAAAATATAATTTTCTATCCCCCCTAGCGTGTAGAGGCGTATTTTAATCTAGAAAGATCAGGTATGGACAGGGTGAAATGTAAACTTTATTGATGACTTTGTGTATGTGCTGTTTAAGTGTTTGGTGCAACTCTTTTGGCGCTGCGACCTGGACAATGGTAAACATCTGGGTCCTGACTAATAGGAGAGCGGATAACATTGACAGAAGTCCCTGCTATCCCCCCCCTGGGGTCACATACAGGTTATGCACAGATTGTGATGATGATTTATCATCTCTGTGCAGTCTGCAGGGCTGCTCCTTCACCCTCCCCCATCTTACCGAAGCTCTTAAGGTGCTACTTGAGGCAGATGGGGGGGGGACACTTTAGAGCCCTATATCTCAGGATTGGTTAGGGCTATGAAGATGATTTTGGGTTAATTTAAAATGATTCCAAGCTCTTCATGATCGCCATTACAGATTCGGAGCGATTTGCTGTTAAAAATGCTGTTGGGAATTGAGAAATTGAGATCTGCAATGGGATCTCAATGCTGAATAGCGTTTTCAACAGTGAATAGCTCAGGATCTGTAAGGGCTATCATGAAGATCTTGGTATCATTTTAAAGATGAGATTCATTCATCTTCATAGCCCTAACCAATCCTGAGATATCGGCATTAGTAGTAAGGACGTATTAGATACGTCCTTGGCTAGGAAAGTGCTACTCTGGGAGGATGTATAGATACATAGTTGGCAGGGAAAGGGTTAAACTAGTCGACTCGGCTTCTCCTGCTCTATACATACATATATATATATACATACATATATATATATTTCTCTGGAAAAAAAAAAAAAACTTACATTCACAATTGATGGTGCAGGGTCAGTGTGGCAGTGGCACTGTGTCTGCTCTATCTCCTCTCCTTACGTTCTTCTTTACGCTAAGGGGGAGGTGCTGTAGTGCAGTGGCTACATCTGTCGGATCGAGCTTGTAGGTAGCCAAGCCCACAGCATAGTAGCGACCAGGAGGCGGGACTCTGAAGCGGGTGAGTGGATTTTGCCCTGCTGTGGTGGTACGTAGCAGGGCAGGGTATGCATATTCTCCATCTCAGTGATGTCATGATGTCACATGACATAACTTATCGCTGGAGACGCTGACTGTAACTAGGGCTTACTTTTGCAGTAGGGCTTGTATTTCTAGTCTACTCCAAAAACCCTGAAAAATCAAGCTAGGGCTTATTTTCGGGGTAGGGCTTATTTTTGGAGAAACAGGGTAGTAACATCATCCAGTGGTTCCATTTGTTCTGTATGTGACATTACATTGGCTTGACTGTCACTGCTGCCATATAGGATACCTAAGTAATGTCATTAATCAGTTGGGGCTCACTTTAATGTCGACTGGCTGTATTTGTCTCAGTATCCGCAAAAAACTTTAAGTCTACCAAAATTGCTATGAAGAAAACTAACTAACATAGGCTTGAAAATACAGGCAATATCATATTTATATATGCAGTACAGACCAAAAGTTTGGACACACCTTCTCATTCTAAGATTAAGGTGCCTTTAAATTATCAGCCATTAATGTTTACACATGTAGACATGCAGCTGCCATTAAGTAGATAAAGGCTCCTGTATACCAAGCAAATAACATAACAACAGATACTGTGGTGGCCACAAAAAGCTTTGAATGTAACACAGACAAGCATCAGTGATATTGTTGGGCAGCAAAATGCACTATATAGCAATATATATATACAAAGCAAAAGGTGGCTACTTTGAAGAACCTAGAATATAAGACATATTTTCAGTTGTTTCACACTTTTTTGTTAAGTATATAATTCCACATGTGTTAATTCATAGTTTTGATGCCTTCAGTGTGAATCTACAATTTTTATAGTCGTGAAAATACAGAAAACTCTTGGAATGAGAAGGTGTGTCCAAACTTTTGGTCTGTACTGTATAATATATATATATATTTATATAGAATTTTCTCCCTTTACACATGTTCATTACAGTTACAAGGTAAAGTTATGTTTTTTGTTACCTTGACTTAGAGATCCTTTTAAAGAAGCAATGTTCCTCTTCTATTCGACATTTACAAGATTTTATGTTTATTTTTCTTCTATGCTGGAAGTTTCTGAATTACAATGTAGAACAAACTGACAGCTTTTTCTCTCTAGCACATGTAAACTGAGGTTTTTACTTTTACTTTCTGTTTTCAGTAAATGGAAAGTGAAAGTTCCTGTGACATAGACATATTTTGATTAGTTTTTATGTTTGCACATGTCTGCGTATTAACAAATGGTCACTGCAAGCAGTGAGGAAGTTTAACTCTATATATTGCATTGTGCTGCCCAACAATATCACTGATGCTTGTCTGTGTTTCATTCAAAGCTTTTTGTGGTCACCACAATATCTGTTATGTTATTTGCTTGGTATACAGGAGCCTTTATCTACTTAATGGTAGCTGCATGTCTACATGTGTAAACATTAATGGCTGATAATTTAAAGGCACCTTAATGTCTCCATGACAACACTGTGCTTGTCACTAGTCAGATGAGGAAATGTGTTAGTAGTGCAGCAGCAGACTTAGGCTCTGCAACTGCAAGCAAGTGTATATTGCCCAAGCATAATAAATAACTGACCAGGCTTAGTTTAGTTTTGATTGTGATTTTTATGCAATATAACAATTTTTTTCAGAAATAACAATAGCATCCTATGTTTGTGGCAGCACATTAGTGCTGCAAATCTATCCCAGCACATCTCCTAATGCAGCACTATTGAATAAAGAGCAAATGACTAGGAAGGCCATCGAAGTGCACAAAACTCTGTCATACTTATGGTGTTCTGACTCAATAGCTTGGCTGCAAGTGTGAGGTTGTGAGAGTGTCCTGTAGTCTCTATGCTAACCAGCAATTTACACCAAGATATTTATCAGATAGTGTTCAACTCAACTGAGGAGGCGTAGATAAGATTCCAGATGCTTTAATCCAGGTAAATCTTGTAGAACCTCATACAGCAGTAGGTGAAAAATGATGAAATACCAGGAGCTGAGCAGACATGTTGCTTACAAAGAAGTGAAACTAAACTGAGGGGGAGAGAGGAGGAGCTACAGCATCACAGCTAAGGAAACAGAGAGAGAAAAGGGACAAACTACAAAGACAAACAGTATCACAGATACATGTCAGTGAATTAAACCAAGTCCTGGGACATGACACTCCCCGCCTGAAATCTTTAGATTTCACTGAAAACAAACATTAAATGTCCTGAGATGTCCATAAAGTCCTCTTCAAACCTGAAAAACAAAAAAGAAACATGCACAACAAACAATAATCAACAGTTAGTCCAAATAAACCAATCTTCAGGTCGGGAAGCCGCAATTTGCCAACACCTCCACCGACCCACACTGTAATCCACAAGAACACGGTTTTAGTTCATGGAAGGAAGCTCCCCGCCATGAGCTGTGAATGGTGTCCTTATCTTCTTTTATGTGACGTCTCCTCTTGGAAGAAGCACCAGTTCATTAATTGGGCGGAAGAAAACTCGCACTGAGCCTTCCTTGGTTACCTTGACCTCCACTTTCCGAGTCTTCCCATCATCACTAGGGACAACTTTAGTGATGAGACCCATAGGCCATTCATTCCGATGGACTTCTTTATCCCTTAGAAGGACGAGGTCACCCACCTGGAGATTAGGTTTTGAGGTCTGCCATTTGTGACGGCTCTGTAGCATGTGGAGGTACTCTGTTTTCCAGCGGTGCCAGAACACATTGGACAGGTGTTGAACTTGTTTCCATTGGCGTCTGTAAATGTCACTGTGATCTAAGGTACGTGGAGAGGTAGCAGCAGTACCAATTTTCTGAGTAAGAAGCGTTGCTGGGGTTAAGATAATTGGAGATTCAGGGTCTGAAGATACTGGGACAAGTGGCCTTGCATTGATTATCGCAGACACTTCAGCAAGAAAGGTTATTAACGTCTCATGGGTAAGCAGTGTCGACTTGTGGTCCATCAACATAGAGTCAAGGATTCTGCGTGTGATCCCAATCATACGTTCCCAGGAACCTCCCATATGGGATGAATGTGGAGGGTTAAACGTCCAAGTGCACCCATTGTTGGATAAGAAGTTGTCTAACTGCAGTTCTTTGCATGCTCCAACGAAGTTAGTGCCACAGTCAGACCTCAGTTGTTTGGCAGGTCCACGAATGGAGAAGAATCTTCGGAGGGCGTTGATAAAGCAAGATGAATCATAGATTCAATTACTTCAATGTGTACTGCTCGAATGCTGAGACAGGTGAACAGCACAGCCCACCGTTTACTGTTTGCAGCTCCACCACGGGTTCTTCGTGTGATAACTGACCATGGACCAAAGACGTCCAACCCAACGTAAGTAAAGGGCGGATCAGTACTTAGACGGTCTGGACGAAGGTTTGCCATTTGCTGCTGTTGGTGTCTTCCCCTTAACTTGTGGCACTTAACACATTTATGGATCACAGAGGAGATGTGTCTCTTCATTCCCACAATCCAGAAACCGGCTGACCTGATGGCACCTTCAGTAAAATGTCTTCCTTGGTGCTGTACCTTCTCGTGGTAATGTCGGATCAGCAGAGCAGAAATGTAATGTCCACCTGGAATGATCACTGGGTTCTGTTCCTTGCTACACAAGTCAGACTTTCCAATCCGGCCGCCCACTCTCAATAATTCGTGGTGGTCGATTACGGGGTTTAGTTTGTAAAGTGCACTGTTCCTGGACAGATCGATGCTCCGTGAGATACTGTCAATCTCTTGATGATATACCTCTTGTTGAACACTCCAGATGATAACTTGCTCGGCGTGTTCAATGTCCGCTGCGGTAGGGTGTTTCGTACACATATGCCAGCCATGACACTCCGTTGATCTGTCCTTCGCAAAGCACTGAGCGATGTGAAACAGTCGGGCAACAGCTCTCACAATGGATGACCAGGTTGAGAAACGTTCAAAGCGATGTGGCTCCAGCTTCGCCTTTGGAATCACAGAAGTGTAGAGTGTGGAGGTCATAGGCCTGATTTCCTTGTCAGACTCGAGATCCACTAAATTGTAGACAGCATTGTTAGGAGTCAAGCAGGGATCTTCATACAGGAAACTTGGAGGCGACAGCCACATATGGTCTAAAAGGTGCGCTGTCGGTGCAGGCCTTGTACCACGGTCAGCTGGGTTAAGTTGTGTGGAGACATAATGCCACTGATCAGGGGCAGAGAAACTTCGGATACGTTCCACTCTGTTTCCAACATACACATAAAATTGTCTTGTTTGATTGTGTATATAGCCAAGGACAACTCTGCTATCAGTGTAGAATGTAAATGAATCAATGGCAATGTCCATTTCATCTCTTATTGCTTCAGCAATTTCTACTGCAAGCACAGCTGCACAAAGTTCGAGTCGCGGAATGGAGTGTGCAGGTTTTGGGGTCAGTTTGGCCTTACCAAGAACAAATCCACAGTGTAGCTCATGATTGGCTCCTAATATCCTCAGATAGGCCACTGCAGCTATAGCTTCCACTGATGCATCAGAGAAGATGTGGATTGCCTTCCTTACTGCCGCTGAAAGGGAACTCGGTACATAACAACGTGGAACCTGGAGTTGTTCCAATACTTGCAAAGAGCTTTTCCATTTTTCCCACCTTTGTTGTTTCTCAGCAGTCAGTGGAGTGTCCCAGTCCATGTTCTCAGTGGTAAGCTGTCTTAGTAGTAGCTTGCCTTGAATGGTGATGGGAGCAATGAAACCAAGAGGATCATAAATGCTGTTCACAACAGATAAAACTCCTCGTTTGGTGAAAGGTTTGTCACAAGAAGACACTTGGAATGTGAATGTGTCTTGTTCAGTGTTCCATAGCAATCCTAGGCTGCGTTGCATAGGAGGAGCATCAGAACTGAGATCAAGATCCTTCAAGTTGATTGCATGATCATCAGAGGGAAATGCCTTCATTACCTCCATATTGTTGGAGATGATCTTGTGAAGTCTGAGATTAGCTACAGACAGCATTTCCTGTGTTCTAGAGAGGAGATCAATCACTTCTTCACTTGCAGGTAAGGATTTAAGACCATCATCAACATAGAAGTTCCTCTCAACAAACTGACGAGCATCAGAGCCATACTCTTTCTCACCTTCATGGGCGGTCCTTCTCAGTCCATAGATCGCTACTGCAGGAGATGGGCTATTGCCAAAGACATGTACCTTCATCCGGTAATCTATGACTTCATTGTTGACATCATTGTCCTTATGCCATAGGAACCTGAGATAGTTTCTATCATCATCCTTAACAATGAAGCAATGAAACATCTGTTGGATGTCGGCCATCACTGCAACTGGTTCCTGTCTGAAACGGATTAAGACTCCTATGAGGCTGTTGTTTAGGTTAGGACCAGTGAGGAGCAGGTTGTTGAGAGAGACGCCTTCATACTGAGCACTAGAATCGAACACGACCCTGATTTGGTCAGGTTTGCGAGGGTGATACACGCCAAATGATGGAAGATACCAGCATTCTTCTCCTTCCTTTAGTGGAGGTGCAGGTTCTGCATGATCTCTCTCAAATACCTTCTGCATGAAACCTACAAAGTGTTTCTCCATCTCTGGTTTCCTCTTGAGGGTACGTTTTAAAGAGGAAAATCTAGAAACTGCTTGCTTCAGATTGTTTGGTAGTTTTGATCTCGGGGAGCGGAAAGGTAAAGGTGCTACCCAGCTGTTGGAGTCATCTTGAATGAATTCCTTGTCCATAAGTTTTTGAGAAATTCTTTATCAGCTATTGCCGGTGCCAGCTTGTTGTCATCACTTGTTGTATTGAACACTGTTAATCCAAGGGTGTCGTCCCCAGGCAGGAAAGTATTCACGTTGTCTCGGTGATTATGCAGCCACTTACTGTTGCTTATCTTCTCTTTCACTTGGTAGTGATGTGGACATGGCTGAAAACAAGTGCTGCGACCATTTGGTAACATATGCGTCTTAAATGAAGAAATATTGGTGGGCCTTTTCATCCTACCTATGCAGACGTTGCCAATGATTACCCATCCTAGATCGAGGCGCTGGGCAAATGGTGCATCATGTGGTCCATTAATTTGCTGGCGTATTTTGTGCAGTCTGAGAATGTCTCTACCTAGCAGAACTAGAATGTCTGCATTTTTGTCAAGGGATGGTATTTCACTGGCTATAGCCCTTAGATGAGGGTGCTGGAAAGCCGCCTCTGGTGTGGGTATCTCTTCTCTGTTTGATGGTATCTGGTTGCACTCAACAAGTGTGGGCAAAGGTATCTCCAAATTGCCCTTGAGAGAAGCTATTACGAGACCACTGGCCCTTCTTCCAGAAACCTCTGATATGCCACTACAAGTACCCAAGGTATACGGATAAGTATCACCCTTTAAGTTAAACAGATCAAAGAGTTCTGACCTTGCAAGTGAGTGGTTGCTCTGGTCGTCCAAGATGGCGTACACCCTCAGAGCCCTTTCTGGTTGGCCCTTGGGGTATATATTGACTAGGCATATCCTTGCACAGGACTTGTCACAAAGGTCTTCTCCGCAGACTTCTGTACATGAGGAAGATACTGTGGTAGTATTTGCTGCTTGATCTGTGTTCTCCCCGCCATGCTTAGTTGGGGAAGGGGAACCTCTAGGTGGTGTGGCACTAGGCTGGGATGGATGAAGAGCTTGTACATGGTTCTCACTGCCACACTCTATACACTTAATAGCAATTTTACAGTCTCTAGCAACATGTTCAGTAGAGGCACAACATTTGAAACATATCCCTAGTTTCTTAAGAAGCTCTCTACGTTCCTGGATTGGTTTCCTCCTGAAGCCAATACACTTCTTGAGGGGATGAGGCTTCTTGTGAATAGGACACAGACGGTTAGGATTTTCTACCTTTTCGTCTTGGTTGCTGTTGCAACTGCTTTCTTCTGGTGCTGATGTAGGTATAGGAAGAATATCAGTCTTTTTCACCGAAACTGGGCCTCTGCGGTTTCTGTAGTTAGAATGTGAGCTGTCATACTTAATAGGAGGTGAACCAGGAACACTGGGATCCCCATAGGAAAAGCTTGGGTCATTCTTGGATTCTGCAATGTTCTTGATAAACTCACAGAAGTAGGAAAATGGAGGAAAGGAGACTCTATTCTCATTTTTGTATCTTGACCCAACTGTGGTCCACCTTTCTTGAATATTATATGGCAACTTGGAGACTATCGGGTTTACCCCACGAGCAGTGTCCAGGTAACTGAGGCCCGGTAGGAGAGTGTCCGCCTTAGCCAGTAGGAGCTCCATGAGTAGGTCACTAAGTTCTTGAAATTTCTGATGATCCTTACCAGATATCTTTGGAAACCCTTGCAACCGTTTGAACAGAGCATTCTCTATTGCTTCAGGACTGCCATAGGTTTTCTCCAGTCTTTCCCAAGCAGCGGTAAGGCCTGCTATGGGGTTGTAAATGTGGACGGATCTGAGTCTTTTAGCACGTTCTGTGGAATGTGGGCCAAGCCACCGGATAAGCAAATCTAATTCTTCAGCTGCAGTAATGCCAAGGTCACTAATTGCAGTTTTGAAGGCACATTTCCAGCCTCTGTAGTTCTCAGGTTGGTCATCGAACCTTGTGAGTCCAGTCTTAGTAAGCTCACGGCGAACCATGTACCTTGCAAACTCTGACATGTCTGTTCTCTCTGACTTTAAATATTGAGTTACTGGCTGAGTAGCGGTGATTACGTTGTAAGTGGGGTTCTGGTTAACAGAGGTAGGTAGTGTAGGGGCTGCGTAGGCATTCAGCCTAGGAGCTAGCTTAAAGTCCATAGGTTTAGCCACATATGGATGTGAGACTGGACGGTTGTTTGCAGTCTGGTAGTATGGTGTCACATTGGTGTTTACCTGAGTATCAGTATATTGCATTTGCTGAGGTGCAAGGCTTTGGGAATCCATGAAGGAAGAAGAAACTGGATGCTGGACAGGCAGGGCATTGTACTGACCTTGAATGCGGTGTGCTGCAGAAGATACTGTGCCCTGTTGCTCTGGAGAAATGTTGTCCCTGACAGGAACATTTGTGACAAATAGGGATTCACTGCTTTGGCTTAGTACATAGTCTCTTGTGCGCTTGAGGGGATCCTCTGTTTCCACATCACACAAACTGGTGCTGTCACTTTCACTTCCACTGATGGCTTGTTCTAAAATGCTTAACCTTGCCATGGCTGCAGCATGCTCATACTGTTTCTCTAGAGCCTCTAGTTCTGCCCTTTTTTGAGCTGCCTTAGCTTCCATCTCTGCTTTCTGTTGAGCTACCTTAGCTTCCATTTCTGCTTTCTGTTGAGCTACCTTAGCTTCCATTTCTGCTTTCTGTTGTGCAAAGGCTGCCTCTGTCCTTAACTTAGTTTCATGTACTAAGCTGTCTCGTTCTGAATTGAGATGCTGGAAGCTTTGCAATTCAACTAAGGAATCGTCTGTATGAAGTTTCCTCACTATGCTTTCATACTCCTCAGCTTTCATTTTATAATGTCCATGCATAGCACAAAGCTGTCGCAGAGCTCCCTCTAGTGGTGATATATGGTATGCAGGCAAGCACATGGCAGATATCTTAGTCTGTATTTCCTGCCACCATTTTGAGAGTTCACAGGAAAGTTCATGCTTTAAACCTTCTAGATTGTCTCTAACCTTCCACGTAGGTTTAATTGAGCGTCTAGCCTTCTCACTGGGCTGCAGACTGAGGTCCATGCTACCTTGTGCTTCAGGGTGCCCTTCAGCCATGATGCAACACAAACAGGATAAATATAACTTTGCTGGAGTAAGATGGCTGCTTGATAGAATCTTCTTATGCTGAGGGAGTCTGAGCTGCAGATGCAACTTACACAATGCTGATTCCTTCTGGCTTCAGGTAACTTGCTGTGACTGACTGTATGTCAGAAGTTGGTGAACTGTCTTACAGCCGTATCTGGCAGTCTTTATGCATCATTTTTCACTGTTCTGACTCAATAGCTTGGCTGCAAGTGTGAGGTTGTGAGAGTGTCCTGTAGTCTCTATGCTAACCAGCAATTTACACCAAGATATTTATCATATAGTGTTCAACTCAACTGAGGAGGCGTAGATAAGATTCCAGATGCTTTAATCCAGGTAAATCTTGTAGAACCTCATACAGCAGTAGGTGAAAAATGATGAAATACCAGGAGCTGAGCAGACATGTTGCTTACAAAGAAGTGAAACTAAATTGAGGGGGAGAGAGGAGGAGCTACAGCATCACAGCTAAGGATACAGAGAGAGAAAAGAGACAAACTACAAAGACAAACAGTATCACAGATACATGTCAGTGAATTAAACCAAGTCCTGGGACATGACATATGGAATTAGCTCAAAGTGATGTGTCTTGTCATATGATGCTATATCTTGCTGGATAGGTAGATAAGGGCCATAAAGTTATGGTTCGTAATAAATTTCTTATAGGTTGCAACTTCTTTAGGCGTTCCCTGTGCCATCTGACCAGGTTCCAATAACTATACCTTCCCTGTCACATAAGACCAGCAGCTTTCATCTACAACATGATGGAGGTTCGGAAGAAGCTGCATGTGCACAGATAAGTGGTAGGCAAATATTTGTGCGACATGCAGCAGCATCTCCTACTCATAACAAAAACACCCTGTTGGACGTTTTACTGTTATTTTACAGATCACATTTGCCATTTCTCTGTTTTAGGCGCTCATCAAAGGATTAAATGATCATGGCTTTCTTATTTTGTTGAACTGTGCTGTACTTCAGAGCAACACAGGTACCATTTATCTTCTGTCTATTTCAAAATTTTATATATTTATCACTATTGTTCTGAAATTAAAAAAAAATGTTTGTTTTGCAGGTATCAATGATGGAAACTCAGCTCAGCTTTATGCCTTGTTTTTATTTCCTCACCAAAAGTTTTTTGATAAAATAGGTAAAACAGTGACACATTGATCTACATTGTTATGTATCTTATTTAGTCCAACATATTACCGTTTGTAAATGGTCATAAAGTCTCTATTACATATATTTGAAGAGGAGCTCTGCGTCCTTAATTTTGCAAGTTAACTGTTACATCAACCAGATGACATGTCAACTCTCCTGACATGTCGTCTATTTTTAGTTAAGAAGTTTATTTTCCTTTAAATTGCAGTTTTGGAGCATCTTTTCTTATAACTCTGTGTTGTGCTGCTTTTGTGATTCCTCTTTCAAATTCATGAATAAATTTGACAACTGGATTGTACTGTTCCATGTGCTAACACAGTCTGACCTGACACTGAAAGCGCTGATTGGAAAGTGTTAGGGCAGCAGCACACAACTGTGTTTCACCCGTGAAACATGGTCTGTGTGTTAGCCAGATTTACCGGCTTGAACTTCATGTTGGGAGCGGGACTCCTAGCAGTATAGTTATCTATGATGCTATAGAGTCCCTGCCTCCCAGCAACATACTGTCCCGTACCAATTTGTTCTGGCTAACATGGGTTAAACACGGGTGAAACATGGTCGTGTGCTGCTGCTCTTAGACTGTGTAGGGAAACACACTCGGCTGGTAACACGCATTTGTCAAATTATTTATATATTTCCAGGAGGAATAACAGAATAATTGATTGCATAATACAAAATAATAAGAAAATAATGCTCCAGAATTATATACACAGCACAGTGCATTTGAGGGAATAAATATCATCTCACTGAAATATTACCCATAGGCAGTTTAGTCTTTAATTGTTACAGTCAATCTGGCCTAATAGTTGAGACTTATCTCTTTGGAATGTATTGATGGGATATTGAATATAAGTGTTTAAGGCAGCTTCATGCAATTAATGCACTGTATAGCACCTACCTGTGTCCCAGCAACCCCAGCAATTTACTAATAACTATATAAAACTTTCAGAAAATATAATTTTAGTTCATCTACTATGCTGAGAATGACCTCATTTTAGAGAAAAAGAATGAGAGAGATTTTTAAAGAACTTGGGAAAATTTTAAAAACAATAACCAGAAACAACTTAAACAGCTTTCATTGAAAGTTTTTTTTGCTGCTTTAAAAAAAAAAAAAGGCAACCCCAACATCCTCTCCCCCTGCCATACTGTATTAATGCTATACCATGGCAGTTCAGGAGTCCAAGTTTATTGTGGCTTCAAGGTATAATGTAAGCTGTATATGTAATTTGTAACTACTGTACAGTAGTAATGCAGAATATAAAACAAATGGTGACTGCTTAATATTGTCAAATGACCGTTTTAATTACTTGGGCGCAATATTTTTTTTTTTTATTTTTTTTTTTTAGTTGTTAGCACCCAGGTATGCCCCATCTCAGCAATCTATCTCTATGACTTAGATAGCCGAATACATACATATATATATATATATATATATATATATATATATATATACATACATACATACATACAATGAACTTTGAATCAAGTGGCAGTGTGCATGTGAGATAGTTGTCCCATCTCAATTGAGGATATGGGACTTCTGTTCATGTGATCAGTGTGGGATCTCCAGGGATTAGACACATTGTCTGTCCAGTGGATAGGTGATTGTTTTTGTGTTCAGTGATGTATAATTTGTATACATAGCAATGCTCAGTAAAAACTGTAAGGAAAAATGAGTAATGGTAATGCTTGTGTTATTTTACATTTGTTTCTGCTTAGAGAGAGACGTATGGGAGGACAAGTTCATCAGAAAGGAACTTCCATCAACAGTAGCAAATCTTCTACCTGGCCTTCACTATGCCATTAGAGAGTCAAACAGGTTGCAAAAGGACAAAGCCCTTTATCCTAGTCCACTGGTGGAACAGTATTTTAGGAAATATTTACATCTACAAAGCAAGAAAGACAGTTCATTGGAGAGAAAACAGATTGAACCTCTAGCTGTACTCAATACTCATGGTGATGACCTCCCTAAAAAATGTAGTCAGTTGGCCTTTTCGTGTGTACAGTTGTACATTTCATCACCAGTAAATTTCAGTATCCCACTAATAAAAATGTCCAACATTTTAGCTGAATACTCCTGGTTATCTGGTAACCGTGATCTGTGTGGCAAAACTGTAGGAAGCTCAATAAAGATGGACAGTCTGTCTTCAGCATCCAAGCAGTCTATGGCAGCAGAATCTAAAGCTAGTAGTGACAAGCTGCAAGGAAAAGAGCCTGTGCGTGAGGACAAAGAACAACATTCTAAGAGAAGCACCAAAAGGAAAAGTAGTAAGAAGAGAGAAAAGAAAAGTAAAAAGAAATCTGTCCATCAGGCTGCCCTGTCCACCACTGAGACTGTTGAAAATAGGGCTTCAAACAAACGGAGGCGACTTGTCTCTGAGGACAAGAAACAGATTGGTTCTTCAAGTGAAGCTACTGTAAAGCTTGCTAGTCCTCCTTATCCTCAAAGAAGAAAAAGAGGTTGGTAATTTGGTTAGTGATGCTAAATTCTAGTAGAGTTTATAGAAGTTTTGATAAAAAAAAAAAAAAAAATAAAAATCTAATTTCCCTGGCTTACCTGTGTGCAGTACTTAATTTTTTATGCCCATACTTTAAGACTGTTTTCAGGCTCAGATAGGCATTCATTACAGATTCCTTCATAGATGGACAAAATAGTGTAGCATGCTGCGGTATTCTGTTTGGTAAAGTGCTAGACATTGCTGTTGAGTGGGATCTGCCGGGCACTATTGGTGTCCGTAATGCATTGAATCCAATTTCCAGTTATTTTCGCTGTTCCTACAGTGATGTACAATCCCCTACCTTGCTTATAGTTTGGTGAACTTTCATCAGTAGTAATAGTACTTTTTCTGCTTTTAATTTGTTTTAAGATCTGCAGCTAGCTTATCTTATATCTTTTTTTTTTTTTCTTTTTCTTTACATTCTGTTTATTACTAGGAGCTGAAGTTTTGACAGCTGCTTTTATACAAGATGAGAAACACCATACAACTGAAAAGATAGCTTTAAACAAAACTAATGAAGAGAATAAGGACCTGACTCCAAAACCTAAAGCCATAAAGAGAAAGCCAAGAAAAGTATTAGCGCCTGAAGAACATGTTCCTGACAGGCCTCCAAAACGTAAAGCGTCTAATCCTGGTAAAAATATATATAAAATTGTATAGTTATAATAGTTATAGTTTAAAATATATAAAATGTTTGTATTTCAAAGAGGTTTCTGGATCCTTAATATAGGTCACCAATCAAAGATCGGCAAGGTTCTGACACCAGGACCTCTGACTGATCAGTTGTTTGAAGAGGCTGCAGCATTTGCATGAGTGCTACAGTCTCTTCAGAGCTGGCCAAGCAGGAAGCTATACATTTGTAAAGCACCTATGCTTAGTATTGCAGCTCAGCCCATTCACTTGAAGGGGAATGGTCTAACATAACAAAAGACCCATTACTTATCTGTTAAAACCTCTGCTGTTGCTAAGATGACATCTACATTCATTGGACTCAATGTTTTATGGCAGTGTTTTTTTTTGTTTTTAAACTCCCAAAAAACCTGATTTGTAATGTAGGTATAGTGCAACAATTTTGGGAGAGTAGAAAGATATTTTGCAGAAATTCCAAAGCCTAGAATATTCTGGTTAAAAACTATCCTGTTCGAGTAATAATATTATGAAAGTTAGTCAAGTTGACTGTAATGTATTGTGTCAATGATATGCTGTCTACCAGTCAACTAGATTATGTAGTGAGACATGAATAAATCTAAAATGAGCTATAGGAATTTATGGAAAATTCAACAAAAGATGTATGCCAAAAGAGGTTTAAAGATTTTCCTCACATTTCTTGTGCTTTCACTTATACAGTGGGTACGGAAAGTATTCAGACCCCTTTAAATTTTTCACTCTTTGTTTCATTGCAGCCATTTGCTGAAAGAAAAAAAAGTTCATTTTATTTCTCATTAATGTACACTCAGCACCCCATCTTGACAGAAAAAAAACAGAAATGTAGATATTTTTGCAAATTTATTAAAAAAGAAAAACTGAAATATCACATGGTCATAAGTATTCAGACCCTTTGCTGTGACACTCATATTTAACTCACGTGCTATATACTTCCTTCTGATCCTCCTTGAGATGGTTCTACTTCATTGGAGTCCAGCTGTGTTTAATTAAACTGATTGGACTTGATTAGGATAGGCACACACCTGTCTATATAAGACCTCACAGCTCACAGTGCATGTCAGAGCAAATGAGAATCATGAGGTCAAAGGAACTGCCCAAGGAGCTCAGAATTGAGACAGAATTGTGGCAAGGCACTCAAAGTTCCTAAGAGCACAGTGGCCTCCATAATCCTTAAATGGAAAAAGTTTGGGACGACCAGGACTCTTCCTAGACCTTGCCGTCCAGCCAAACTAAGCAATCGTGGGAGAAGAGCCTTGGTGAGAGAGGTAAAGAAGAACCCAAAGATCACTGTGGCTGAGCTCCAGAGATGCAGTAGGGAGATGGGAGAAAGTTCCACAAAGTCAACTATCACTGCAGCCCTCCACCAGTCAGGCCTTTATGGCAGAGTGGCCCGAAGGAAGCCTCTCCTCAGTGCAAGACATATGAAAGCCCGCATAGAGTTTGCCAAAAAACACATGAAGGGCTCCCAGACTATGAAAAATAAGATTTTCTGGTCTGATGAGACGAAGATTGAACTTTTTGCGGTTAATTCTAAGTGGTATGTGTGGAGAAAACCAGGCACTGCTCATCACCTGCCCAATACAATCCCAACAGTGAAACACGGTGGTGGCAGCATCATGCTATGGGGGGGGGGGGTCTCAGCTGCAGGGACAGGACGACTGGTTGCAATTGAAGGAAAGTTGAATGCGGCCAAGTACAGAGATATCCTGGAAGAAAACCTCTTCCAGAGTGCTCTGGGCCTCAGACTGGCCGAAGGTTTACCTTCCAACGAGACAATGACCCTAAGCACACAGCTAAAATAACAAAGGAGTGGCTTCAGAACAACTCTGTGACCATTCTTGATTGGCCCAGCCAGAGCCCTGACCTCAACCCAATTGAGCATCTCAGGAGAGACCTGAAAATGGCTGTTCACCATCCAACCTGCCGGAACTGGAGAGGATCTGCAAGGAAGAATGGCAGAGCATCCCCAAATCCAGATGTGAAAAACTTGTTGCATCATTCCCAAGAAGACTCATGGCTGTACTAGCTCAAAAGGGGCTTCTACTCAATACTGAGCAAAGGGTCTGAATACTTATGACCATGTGATATTTCAGTTTTTCTTTTTTAATAAATTTGCAAAAATATCTACATTTCTGGGGTTTTTTCTGTCAAGATGGGGTGCTGAGTGTACATTAATGAGAAATAAAATGAACTTTTTTGCTTTTAGCAAATGCCTGCAATGAAACAAAGAGTGAAAAATTTAAAGGGGTCTGAATACTTTCCGTACCCACTGTAAATGTTGACGTGTCAGTCTATTATGAGGCTTAGTGGCCAGAATGAAGACGTAAAGGGTTTTTCTGGGCTCAAATCGATTTTTCATATTGATGAAAAAATTTTATTTATATTGTGCGGATCACTATGATTATAGTTAAAGTATATGTTTTTTGTTTTTTTTTTTAATAAAAAAAAAAACTTTTAAAAATACAATTATTTTTTGTCGCAATATTTTGACTCCCATAATTTTTTTATTTTTTTATTTTTTTTTTTAATATCGCTGTGCTTGGCGCTCTGTAAGGGCTATTTTTTTCAGGGCAAGTTGTACTTTTTAGTGATACTATTTTGGTAAATGTCCAACCTTTTGATCTTTGTATTACACTAAATACAGATTTAGGAACTTTCAATTTTTTTTTTCTGTTCAGTGTTCAACATATCGGATAAATATTTTTAGATTTTCATAGAACAGCCATTTTTGGACATGGATTATCTAGTGTTACTGTATTGCAGTCTATGATGAAATTGCTATGAATACACCATTCAGTAGGCTCCCAGCAGACATAACAACATTACTGCTCTCATGATCACCCCACAGAAGAGCAATTCAGTTCTAGATAAAAAAAAAAAAAAAAAAAGTGAAAGTACAAGTAACCACTAAGATTCCGTGGTCGCATGTGGCCTGTGCATCTGTAGAGTTAATGGTCTGTGATTTCAGCTGTTTCCATTCACCCTGGATTCTGCTGCTGCGTGTCTGCTGACTAGCAGATGTGGCAGCTGTGGTGCCCACTCAGCTCCAGAGCGGGCACCATCAATTCCCATGTGACCTAGGACATACCTGTAGGTCCTGGTGTACGAAGGGGATATAATACAACATTTTCAGAGTGTAAGTAATGTTGTAAATGATGCTTTATGAACATATTTTTCTCTGTGCAGGCAACAAAAACATGTCAGCGGTGGCTACAAACAAGTCTGAAAGTGTGAGGAGGACAAATGAGGAAAAAGGGGCAAAAACAGGAAAAGGCGCTAAAAAAAGTCCAGAGAAAATGAAGTCTATTACAGTTGAGCAGATCAGCACATTCAGCAAATCCAGTGAAAACAGTGCCCAGATTTCTGAGGACAGTATGATAGAGAAAAGAATAAGCATGTATGAATCACATGCCCTTAATCTACTTGCTGACTTGGCTCTAAACTCCTTTGGTTCTGCAAACATTCCTTATATAAGTAGGAATGTGGCATCGACAAATGAGTCGCTGGTTGAGGAAGCAGCAAGTACAGGTGACAGTGTAAGTACTGTAGAGCATCCACCAATGGATTGTAGTCTTCCCGTTGAGTCTACTACAGCATTCACAGAGCCTCAACGCATATTAGAAAGTGAAAGTGATAAGCCTAAAAATGGGTTAAATGTCTCTCCTCGTAACATTGCATTACAGAAACGTTTGGAAAACAATGAAAAACCATTATCACCAAAAGCTCACATTGCTGCAGCCAAGGCTAAAGCACGGTATAATGCCTTAAGTAAGATTTGCTTGGAGCATTCTTATTCCCAGCTTCCAATTGAAGATATTTCAGGCAAATCTACAAAACAAGTATATGAGCACCCCATTCAAAGTGTCCCTGATTCCACTACTCCGGCTGACCTACCGCCTGAGCCATCAAGTGGTCTCCCAGGAGAGGTTGCATTGACTAGTGAAAATGTTTGTCCAGATGCGGCTCGAAAACAGAGGGCAGTGTCAAAGTGCCAGGACAATTTTGTTATTACTTTTGACTGTGAACCAAAGTATGATTTTGATCTTGACAGCAAATTTACCAAGGATCCGTTAGAGAAAACAATAAATCGAGCACTACATGGGTAAGTAGGTAATATTTATTTGATAAACAAGTATTCTGCTTTATGATTTCGGGGTCATCGGAATCATTTACATGTATCAATCTGGCACAATTCCTGTAACATAAGTATTGCCATCTTAATCCATAAATGCAACAACTATCTGTAGCGAAAACTGTAAGAACAAGTTCAGATTTTAGATTATTTGCATTGTAAAGTGCCATTGAAAACTCCTCAAAAATGTATAGTTTATACTATTTTAGTGCCATTTTTTTAAATATCTTTTTATCCAGACATATTTTTAGTTTTTTTTTTTAATTAAAATTGTCAAAAAAACAAGTTTTAGTGGAACGGATTATCAGCCAGTAGGTAATGATGAGACGGTAGCAAAAAGCAGATGCAATATGTTTTTCTAAGACTGATGCGTAGATACATATTCTCTTTGACTGGTTTTATCATAATCTCTGGAATTTATAAAATACAGCATATATGAAAATAGAGACCTTGCCTATGGAGTGATATTTTAACTATTTTATCTTATTATTTCCATGACGAAATAGTTCCCTGTTTGCTCCCCATCACATGTAGCAGTAGTCTCAGTGCAAAAGTGCCTCACTAGTACAGCACTAAAACTGCACGCATTGCATGTTAAAGTAAATCTCTGCCTATAACTGAATGATTAATATAATCAATTTTCTAATGATATTTGTTTCTGCATCAGATTCTGCAGACTTAAAACCATTTTGTAGGGCTCCTACAGTGAACACACATCCTGCTTATCAGTCCCATTTTTAGCTGGTTTATGTCTTAGGGGTGAGGTTAAAGGGGTATTCCCGTCTCCAGGATCATATTTATTCAATTGTAAACAAATCATGAGA
This sequence comes from Leptodactylus fallax, assembly GCA_947044405.1. Taxonomy (NCBI): domain Eukaryota; kingdom Metazoa; phylum Chordata; class Amphibia; order Anura; family Leptodactylidae; genus Leptodactylus; species Leptodactylus fallax. The sequence continues at coordinate 2,076,862 of CAMRHE010000326.1, forward strand.
TGAGGATAACTGCTCCAATTCTTGACCCTTATGGCTGGAATTTACAGATACAACCAAGTAGTGCTGCTCTATGCTGTTCCTGTAACTCCCATAGATCATAGGAGCTACAGAAACTCTGCAGCATACCTGAGCTACATTGTTTCCATAGCTTGAGAGTTGCAGAAACTGTGTAACTAGATATGCTACACTGTTTCCATAGCTCCTATTCTCCTCTATGGGAGTTATGGTACAGCGTAGAGCAACACTGCTTGCTATTCCTGTCCTAGGGGTCATGAGCAGGGAACAGTTATTCCCATTTTGGTAGCGATTTGCCATGATGGGAATAACCCTTTAAACTTGTTGCTAAAGCTAAGTGAAGTGTTTTACGCAATACATTGTTTTATCTATCTTGCTCTGTTTGCTTGTGTTGCTGTTTGTCTCCCCAGTGTTTCCAGTTTGTAGCCTAGGTTTCCAGCCACCTCTGCAGTAGTGGCTGGGCTGGTGACATTGGTGCTAGTTTTTGGCCACCTCTACGGTCTTTTCTTCGCAGTGATTGACACCTAATGGAGCCCTCTGTCAACTGTGCAAAGTGCACTTAGCTGCTGAGCCCTTTGTATGTTTGATTAGTGTGTCTGTTCTTTCTTAATGTAAATCCATATATAGCAGTGTGCAGTTTAGAACAAGCACACTTTTGGTCTGAGGAGCACGCTGCTAGCTGAAGCCAGAAAGTGGAGGGGAGAGGAGAACAAATGTTCATAGGAAAGCACCTTTAAAAAGTGTGAGAATCTTAGCAATCTTTGTGTCTTACTGCAGTGGAGGAGGCTTCTGCAGCCAGTTGTCTTACTCCCAGACACTGCATAGTGGAAGGGAAATTGCTGTTCTCCTGGCACACACAGAAAACTATTTAAGAGACCAAATAAGATATCAAAAGGAAAAAATGTTTTAGCTTTCATTTAACACCTTTTTTAGGGCTTCCTTCTGTGGAACCTCAACCTGGAACCACATGTGGGTTTTCATAGTTTGTCATTTCCCCAAACAAGTCAACCTGTTTGCAAATGAAATGCTCTGTCCTGGGCCCAGTACTTTTTAATATTTTTATAAATGATCTGGACGATAGGATTATTGGGTAACTCATAAAATTTGCAGATGATACGAAGATAGGAGGAATAGCCAACACTAGAGAGGAGAGAGAGTGTATTCAAAAGGACTTAGACACACTGGAACAATGGGCTGAGGTGAACAGAATGGTATTTAACAGGGACAAATGCAAAGTCCTACATCTGGGTAACAGAAATGTAAAAAGCATATATAGTATGGGAGGAATAGAACTAAGTGATAGCACAGGGGAAAAAGACTTGGGCATAATAGTAGATCACAAATTCAACATGAGCCAACAGTGCGGTGCTGTTGCAAAAAAGGCTAACAAAATTCTGGGATGTATTAAGACAAGCATTGAATCTAGATCAAGAGAGGTAATTATTCCGCTGTACTCTGCCCTGGTCAGACCCCACCTGGAATACTGTGTACAGTTCTGGGTGCCTCAATTCAAGAAAGACATCGATTTATTGGAGCAGGTCCAGAGAAGAGCAACCAAAATGGTGGAAGGTCTGCAAACTATGTCCTACGAGGAACGGCTAAAAGAACTGGGATTGTTTAGTTTGCAGAAGAGAAGGCTAAGGGGAGACTTAATAGCGGTCTTTAAATATTTGAAAGGTAGTCACAGTGCAGAGGGATCTACCTTATTCTCATTAGCAGAAGGAAGTACAAGAAGCAATGGGATGAAACTAAAGGGAAGGAGATACAGATTAGACATTAGGAAAAACTTTCTGACAGTGAGGGAGTGGAATAGGCTGCCACGGGAGGTGGTGAGCTCTTCATCAATTGAAATCTTCAAGTGGAAATTGGATAAATATATAGCTGGGATGATTTAGGAAAACCTGCTTTTGCAAGGGGTTGGACTCGATGGCCCTTGAGGTCCCTTCCAACTCATAAATCTAAAAAAAAAAAAAAAAACTGTGCAAAAGTTCCAGGCAGGTGTTGAAAAACTTGTACAACATAAGAATGTTTTTAAACATAAAAGTGTTAACAGTTTATTTTTGTCAATTAAAAATGAACAAAAGAGAAATCTAAATCACATCAATATTTGATGTGACCACCCTTTGGGAAGAGTCCTGGAAATGATGATCTGTCCCCAAAGAAACCCTAATTTCAGCATCAAGCCTGTCTTTGATTACATTAAGAAACAGAAAGATTTGGGCAAGCCTACATCCGCAAAAAAACTTTTGTTCGTTCTCTAAATTGTTAGGAACAACCTCTCTGCAGAAATCTGTCAAAAACTGTGTGCAAGTGTACCTAGAAGAATTGATGGTGTTTGGAAGGCAAAGAGCGGTCACACTAAATATTGATCTGATTTAAGCTTAGGTTCACACTAGTCATGTTCATCATAGGACCTGAACAACTGACAAGCAGACTGCTGAAATACTGGTCACATGTGGAGCCCGCGGACCCCATTGACATTAATGAGGTCACTTGAGTGTCTGTTGTTTTTAAACTGAAAGTGGTGGAGGAAAAGTCATGCATGCACGACTACTGCGATTTAATGGAGACTCCACGCAGATGTGAACGTAGCCTTAGATTTCTCTTTTGTTCATTGACTTCATTTTGTTCATTGACAGAGATAAACTATTAACACATCTATTTCTGAAAGCAATTTTTCCATGCCTGCCTAAAATGCTTGTATGGTACAGTACGTTATAAATAGGTGTATTTGTATTATCTATTTAGTTTGCATCTTTCTGTTTGTAGGCCATGGAACTACCATTTAAAAGAGAAAGTAGAAGATGTAAAAATCATCCTGCACATGTGGATAGCTCTATTCTACAGCAGATCTAACAAGCCGATCAATTGCAGTTCACGGAAAGTGGTGGAGCACAGCAACCCTGCAAAATATGTTTCTATCAACACTGTCCTTGACCCCTTTGAACTAGAAATCACAGACTCTGATGGTATCCTTTCTGACGAGAATATATTTCTGCCTATGGGAAAGAAATCTGAAATGCTGCGTCAAGTAAATCCTCCTGAATCAAACTCATCTTGTAAATCAGGGAGAAGTGAGAGTAAGAAGCTTCAAGACGTAACTGTTCCTACAAAGGTTAGTCTACGTTATGGTCTTACATTGTCTTGACTAATGGTATAGGTGGCTTAGAATAGATGAAATATAATGTTAATGTGATTACAACTTTTAGCCTGAATCGGTTATGGTGGAGCCATGTACTAAAAACCTGGATGGATAATGGTGAATGGTCATGTTTAATGCTTGGTGGGCAAACAAGAAAATAGGTCTCGCTAAAGTGATCAGTCACAGAAAACCTTATTCTTAAAGTGAGTTTAGTGTTAGGATGCTGAAGCAAGCTTCTGTGTTATTGATCTGCTGCTATAGATACAATTGCAATGATGTTGTGGGCTTTTATCTGTCGTGTGTCAAGAAAAGGAAGCAAATACATAGTGAAGTAAATTAAAGTTGTGAAGGAAGATCTCTAGAGCATTTTGTCAGTAAGGGTCTATTTGCATGCGCTGATGCCTGTAATAAAAAACAACCTTACAGCTCTGTGTTATTGCTTGGTGCTGGGAAACGCCCCTTTCAGTCTACAAGACTATATAAGTGTACTGTCTTGTTCCTCACTGCCCAGTGATGACACTAGGTTGTAAAGACTGCCCCCTGATAGTTTCAGCTGCCATGATCACTGTACTAACAGCACCGATATCTCTACAACTGGGAACCTGCAAACAAAACTGAAAGTACGTCGAATTCAGCATATAGACAGCTTTGTAATGGTATATAACATTCCTTTTTGTTAGAGTTCCTCTTTAAGGGTATACGTTCACGAAGAATTAAAACGCAGCAGACTTTCTTCAGAAAATTTGCAGCATATTCAGAGAGATCTCTTGTTAGTGTGCCCTCTTCCTAAACTTTTCCTTAGGCAGACTTTGTAGGAAAACCTTTGGTAATACTAAAGTGAGAGAACAAAGGTGCCCACAGGACTGGTGGAAGGTAAAAACACAAGTAGATGGGCATGCATAATCTATAAGTGATATAGGACATGCTTAAAGGCGTTTTCAAGGATAAATGGAAAACCCTGGGGTGGTGAAAAAAAAAAAAAAAGATACTCTGCTACCTCGCGTTCTCTCCCAGCTTACTCCATTCTTTTCAAGCCAGAAGTACTGAGACTCATGTGACAACTGAGTCACTTGTGCAGTACTGATGACCTTATTGCAGGTATGTCACTGGTACCTCACGTGTGATTGGTGAGGTCAGTGATTAGATCTCGGAGCTTCTGGCCAGTCACAGTACTGGAGGGAATGGGGGGCATGCCACCCAAACACAGGATCGAGGTAGGTGTCACTACTTTAATGTATTCTCTTTTTTGCCACTCCAGGTTTTCCATTTATTCTGGAAAATCACTTTAAAGGGAGTCTGTCAGCAGGAAAATCTGTGTCAAACAAATGACAGTACCATGTAGGACGGCTTCTAAACTTTCCAAATATGTCTTTGTTATTCTACATTGCAGCTTCATTTTCAAGAAAATCAGTATTTTATTATTCTGTAAATTAGCTGAAAAGGGCTTTAGGGGCGTTTTTTCTCATTTCTGGGTGTTGCTGTCTGCTATTCATAATCTCCCCTAACTGCCGCCCAGCTCCACCCCCCCCATTGCTTGAATGACATCTACCACTTTGTCACACGTTGTCGGCAGTTAGGGGCGGCTATCTGGAGCGGAGAGCAAAGCCCAGGCAGGAGAAGACAAACACCTAAAGCCCTTTTCAGCTAATTTGCATAAGAATGAAATGCTAATTTCCATGTAAATGTTACTGTGATGTGGATTAAGAAAGGCCTCTTTGGAAAGTGTAGAAGAAGCCCTACAAGGTACTGTCATTAGTTTAATACCGATTTTCCTACTGAAAGACTCCCTTTAAATAAGTTTCTACTTGTTCACATGATTGGGAAATAATTTTTGTAATTAAATAAAACCTCAGTATTAAGTGATCAAATAATCCGCTTAAATTAGATTACATAAGACCTCTGACAACTGCACAAAAAAATTCTGCATAATGTGTCATTACAGGATTATAATATAAAATTGACAAGTGAGATCTACCAAATGTGTAAGAACAGTGAGAGTGCATTTTACAGTGATAGTCTTCAAACAAGTATGACGTGCAAAATGGCGCCAACAAGCAAAGGTGCTCAAACACCTGCAAATGTAATGAAAACAGTGTTTGGTGCCAATGTTCCAACTGTGTGTTACATCGGTGACACCAACCTGTTTAACACTGAACTAACAGATAAATCAGAGAATTACATGCACATTGGTGGTTTTTCTTCTGAAAAGGTAAATGATCCATGTGTGTCTCATAAGTCAGGGCATTACAAGCCTTCTGGATGTTATTTGTACAGTACATAACGCATATTCATTCAAAGGGAGTTTGTCAGCAGTTTTGAGGGGTATAGACACACGATAGGTAGGTGAGGGGTAAAGCAGTTTTGAACATGCCTAGTTTGGAAGGGTTGTGCAGCTTTCAGTGCATAGAGCATGGAACACTGTACAAGAAGGGACCAAACCTTCAGTGACACTTGTGAGTGGGACTAAAACTTGTTCCTCGGTCATGTAAGTAGCTTGACAATCAACCATTAACACTGCTTTACGCCTCACCTTTGTAGTGCTGTGGACAGTTTTAAGGAGTTAAAACTGCTGGCAGCCTCCCTTTAATATTATAATTATGATGAAAGCAGGAATGATCTAGTGTACCGCTCAAACTAAAAAGTAAATTGTTTGGGACACCTGGGAATTGGCTGTATTTGTGCCTTTTAGAGATGTCTATGGGTCACTATATATGGGTGTGATAGCTATATTGTCCACAACGCACATAGTGCATCCTTATAAACACGTGGACATGAAAACTGAGCCCAACTTCCTCCTCATCTAGGGGATCAGGTCTTGAGTGTGGCTCACTGCTAAGTCTTCATATCTGGTTCTCATAATGAAGACAATTTAGATGATCCTTGACTTTACTACTAATGGGATTGGGTTCAGGTCTCTAAAATTCATCTGGAGGGTGGAAGAGAGGTTAGGGGTATATAGAGGTCACAGAACTGCTTTATGTGCAGAAAAAACTTATTCTGTTACAAAATTGCTTCCTTATAAATGAGAGGGCCTTCAGAATGTGATGTCTAGGGCATACTTTCCTGAAAGTCCTATAATCTATGTGGGCTAGAATCTTTAGCACTGACCCCTCATGTATCCTGCAATCAATGCATAGAGGCATTGGGATACAGTCATTCCCTTTTCTAATAACTGGTTCTTACAGCATAGAACCCAATAAAACAGGTTGTCTGGTATTAGAAAATGTGATGGTTTTCTTTTATAAACAGTGCTACAACTGTCTGTGGGTTGTGTGTGGTATTCACTTCACTTCAATACCAAGCACAGGCCATGGACATACTCTGTACAGTTTCTGTAGTAAAGCAGCCATGTTTTCCCAATCTGGGACAAGTCCCTTTTATATTAGCTCTTTAGTAGGTTTTTATTTTCTCCGACCTATGTGAGTACAGTAGCATCGGGGCATGGGTTTAGACCTTTAAAAGTATAGCCTTTTTGCATATGACTTTATTGTAATTGCTTATGTTTGCATGTTGTCTTTTTTGTTTTTTTGTTTTTTTTAATCTTAGGCAAGGGCAAAGGCAAAGGCAAAGACTAAAGACATTGAACATAAATATTCCAGAGATTTTTCCAGCATATATACAGCAAGGATGTCAGCTCGCTCACAAACAGACTGTAAAATAGTAAGCAACAATGTTGATGAAAAGGAGGGAAATGTTAGCGTTTGTGAACCTGTTAGTACTGCTGGACAAGCAGGTGAAAAACAGAGTGACACTTTAAATCTACAATATGTAATAATGCCGAAAACAACTCCAGACAGTCATGAAAGTAGTTGCACTGTAGTACCTACTGAGAGGAAACGGGAGTTTTTGTCTACTGAAAGGTACACTATTTATAGTCCTGAGACGTTACCTGCAGGTGACTTGGACAAGGACACTACAGATGAGAATTTGGCATCTTTAGAGATCCCTTCTGAAAACCTTGACACCTCAAAAGATTTAGGGAAAGAAGATGCGTTTCCTGTTCATAGTCTTTCAGATATGCCTGCATGTGTTGACAGTCCTAAAACTATTGCACAGACTGCTGAAAGCCTGGATCTTCCAGAAGCCGCTGTTCTGCTGTCCCAAGAATTAAGTGACCGCTCCGCTATTGCTGATGAAGCTGTTACCGCTGCCAATGTTGCTCTACAGAATACAGAAGGCAGTGATAGCCAGTTGACCATAACAAATAAGTTCAGAGCGATGGTGATTGAAAGTCCATCAGATCACAGCGATGTCAACACTGAATTGTTTATGAGTAACAGCTCTAACATGGTGGAGGTAACTTTCTTTTTAGCACTAAAACAGCTATAAATACTAAACACTTTGTTTTTCATGCATACAACAGTATACATAACCTCAAAAGTCAGAAACACATTTGAATGGAGATATTAAAGTATTAAGCTTTGACGCCTAGTCTAACGCAAGCTTGTAGAATGTTCCAGCACCTAGAGTACTCTAGGCAGAGGGTTACCTGATAATCATATTTTTCTCACTGGTTGTTTAGTAATCTAATCACTCTGCTTTTGTAATGGAAATTTACTCCCAGTGCTGTGGTGAGCATTTGATGGTCTTGTGTTTATGCACAGTACGGCTGCAACATCCTGAACCAATGGAGAGAATGGGAGTGTGTCTGACTACCTCAGCCTCCTTTGTAGGGCACTGTAATTAAACTGTAGTGAAGGATCACATCACTTAATGAGGACCTTTCATGTCCTTGGGCACATGCGGTTTTATATACCGCTAGAAAGCCGAAAGTGCGCTGAATTCAGCGCACTGTCGGCTATCCCGTTATGTGCCCCTGGGCTGGAGATATACCGATCTTAGCCCACTGTCAGAAGGGCGTTCCTGACAGTCTAGCTGTGCTGTGAGGAACGCCCTCCCGTCCATAGCCCTGTACTGGAGGGCGTTCCTCACAGCTCAGTGTCATCACTGGGCGGTAAGGAACGCCCTCTCTGACTGTACTCGTCCCATAGCCCTGTACTGTCAGAGGGGGCGTTCCTTACAGCCCAGCGATGGCGATGACAGTACAGGACTATTGACGAGTACAGTCGGGGGGGGGCGTTCCTCACAGCCCAGCTAGACTGTCAGGAACGCCCTTCTGACGGTGGATGGTGAAACTAAGATCACCGATAGCTCCAGCCCCGGGGCACATAACAGGAAAGTTGACAGTACACTGAATTCAGCGCACTGTCGACTTTCTAGCGGTATGTAAAACCGCATATACATGAGGACATGAAAGGTCCTCTTTAAAGGGGTGTTCCCACAAAACATATATAGATTTGTAGACAAGTAAAAGTTAAACATTTTTGCAAATATATAAAATTAAAAATTTAGCAGACCATGTTCTGTCTTGATCGGTTTCCAGTTGATACTGCCATGAATGCAGGAACTTGTCAGAAACACTGACATTTCCTTATTGTGGCCAAATTATCAGGCAGGGGCACTTCATGCACAAGAAGATAACATAGCCACAATAAGAAAATCCATGGCTGGATTTCACAGTGTAGAAAGTTCCTGCATTCATGGTCATATCCATCAGCAACTGATCAAGACAACAGACCGTCACCACTGAGATTATTAGCGAAAATCTTTATTTATATTTGCAAAAATGTTTAATTTTTAATTGTCTACAAATGTAAATATGTTTATATTCATGCGAAAACCTCTTTAATAGAACTGAGCTGAAAAGCAGCAAGCAATGAGCACATTAATAGAAAGTAATCTTCCTTAGTTTCTGGCTCACACATCATTTTAGAGGTCATGCCTGGACAGTTTCTCTGAGAAGTATTTTAATAAATGAAGGAAATAGTGGTTTTATAACCGTATGTTTGTGCTATGCTTTTCTAAGAGCATTTGGAATAAACAGAATAAAGAGTTATTCTGAATGAATGAATAAAGAGAGAAATGCTTGTGGAGCCGCCTCTCCATTCACAGTGGCCACGATGCAATTCAGGACTGGAGGGGGTCAGCGGACCCCTGTTTTTTGGGATGGTTGTGGGTGCTAATGTTGGGACCCACATCTGAGACATTTATCACATAACCAATAGATATGTAATAAATGTTTAAGATGAGAATGTCCCTTTAAGAATTTTCCTACATATGAGATCTTCACATTATCTTGATGCTTTCCTAAAGCTTTGATTTAGCTTACTATTATTCTGGTCTTATTGTAGGCAGAGAAGTGTGATAAAGATTCTTCCAAGATGGACCTTGCTGGTGCAGACAACCTTCCAGCTGCTGAAAGTCTCCACACAATTGTCCACTCTAAGTCAATACAGAGTGAGGATGTCAAACAGGTTGGTGGACAAACAGACAACATTGCAAGTCATTTAGAGCCCCAGAAAATACAGATTGTAGGACGGGAGGTTTGGAATTGTTCTGATCTATTGAAGAATATGGAGTCAAGGATTGGGGTGAATTATAATAGAAATTGTACTATAGAAGGTGAAACAGACAATACTGGATGTGAAGATACGGAAGAGAAAGTTTTGGAATCCATTCCAGATGATTCAGGGGATCTCGTGGAAGCAGCGAATACACATATTGATGAAAAGGAGGTAGGTAACACAGTATGTAACAGTATGTACAGTAGTTTGGATAATGTTGACACTATTCTGAAGTGGAATCTGAACATTTCTTTTGTATTTTCATACTGTCTAAATGATGTACGTGTCCCCACTGTCAATTTGATCAAAAGGCTTTCCTGGAGTTTTGTTCCCTCTAAAAAGAGTTAACATTGCAATTCTGTAATGATAAAGATAAACTCTTGAGATAAATATTTCATTAGAAGACACCCCTTCCCTTATTTTCCCCAGTAAAAATGTAGCATCACTGGAATTTCTTGCTAAATTCAGGGCTGGATGACTAAAAGTTCACACCAAGGAACCATTTTATTGTTGTTTGGTTCCTGCCTCTTCTCAGGCCAGTAACATAACGTCCATTAGTCACATGGCCATATTGCAACTCCGTTCCATTGCCACGCACAGCCACTATACAATGTACAGTGTATGGCATTGTGCGTGGTAAGTGGTGAAGAGGTCACAGCAATCAATATTATAGTTGTGGAAAACCTTTTTAATGGTGTTGTCCAGTGGTGTGTGGAGTGCTTCATTAAAATTAAGAAACTGCACTAAAAACCACATCAAAGCTCCATGCACTTTTTTCTGATGCAGTTTTGACTGCACCATGTGAATGCAGTCTTATTATTGAAATATGCTTCAGCATCACCTGTTGCCTTTGAATGTGTCTTTCCAACTAAAGATATATGGTACTGTATATGTAAGTGTTTTGGTTTTGTTTTAGATACATTTTATTTGGTTTTTCCTTATTAATTATTTCTTTATTCTTTGGTCATTACAGATCACTGCTACTGCCACCCTGAGCAGACCTGACTTAAGTAACAGATCTGATAAGGTGTCCATTGTGGAATGTATTGCTGAAAGCTCTAGTACAGCTCTTATAAAAGCTTATGAGCAGGAGAGTATCAATAAATCTTTGAAACAATCATCTCAGAAGAGTGAAGGAAAAGAAGAACATAGTATTGGAGAAGATGAAATCAGTCCTTCAGTAGAATGTGCCATTCCTGGGATCTGTAGAGAAAAGATTCATATTGTACAGGAAACAGATGTAGATGAACCTGGTCATATCTCAGAAGCCAGCATGGTATGACCTAATAGGAAAAAGTAATCTCCTGTTTGAATCCACATTTTTTTTGTTCTTACTAAAGGGGTTGTCATGGGAGCCTGTGTCCATGCCCCATAGTATGGCATATGGGTTTCCCAGAGAAGTTGTTCTTAACCTGTGGTACATGTACCGCTGAGGCCATGCTGCAGCTAAGAACCACTGGTCTATATTACATACTGCACTGCATGCATGTACTCCATTCCCAGGATGAATGCACATGCATGGCTGCGGGAGCCATCCTTACTTAACCCCTTCTTAACTGCTGCAGCGGCGCCGCCATAGCTATCGGGTCTCTGCTGTAATGTAAAGTGGAGACATGAGTTAATGCCCGTGATCAGAGTTCACTGAGTTACCCAAAGTAAAAATAAATAAATAAAATAAATAAAAAACTGAAAGTTCAAATCACTCCCCTTTCCCTAGAATACATGTAAAACTAAAAAATTACTGTGAAACACATACACATTAAGTATTCCTGTGTCTGAAAAAACCTGGTCTATAAACTTAGTGCAGTTTTTTTCAGTTTTTTGCCTGTGACAAAAATTTGAATAAAAAGTGATGAAAGCAATGTACATTCTTCAAAGTGGTAAAACTAAAAAGTACACCTGGATCCGCAAATAAAAACACACTATGCATACCTCTAAACGGAAATATAAAAAAGTTATGGGTGTCAGAATATGGCGACTTTAAGAAAAAAAATTTTTTTTGCAAAGTTTTGGATTTTTGTTAAGGGGTTAAATTTAGTATCCCCTGAATCGTACCAATACATAGAATACAGTTAACATGTCATTTTGGCTGCGCAGTGAACACCGTAAAAACAAAGTTCGTAAGAAAGTCGCAAATGCACTTTTTCACCAATTCCAGTACACCTTTCCAGTACATTGTACAAAATAATAAATTGTACCATTATAAAGAGCAATTTGTCCCGCAAACACTAAGCCCTCATATGGCTCTGTAAATGGAAAAATAAAAAAAGTATTTGGTTTGAAAGACAGGGAGTCAAAAACGAAAATCGAAAAATGCCACAGACGGGAAGGGGTTAAAAAGCACAAGGAGTGCTTCGATGAGTACTGATTGAGGTGCTCGTTGTAGTTACACATGCTCCCAAGCGAGTGGTGAGCTGCATTCATAACTAACCACTCTGCTCCATGCTTTCTCTTTGCTCAGGGGCCTGCAGTGATGTCAGCACTTTGCGTCCGAGCAGAGTGGTGAGTGATGAATGCAGCTTCCTGAGTGCCACTAACTGCAATGAGCACAGAAGTGCAGTATGTATTTTAGACATCACTGGGTGTGGGCGCGCTGGGGGGGTATTATGTTACATGTGGGGGTAGTGTGGTGTCCATTATACAACAGCTACGGGCAATGCATGTGAAGGCACCATGGTGGCCATCAAATTACATCTGACCGTTTTTCTATATGGGGCGGCACTGTGGGGGCCATTTTACTACATGGGGGGGCACTGAAGGGGCATTAACATAACTCTTATAAGTCATTTATAAGTGATTTGCTATTTTGGGGGTACCTGGTTGGGACTTTTTCTCACTAAGAGGTACATTGATTGAGAATTTTGAGAAATACTGACCCTAGAACATGCTCGCCCCATTCTGAAAATGGAGAAAGACACTGGAAAGGGTGACTTCTCTGCCAGATGCATTGACCATGAATTTAATATTTTTAATGCATGGTAAATGTGGTAGAGTAATGCCTTATTCATACTAACCATCACAATAAAAAATCAGTCAGGAACAGCAAATTATAAAAATATAATATTTTATTAGTGCCAGTAATTCATACAAAAACATGTAACAGTTAAAAAGGCAAAGGGCAGAATGGTAATTGCCGCTGCAAAGAAGACAACGCAGGAGTCCCACTATCAGTACATACAATGTAAAGAAGTATATATCCAGCATATATGTATATCAGTGATGGCAACCTAAATATCAGACCATCCTCTTAGGGGTATATACAAATTCCAGATCCTGCCATCATCATTAATTAGGCATCATGTTTCAATATATCAATGGCTAACACAAAATATTGCCCAGTCTATTTGATGCTAACAATGATACTCCATATACTGGCCAATAGGTAAAATACCTGATACCATGATGTAATTCAAAAAGTACTCCAAGCTCGTACACCAGTGCTAGTATCCGACCTCTATGTGTTTCACCACTCCAGGGCTTTGTCATACTAACGTCAAAAATGGCCGTGTGATGGCAGTTTTTGTAACATTGATTTCTGTGCATGTATTCACTTGTCTGGTTTTTTGATGGTCTGTTTTAATGGAATGTCAAAAATAGCACTTGTCCTATTTCTGGCAGTTTTTTAATCATCCCTCATAGACTCTATGATGGATGTGTGAAAACAGACGCAAAGCAGTCGAGAAAAAATGTGGACCACACACTCTGACCACACACTCTATCAGCCATTTAGCGGTATTTAATACCGCTGATGGCAGAGGGCATTAATGTTTACTATCCTTCTCCATTGTAAAAGGCAACAAGCAATTTTTTAGTTTCATGTTTTTTTTTCCATTTGTCTTTTCAGATAAAGCCTTTAACAGCCACTTTCATCACACACACAATCACTCCTCGGGCAGCTGTAGAAGGATATTAGAGTAGTGCAGCCAGTAATATTCCAGATATTCGTCATATTCTTGTTCGTTCTCTCTGCTGTTTTTGCCGTTTTATAAATGTACATCTTATTTCTGAAATCAGAAGTAAGATCAATTACCAGAGTCTGCTATGTTTTATTTACTTACAGATTTTGGAGAATAGCCTTTGCTGTAGATTGTCACTTAAAATACTATCTCTATTTGGGGTTACTAAGTAATATATAAAAAGGCATTTGTTCTCAGCGGTTACTTTTTATTGCAGTTTTTTGTATTAAATAGATCTTTTTATTTAAATGCACATTGAAATTCAACAATCCTGCTTAATCAACCCTTGCAAATGTATATTCTTAAATGTGTTTTTTTTTTTTTTTTAAAAGGTGGATGAAGTTGAGAAGGAAGTGCCAGAAATGCCGTTTCTCAGCCTGCATGTTTCCCCATCTTGTTCTAGTGATGATGATGATAATGATGATGATGATGATGATAATGCTGACCTTCTAAATGCAGCAGCTACACATGAGGAAACAAAGGAGTCAGGACCATCAAACTATGATGTGAACTTTAGCTCTAGCAATGTAGAGGGAAGTTGTCATGTAGCAGCTGAAAAAGAGGTGCCTTCTACAGAAGAAAAAACAGCTACAGATCATGCAGAGGAATTTCACAATGGTATGGTCTGTTTAGTAGATGAACCATCAGCAGCTGGTGTAGACTCTGGCGAATTGGATCAGGTTGCTATCACTTCTGTATTTGGAGACCTGGATAGAGAATCCAGGGCTGGAAGAAATACAATGAAGGTTGCTATCCAAAGTGAAAAGCATGAAGGTCATGTCCATAAGGATAAGATACCAGAAAGCCAAAATCAACTACTTATATGTCAGACACCATTTGAAGAAGAAAAGATAAAAAGTAACACTTGCTCAGTAAAGACTGTAAATGAGGAAGATGACTCGTCTGGTTTAGCTGTCAAAGAAATGCAGACTGACATGTCTGAGTTTCAGCTTTTGTTGCTAAAGCATCAAATAAATAATTTTGAAAGTTCAGGATTAACCAGTGACATGCTAGAGGGGAAATCTGAGGTTAATGACCTCAATGAAAAAAGTCTGCAGTTAAATATAACAAGTTCTTTAAGTGATCAGTCAATTGGCAAATGCTGCGAAATGGGTTCAGAACAAAATCCTGTAGAAAAACAGCAACCAGATGTCACTGAAGATGCTGTTTATTTGTGCTCAACTATCACACCAACCAAAATAAGTGCCAAAGACTCACCACCCAGCAGCAGGAGTTCAAGCAGCAATAAAAAAGAAATCTTGTCAAAGTTAAAGCGTATATTCTTAGGCTCCATAACTGGCCAACAGGTTACTTCCAGTTCTGAAAATGTGTTGTCTCCAGGCCTAAATATCACCAGTGGTAGCGTCTTACAAGAAACAGATGAAGTTTTTGATGTGGAAAAAAATGCACTTCCACATGATGAAAATAACGCTTCAGAGAATTGTATTGTTATAGCTGAAGATCCTGCAATACACGATTCATCGCTAGAAGAATCATCCATTACTATTGTAAACCATGTTGAGAACCTTGAGAGAGGGATGCCTCCTCAAGATAACTGCTTAATATCACCATCTCTTGAAGATGTATCTGACAGCATTGAGCAGGATCAATCTCCAGAGCTTCCTGATATTTGTTTCATAGTGAATACAGGGAGTATAAGTAAAGAGCAGTATGATCGCTGGTCAGAGACTTCTGATGAAGACATTGAATATATAAGCTCATATAAAGAACCTGAGCCACATCAAGAACATTTCCAGAAAGAAATTTCTGAGTCTCATGGTAAATTCCTGGATAAAGCTAAATGTTCTCCGGAACAGACTACCACAGATAGGGCAAAAAAGTGCTATAAAAGGCAATCAAATAATGGTGTATGTGAAACAAATGAACACTTCTCAAGGCATCTTCCTGATCTTGAGTATAACAACACTACAAAGGAGCAGAATATTAGTGGAACTAGAAACATTAAAGGCCCTGCTAGGGCTTTGCGGACAGTCAACAAGGAGAGTTCCTCTAAGTCTGAATTGGACAACCTCTTCTCTGATAGAAGAATGGTGTCAGATGACCTTACTCAGAACACTCTTGACATGGAAAGTGTACGTTTCATGTATAGGTTAAAGGAGATTTTACGAAAGTCATCCACGGATAAGCACATTTATGGACCTCCTTTTCAGACTATGTTTGAGTCCAGGAAGATTCCCAGCTGTTCACGTGCTGCAACAAAGTGTATAAGCCCACTACTTATCACTATGCAGTGCCCATATCGCAGGACAGACTTTAGAAGGCATGACAGTTTGCACCCAGGCATTTATAATAGTTCACCCTACTATGAGGATAAATTATTGGACAGACCTGTTACATATTCCAGGACTATAAGAAAATTTAGATCTCATAGATATTCTCCTTTTCACTTCAGTCGGTTACGATATGAAAATACATTGGACAAATCAAATAATGACATTTCAGTTATTCTGAATGAGTGCGTCCAGTCCAATCACTTAAAGCTAAATAGTGTTGGCTTGGGTAGCTCTGCAATAGATAGAACTTCAGCCAGTCAGCTGGCAGAGGAGGGTGGCTGGCAGGCAAGAAGAGCATGTGTACCAACCTCTTCCAAACCACAGTCTGTTAAGAACATGATATCAGATCTATGTGTGAGCCTACACTCAAAGTTACAGAACGTTGCAAGAGTGTCTGAGCATAAGATTTATTTTTACATATATGAGAGTGAAGATGACAATTTCATTTCAACAACTAAGGTAATTATTATGCAATGTGAACAGTCTGATATGCTGTGATTTAGTACATCTTTTGTCATGTATGTTGCCTAATAATTTGTATTTAACCCTTTATGCCACCAAACAGCTTAGGCCCATGGTGTCAGATGCCACAGGACCCCTTCAGAGGTCTTGTGGAGCCCATGTCTCAAACACTTTAGCAGCAGAATACTTGAGTCCAGTAAGTTGCAAGGTGGGGTTTCCATGGTTGAGCTTTTTTTACCACGCATATCCATAGATGCTCAGTGGGTTTGAGATCTGGGAAATTTTGAGGCCAAGTCAGCACTAAACTTTTCATTATACAGTCATGGCCAAAAGTTTTGAGAATGATACAAATATTAATTTTTACAAAGTCTACTGCTTCAGTTTTTCTAATGGCAATTTGCATATACTCCAGAATGTTATAAAGAGTGATCAGCTTAACAGCAATTACTTGCAAAGTCAATATTTGCCTAGAAAATGAACTTAATCCCCCAAAACACATTTCAACATCATTGCAGCCCTGCCTTAAAAGGACCACCTAACATCGTTTCAGTGATTGTTCCATTAACACAGGTGTGGGTGTTGATGAGGACAGGGCTGGAGATCAATCTGTCATGATTAAGTAAGAATGAGACCACTGGACACTTTAAAAGGAGGCTGGTGCTTGCCATCATTGTTTCTCTTCTGTTAACCATGGTTATCTCTAAAGAAACACGTGCAGTCATCATTTCACTGCACAAAAATGGCCTAACTGGGAAGAGTATTGCAGCTAGAAAGATTGCACCTCAGTCAACAATCTATCGCATCATCAAGAACTTCAAGGAGAGAGGTTCCATTGGTGCCAAAAAGGCTCCAGGGCGCCCAAGAAAGACCAGCAAGCGGCAGGACCGTCTCTTAAAAGTGTTTCAGCTGCGGGATCGGGCTACCAGCAGTGCAGAGCTTGCTGAGGAATGGCAGCAGGCAGGTGTGAGTGCATCTGCACGCACTGTGAGGCGGAGACTCTTGGAGCAAGGCCTGGTCTCAAGGAGGGCAGCAAAGAAGCCACTTCTCTCCAGAAAAAACATCAGGGACAGACTGATATTCTGCAAAAGGTACAGGGAGTGGACTGCTGAGGACTGGGGTAAAGTCATTTTCTCTGATGAATCCCCTTTTCGATTGTTTGGAACATCTGGAAAACAGCTTATTCGGAGAAGAAGAGGTGAGCGCTACCACCAGTCTTGTCTCATGCCAACTGTAAAGCATCCTGAAACCATTCATGTGTGGGGTTGCTTCTCAGCCAAGGGAATCGGCTCTCTCACAGTCTTGCCTAAAAACACAGCCATGAATAAAGAATGGTACCAGAATGTCCTCCAAGAGCAACTTCTCCCAACCGTCCAAGAGCAGTTTGGCGCTCAACAATGCCTTTTCCAGCATGATGGAGCACCTTGCCAAAAAGCAAAGGTGATAACTAAATGGCTCAGGGAACAAAACATAGAGATTTTGGGTCCATGGCCTGGAAACTCCCCAGATCTTAATCCCATTGAGAACTTGTGGTCAATCATCAAGAGACGGGTGGACAAACAAAAACCAACAAATTCAGACAAAATTAAAGCATTGATTCTGCAAGAATGGACTGCTATCAGTCAGGATTTGGTCCAGAAGTTGATTGAGAGCATGCCAGGGAGAATTGCAGAGGTCCTGAAGAAGAAGGGTCAACACTGCAAATATTGACTTGCTGCATTAACTCATTCTGTCAATATAAGCTTCTGTTACTCATAATATGAATGCAATTATATTTCTGTATGTGATAAAAACATCTGACAAACACACATAAAAACCAGAGGGCAGCAGATCATGTGAAAATATAATATTTGTGTCATTCTCAAAACTTTTGGCCATGACTGTACAGTGGGGAAAAAAAGTATTTAGTCAGCCACCAATTGTGCAAGTTCTCCCACTTAAAAAGATGAGAGAGGCCTGTAATTGTCATCATAGGTAGACCTCAACTATGCGAGACAAAATGAGAAAACATATCTAGAAAATCACGTTGTCTGTCTTATTTTTTTTAAGAATTTTATTTGCAAATTCTGGTGGAAAATAAGTATTTGGTCACCTACAAACAAGCAAGATTTCTGGCTCTCACAGACCTGTAACTTCTTCTTTAAGAGGTTCCTCTGTCCTCCACTTATTACTTGTAGTAATGGCACCTGTTTGACATTAGCAGTATAAAAGACACCTGTCCACAACCTCAAACAGTCACACTCCAAACTCCACTATGGTGAAGACCAAAGAGCTGTGGAAGGACACCAGAAACAAAATTGTAGACCTGCACCAGGCTGGGAAGACTGAATCTGCAATAGGCAAGCAGCTTGGTGTGAAGAAATCAACTGTGGAAGCAATAATTAGAAAATGGAAGATATACAAGACCACTGATAATCTCCCTCGATCAGGGGCTCCACGCAAGATCTCACCCCGTGGGGTCAAAATGATCACAAGAACGGTGAGCAAAAATCCCAGAACCACACGGGGGGACCTAGTGAATGGAAAAAAAATAAATCAAAAATATATCATATACTATTCCAATACTCATAAATATAATAGAAAACCTATAGAAAGTGTCACTTCCCAAAAGAGTGTCTAAAATACTATCTTTATTAATATAATCTAAAAGATGAGTCTCATAATAGAATTTGAGCAAATAAAGTTGTGCATGGCCAGGGGACTTGAACGTGTGTAACACATATAATATGTCACCCCTAGCCATGAAACAACCCCTCCCCTTTCTCAGAAGTGCATGATAGTAACTTCAATTTTCTCAAAATAGGAAAGCCGGCCCCAAGCAAAATATTTGCAATGCTGTTCAATGGCTGTCGGACTAGTCCTAGGGGAAAAAAAAAACAAAAAAACACACACACTTCTGAGAAGTAGGAATAATTTAGTGCCAATATTCACATGGACACTATCAAACTACCTCCTTAAAATACCTGATGCTTTTCTAGGATAGCGCTAACATTATCCCGTCATCAGAGGTGTAAAGTTACTCTGTTCAATGTCTGTTTACAGAGAGCTATAGTTTCCCCCCGCTCCCCCTCGGCACTAATGCATGACCTGCAGAAAGCTGGGACTAACGTAACAAAGGCTTCAGTCAGTAACACACTATGCCGCCAGGGACTCAGATCCTGCAGTGCCAGACGTGTCCCCCTGCTTAAGCCAGTACATATCCGATTTGCTAGAGAGCATTTGGATGTTCCAGAAGAGTATTGGGAGAATGTCATATGGTCAGATGAAACCAAAGTAGAACTGTTTGGTAGAAACGCAGGGCAACGAAGGAGTGGCTTCGTAAGAAGCATTTCAAGGTACTGGAGTGGCCTAGCCAGTCTCCAGATCTCAACCCCATAGAAAATCTTTGGAGGGAGTTGAAAGTCTGTGTTGCGCCTCTCATCTTTTTAAGTGGGAGAACTTGCACAATTGGTGGCTGACTAAGTACTTTTTTTCCCCATTGTATTCCTCAAACTATTCCAGAGCAATTCTTCCAGTGTGACAAGGGGCAGTATCCTACTGAAAGAGGCTTCAGCAATGTTTAGGGAGGTGGTATGTGTTAAAGAAACATCCACATGAATGTCAGAACCCAGAGCTTACCAGCAGACCATTGCTCAAAGCATCACACTGCCTCCACCAGCTTAAGGTAAGGTAAGCGGTATACAGTGCCTTGCGAAAGTATTCTGCCCCCTTGAACTTTTCAACCTTTTGCCACATTTCAGACTTCAAATAGAAGGATATAAAATTTAAATTTTTTGGTGAAGAATCAACAACAAGTGGGACACAGTCGTGAAGTGGAAGAAAATTTATTGGATATTTTCAACTTTTGTAAAAAATAAAAAACTGAAAAGTGGGGCGTGCCAAATTATTTGGCCCCCTTAAGTTAATACTTTGTAGCGCCACCTTTTGCTGCGATTACAGCTGCAAGTCACTTGGGGTATGTCTCTATCAGTTTTGCACATCGAGAGACTGAAATTCTTGCCCATTCTTCCTTGGAAAACAGCTCGAGCTCAGTGAGGTTGGATGGAGAGCGTTTGTGAACAGCAGTTTTCAGCTCTTTCCACAGATTCTCGATTGGATTCAGGTCTGGACTTTGACTTGGCCATTCTAACACCTGGATACGTTTATTTGTGAACCATATCATTGTAGATTTTACTTCATGTTTGGGATCATTGTCTTGTTGGAAGAGAAATCTCCGTCCCAGTCTCAGGTCTTTTGCAGACTCCAACAGGTTTTCTTCCAGAATGGTCCTGTATTTGGCTCCATTCATCTTCCCATCAATTTTAACCATCTTTCCTGCCATTGCTGAAGAAAAGCAGGCCCAAATCATGATGCTGCCTCCACCA
Organism: Leptodactylus fallax; assembly: GCA_947044405.1. NCBI lineage: Eukaryota > Metazoa > Chordata > Amphibia > Anura > Leptodactylidae > Leptodactylus > Leptodactylus fallax. Next base: position 2,097,496 of record CAMRHE010000326.1, read on the forward strand.
TGTTTGACAGTGGGGATGGTGTGTTCAGGGTGATGAGCTGTGTTGCTTTTACGCCAAACATATCGTTTTGCATTGTGGCCAAAAAGGTCGATTTTGGTTTCATCTGACCAGAGCACCTTCTTCCACATGTTTGGTGTGTCTCCCAGGTGGCTTGTGGCAAACTTTAAACAAGACTTTTTATGGATTGAGAAATCGCTTTCTTCTTGCCACTCTTCCATAAAGGCCAGATTTCTGCAGTGTACAACTGATTGGACTATGGACAGACTATCCCACCTCAGCTGTAGATCTCTGCAGTTCATCCAGAATGATCATGGGCCTCTTGGCTGCATCTTTGATCAGACTTCTCCTTGTTTGAGATGAAAGTCTAGAGGGACGGCTGGGTCTTGGTAGATTTGCAGTGGTCTGATACTCCTTCCATTTCAATATGATCGCTTGCACAGTGCTCCTTGGGATGTTTAAAGTTTGGGAAATCTTTTTGTATCTAAATCCGGCTTTAAACTTCTCCACAACAGTATCACGGACCTGCCTGGTGTGTTCCTTGGACTTCATGATGCTCTCTGGGCTTTAAACAGAACCCTGAGACTATCATAGAGCAGGTGCATTTATACAGAGACTTGATTGCACACAGGTGGATTATATTTATCATCATCAGTCATTTAGGACAACATTGGATCATTCAGAGATCCTCACTGAACTTCTGGAGTGAGTTTGCTGCACTGAAAGTAAAGGGGCCAAATAATATTGCACGCCCCACTTTTCAGTTTTTTATTTTTTTTCAAAAGTTTAAAATAACCAATACATTTCGTTCCACTTCACAATTGTGTCCCACTTGTTGTTGATTCTTCACCAAAAAAAATGTAATTTAAAATTAAAATTTTATATTCTTATGTTTGAAGCCTGAAATGTGGCAAAAGGTTGAAAAGTTCAAGGGGGCCGAATACTTTCGCAAGGCACTGTACATACATGCAGCTGTCCACATGATTGAAAATGAAATATAATTCAACAGATCAGGCCACCTCCTGTCATAGCTCCCTGGTCACATTCCCACTAGGCACATTGCAGTTGACAGGGGTCTTCCTGGGCACTCTTATTGATCTACTACTGTATTTAGCAGGCTGTGATGCACTGCGTGTTCTGAAGCCATTCTATTTGCTCCCCATGTGTATCAGTGAGCCTTGAACACCCTTTGCATACTATGAATGTGTAATATAATGTCCTACCCTTAAAGCCGTGAAAAAGGATAAAAACAAGAATATTGCACACAAAAAGGTTATAAAAAGTTAAAAAACACAAAAAGAAAAACCAAAACAAACTAAAGAAACAAAAAATTATTACAAAGAGTGTATGTGGCAAGTATAAAATGATGGTGGTCTAATGTGCGAAGTTGTAGTGGTTGGTGAGATATGGAACCTGATAGTCAAAAGTTGAAAACATTGTTACCCTTTTGCTCATCAGTGTATATTGCTAAAAGGATGTAAAATTTGTAATCCTTGCACAATTTCTTCTCAATGAAATTGTGATTCCACTGATGTTAGGTTTTGATTTGTTTTTTTTTGAAGAACGCTGCCCATGTAGTTGCATGCAGTTGTCACACTTTTTGCACCCATTAGCCCCTTTTCAACATCCACCATAATAGTAGGTAAGATGTTGGATCTTGAAACATGGCACCTGCTCAGGAACTGAGCTGCCACTATAGCCGTTGGATCTCCATTGTTTTACAGAGCGGAGACCCAGCAGAAATGCCCACAATCAGAGTCCTCTCTGATCAATGGCATTAACACAGGTGTCTCGGTCAAATGTGGCAGATGGGTGCTATGTTGAAGAGGATTGCTGTGCCCCAGAACGAGATCTGGGAGTAGAAATCTGTTTCCATATAAGCCAGTCTCTTTACTGTACTTCTATGGCAGCCTGTAATAGAAGTGAATGGATTTTACAATATACTGTAATACAGTTAGTTATATTGCAGTATATTGTACTGCCAGTCCAAAGATGCCCAAACAATAAAAATATATAAATATTTTCCCATATGGGGAATGCTTCCCAAAAAAATTGAATAGAAAGCAATCTAAAACCTCAGACAATTCCTAAAATGATATTAATAAAAATAAAATACAACTTCCCCCACAAAAAGATGCCTTACACAGTTCAATGGGTGAAAGCAAAAAACAGGTATCAGAATATAACGACTCATTAATTTTTGTAAAGTTTTTTTGATTTTTGTAAAGGTATTAAAAATAAGAAAAACTATATAAATTACTATTGATTGTACCAACCTGCAGAATGTAGTTTGGTCCTCAAAATGAACTAAGAAAACCAAAACGAAATGATTCAATTTTAAGTGGGTGTTTTTTTGTAATTTCACCCCACTATGAATTTTTTTCTAGATTCCTAGTGCATTCTACAGGTTATTTAAAAGGTGAGTAGTAAAAAACGAAAATGCAAAATCAAAAAATGTCTCTGATGGGAAGGGGTTAAAAAAAAAAAAAATTGCAAGAATCAGAAAAAAAACATTAAGGGAGAAGTTTTGATTATCTCCATTACCATTTAGAATTTGTTTTTATACGTGTTCTGACAGAGTTGCCAAGGCGAGGACAAAAACCATGGTGACTAGTGGGTTTACAGCAAATTGGCATGATTTTCAATTGACTGTTATAGCCTTGTGTTTTCACACATAAAACTGATGGGCATTAACAATAGATTTAAAAGCCACCCCAAACTCGGGTTAAAGCGGAGCTGTTTGTGGCATGAGAATATAGTTTTGAGAAAGATGTACTGTGATCAAACCAAAATCTCTGACAAGTTTGGCAAACTGAAGTGCTAAAAATGACATATACTATAAGACTTAATGTTTTGTGTTCACAGAGCTTACTAGTTAGGGATGGCCATATTCCCACGGATCCCCTGGACTTTTTGAACAGTGACCATTCTGAATCTGATCAGCTTTTAGTTGTTATAAAAAATGAGGATGTATTTACTTGCATAAACAAGGTAAGTAAAGGTTTAGTCAAATATTGTATTCAATTTCTATCATGAAAAAAAGAATCAGCCGTATTTTCCAGAGAACGCAGAATGCCCCTCTCACATTTATACTTACCTGGGGCCTTTGCTTTTACATGTTTGGGCCACTTGCCCTCCTGACTGCCTTGACAGTTATTCTGTTGATAATAGAAATGACAAGTAACAGAACATGGAGGATTTACTATGAAGATGCTGTTTGTACAGGATGGAAATGAAAATTAGCCTAACTAGAGGAGAGCTGTACATTAGGACACTGGTGACTACTATTAGTGTATGAACATGACTACATAATTTAAAGTCTTTTCTCCCGCCACTTCCTGTATGCCATCTTGGCATCTCTGCTGCTAGAGACAGATTCCACATAACAAGCAGCAGCAGATAAGTTTAGCAGGAAGAGAAAACCTTAGCGGCTGATAGGGCAACATTTTTGTAAATAAAGTGAAATGCATTATCGCTACTTTGCACATTTGCTATCAGGTAAACATAAGTTATCGTAAGAGACGTCACATGGACTGTTCGCAGCTCAGTCCCATTCAAGTGTTCCATACTAATCATAGCTATATGATGTATGGCGCCGTTCTTGGTTTTCTGTGAAGAGACCACAGCGCTCACTCAAACACTGCAATGTCTTCAAACAGCTGATTCTTAGTATAGTGCCTCAATTTATGATTATGAGGGTCCATCAACTGAGACCCCTCCCAATATTCAATTGATGGCCTCTCCTAAGGAGAGGTCATCAATTGATAAGCCTAGAAAACTCGTAGTGAGCTGCAGCAAAAAAACACTGCGGCAGAAAAATACCGCAGTTTTTTTCCACAGCGTTTTTCACAGAAAGTTCGCTGAGTTTTCCTCCGTGGACTTTCTACCCCTACTATGCCTATATGGAAAACGCAAGCATTTCCATAGATATAATTGACATGCTGCGATATTCAAAAACACAGCATTTTCGTGAAATGGGGCCCCACTAGTTTCTTTAGAAACATCCTGTTTTGCCTTATGCAGTTCATGTTTTAGAACAGTGTCATGTTGCAGTTGTTTGTCTGGCAGGTTTGGCAATCAGATATGTGCTGAAATATTTGTTCTCCGCTGTAAAGGTTTAAGATTTAATATTGGGTGAGGCATGTGAAAATAAAAGGTGGACACTGCCTCTCAATCATTTAAAGCGATAGTTCCTTTTCTAAGCATTTTGTTGCTATATACATTGTTGTGAATTGGTTAGTTGGGAGGGGGACAGTTGTAAATAAATATTGATGACCTATTAGAATAGGTCATGAAAATCAGATCAGCAGAGGTTCTTCACATGGTATTCCCACAGAGCAGGTGTTGGAAGTTGCAGCGTTGCTCTGGTGGGCTCTGCTTCACAGGCCATGTAATGTCATGTTGATAGGTCACATGGCCTGTTTGCAGCTCAGTTCCAATCAAGTGAATGGGCTAAGTTGCGATACCAAGCACAACTACTATAGTAGTGCTTGGTAAATAGTGAATAGGCCGGAGTATTTCAGACAAGTACTTCAACTCTTGTCTCTTAAAAAAACTGTTCAATGGGTGTAAAGAGCGACATAATATAGAATCATGTATTTTTTGTTTCTGTACTAATATGTGGAATTGTAGTCATATTCTTTATTTCCGTCTGCAGATTCCATATTTGATACAGCTAAAGCTCCTGCCTAATGTCTCCTTTTCTGGTGTGGACACTCCTGAGGATATAATGGAGTCTACGTACGAGGAACTCTTTCAAGCTGGTGGTTTTGTGGCTTCAGATAAAAGTCTATTAGAAAACATAACATTGGGTTAGTGTTTTCGTTGATATGCTATGGTTGCTGCCCCCCTGAGGATTGAATTGTTTGCATTAACCAAAACTTTTCTTTCAACATCTTTTAGGAAAGCTAAAGGAAGTTCTTGCCACTTTAGAGAAAATGAACAGGACCTCCCCTTGGAAGTGGCTAGTTCATTACAGAGAGAATCGGAAACTTAAAGAAGACAAAAGGTTTTATGTCTATTATTGTATCTATTCCACTGTGTAAAATATCACATGTACATACACTTTAGACTAAAAACTGCTTTCCTGTTATTTGTTTATCCAGTTGTTGGTATTCCTTAGCTGATTCCTTTTTACTAGTTTCTATGAGTCACAGAACTAGTATCACCTAGTTAGGGTTATTTAGCAGAGTAGTCTTAACTTGGCCATAGTGGAAAATATTAGAGACGTTTTCGGGTTTTAGGGTCCCTAAAAATGAGCAGATTACAAGGTATTCCCAATGATGAAGCCCCAATAATCAGCTGTAATCTGAGAGAAAACATGGTAGTAAGTGTTTAATTTCTCTGCAACTTCACCACTAGGGAACTTAAAGAGAACCTGTCACCAGGTCTGGAAAGCCCAGTGACATGTCTCATCTGATAAAAGCTGCCATCATGAGCATTTTTTTTGTTTTGTTCATCCAAAGATATGTCTTTTGTGTTAATGCAAATTAGGGTCTACTAGCCAAGTGGGTGGGAACACTGTATGACATGCAGCACACAGAGAACCCACCACCAGAGAAACCACCATATGACTAGGTCCACAGAGTCTATTGAGATTAGTGTGATGGGCAGATCATCCTCATATATATTTGTAAGGCGGAAACAACTAATCAGATTCCTGTATGCTTCTTTGTTGTGCTTTCGTCTGATTTTTTTTTTTTTTTTTTTTTTTTCCCCTTTTCTTAGGGCTGAGGCTCTGTCTCGAGCAAAGCTGTCTTTACTTAAGACTTACCAACAGTCAAATGTTATTGAAATCCTGCCTTACCACCAGTGTGACCTCAGATCTAAGGAACCATTAGATGATCTTTCATGTCTCCTAAACCTCCAGTACCAACATATCCATTCTAGGCTCGCTGTCTATTTGACAGGTATTATTACACAGCTCTAGCAATGGAACCCCTTTCCCCACACACACTGTATCAGCCTTGTTTCTGCACACTGTGTAAAGATCATTTCATCACTGAAAGCATGTTTCCACTTAAGGGAATGTCACCAGAGAGTAACCAATTTTTTTTAGATCATATTTTAGGTTGTTTTTTTTATTTAAATAATGAGTTCTTTAAAAATATCCATGTTATTATCTATTTTTTAAATAAATACAAAAAATTCTGCTGTTCTGACTAGTTCTGCTGAGAATTCTTGTTTTCTGTTGGAGATCTGCAGCAGCTCCCTCACTTATCAGCACACAGAAAATCATAGCTATCATATATATGTAGATAAGAGACAGAATCCACCAGTCACAATAGGCTTATCTACTCCACCTCTGTGCAATAACCTCTGGCCAGGTCATAGTGCATGCCTAGAAAGCTCCCCCATAGAATGCAATAGGGTCTGCTACAGACCTTTGTGCCTATGACCCATGGTCCAGCTTCAAGCAATGGGAAGTCACAGGTTATTTTAGGCTTAGTGGCGAAAGTTGGAATGGCAAGATTTTTAGGATTTATTTTAAATCTAGATAATAAGTTGGTAAATTATAAACAACATTATCAAAAATTCTCTTAAAATATCTTTAAAATTTAACATAAATTTAACATTTTCTATAAGACGCTCAAGACAAAAATTTGGCATGACCAGTAGGCATTACAACTCACTAGTAGAGGGCATAACAGTTTTTGTTACCTGGCAGAAGTGTGGTCTTGGGTTTGAATCTAGCAACCTACTTTGCATGGGTTTTCTGTTGGTATGCCACAGATTTTCAGGCTACCACATCTCAAGAACATTCTGGTTGGTTAATTGTTTTCTTGTGAAACTGACCCCAACGTGTGTCTGACATAAGGAAATTAAATTGTGGGCTCCAATGTCAGTGATAACCATTTGTGCACTGGACAATATGGCGCTGCATAATCGTCTATAAATAAGTAAAATGTCTTTTTTTTTTTTTTTTTTTTTTTTTTTGTAAATGTCAATTATGTATGCATTTTTTGATGTATGTGCCAAAATAACTGTTTTTATACAGGCACAACTTGCTTGGCTACTGAGGGGTATGAGCAGAATGGCATCGTCGTGTATGATGTAGACACTTTTCTGAGACTAATCCAGAAAGTGGATTCACAGTTTCAGGCTTCATATTGGTAAGGAAACATTATTTCTCAGAAATCACTGAAAATGTTAAAACATATTAGACATCCTTCAGGGGTGCACAATGCGACCAGGCTTGTGGTGTTGAGGGAGAAATGGGGTGACAGTTCATTTGGGCTGTACTTTCAGAGGCACTAAACAGCCCTTAATCTAATAGTATGGGCATGACCAACAGGCTGTTAGTCAGCATGGTGCACCCCAGCACCATATAGAAACCTTATTTGATTTGTGTTTGTTCAGAATATTGTGTGTCCACTTCATGGTTGGAAGATGTATGAATGGATGTTCACCAGTATTTGGCAGCTGAACAACCTCTATCATATGGCATTTGGGCTTGTCTGTATCCTGTAGTGGACTAGTGTTTTACCCTTCTATCAGTATGTATGGCCTTTTTCAGTAAAATGTTATTTATAATGGTCAGGTTCAGGCATCAGAATGTGATTTTGGCACCGCTCTTGGGGGGGGATGCATTTTAATACCGCGGGGGAGATTTCTAATGCAGGATCCATCATTCTAAGTGCAGTTATTCCAACTTCATTGGCATTTAAGTCGCAAGATAGGTAAGCTATGGAAAAATATCAAATAAACTTTTCACAATTGGTTCGCAAGGTTTATACTCACTTGTTATCTTAGCTGTTATACAAAACTACCATCCATCTATACCACCTGTGCACTCTATCCACATCAGTCCCTCTTTTCTTCCCTCTCCCATGTACAGCTCTCATACACTTTTTTCTCTTTCTCTAACCAGCCTAACTCCTCTAGTGCCATGATAAACGGAAATGCCCACATAAATCACTGAACCACCTTATGACTTGTCTGCTCCAACTAGCCGCTGGGCCACCCACCCCTGGCCTACCTTCTTTCACCAATTTCTACTTTTGCAGCACACAAAGAAGTCCCGCTAACCTAATTTAATATTCGCTATATCCCCCTCCTTATCCTTCTCCTGTCCCTTTTTAACTGTTCTTTCTGGAACACCCAGTCAGTGTGTAACAAACTGACTCTTTCCTTACTAAATTTCTTAACCTGCTAGTCCTCACTGAAACCTGGATTCAGCAGCCTGACACTATCTCACCTGCTACTCAGTCTCTTGTTGGGGTACACTACTCCCATTCTTCTCAGTTTGACAAAAGGCAGAGTGAAAGGGTAGGGGGAGGAATACTACTTTCACCACAGTGCACTGTTCAGGTCATACCCCCTGTCCCCTCATTCACCTCATTTGAGGTCCACACCATCAGACTCTTCTGCCCATTTTCCCTGGCTCACTCTAACAATCCCTGGACCACTTTGCTTCTTGTCCCTCCCTCTTTATATCACGTGAAATATCAGCCTTCATAATGGGTGACTTTACCATCCCCATTAACACCCCTGTCTGCCCATCATCCTCTCGGTTTCTTTCACTAACCACTTTTTTTGGTCTTTTACAACTTTCTACTTCTTCCACACACAGACAGCAATATATTTGATCTGGACTTACTCTGACTCCTTTTAGTTTCTAGATTTACCAACTTTTCTGACCATAACCTTCTGTCTTTTATCATCAGCAATTTCTTTCCTTTACAGAATACACCAATCCATCATACACATAGGTATCTACATATCATTAACACACAACACCTCTCAGACACTGACCCCCATCTCTTCACTCTCCTGTCCCAATCTGGCCACCAGTCACTAATGAAATGAAAGTGTACTGGATGAGGCAGCTCCCTCCTCCACCCAAAACTTTCAACACAGACAGCAACAACACTGACACACAATACACATGTGCTGAACCTTTGCAGAGAAAATCGCATGCACCTGCAAAGATTTATGCTCAAAAGCTATTGCTCTGCCCTTCATGTCGCAAACAAGCCTATTTCTCCACTCTCATCTCTTCTCTCTCCAATAACCGTAAAGGACTCTGAAACTTTTCAGTCCTTTCTTACTCCCAAAGTGCAGTCACCTATCACAGACCTCTGTGCTGAGGACCTGGCCACTTCAAAGACAAAATTGATAAGATCTGTCAGGAAATAATCGCTCAATCCTCAAGCAGCATTTCACTTCAATCCTGTTCACTTTAATCCTTTGAGCCAATTACAGAAGAAGTCATCTCCCAGCTCATTTCTTGTTCTCCCCCTACTACCTGTATTCGTGACCCTATCCCCACACACCGTCTCCAGTCTCTGTCCCCGGTAAGTTACTTACATACTTTACTAAAATATTAGTCTATCACCTCCCCCAAGCATATTCAACTGTCACCACCATGTTATGGACCACATTACAGTGATAACATACATTTGTTAGATATGTAGATTTGGATAAAAACGGCCTTGAAGTCTTCAGCTCTCTGGGGCAGTTATTTTGCCACTCAGACCCCTACCATCTCCTGTTTGTGCCCACCCTGTGCAGTTAGAGTTGATCCTCCCACTGCTGCGCATCCTACTTGAGCAGCAAGAGCAGTGCTCCCAGGGCTGAAGGCACCAACATCCTCATTCATATAACACTTCAAGGCTGTTTTTCTCCAAAACTACATACATACATACATGCAAAACAAAGGTAATTTGTTTATCGCTGTAATGTGCTCTGTAACCTAATGGTGACAGCTAAAAATGCTTGGGGGAGGTAATAGACTCCTTTTAACCTCTTTGTCTTCTAAAATCTTTCCTTTTCTTTTCAAACTTGCTGTTATCACCCACTACTGAAAAAACCCTCCCTTGACCAGTCTTCAATCTCTCCTTCATCTCCAAAATCTTGTAATGCTTGGTCTATTCTCGCCTACCTTTCTGCTAACTCTGTTCTTGACCCCTTACAGTCTGGTTTCTCATGTACTACACTGTACCAAAATTGCTGTTACAAAAGTCTTCAATGATCTTCTGACAGCTAAATCTAATGGCAACTATTCTCCTCTTATTCCTCTGGATCTCTCAGGAGCATTTGAGACTGCAGGCCACCAGCTCCTTAGTATACTGTACTTTTATCGGCCTCATGTACACTGACATACTGATGGAGCTCTGTCTGCATTGATCATTTAGTGTCCATTGCTCTCATCCTGTGACGGATGAGAGCAGTGGACATAAACCACTTCAGTACCGGGCCAATTTCTCTGGTTCAGGACCAGGCAACATTTTTTTTATCATTTTGGGTTATTTGCTTTTTTTTTATATCCGGGAACAAAAGAGGGGGGGGGGGAAACCTGTCTGTTTTTCACGTTTGTTTGTTTTTTAAATAGCATAAAGTGCTACTAAAAATTTTTTTTTTCAATTTTTTAAATATTATTTATTTTTTACATTGTGTCCCCATAAGGTCATAATAGACCTTTGGGGGCATCTGAACACTATTTTTTTTGGTGGGGGGCTGATTTCCTCTGTACCTGGGGCTGATACACATAGCCCTAGTTACAAGGAGGAATACAGCCTCCTGCCCATTACCGCTGAGCTGATCTGGGTCCTCTAGGACCCAGCACCTCTAACAGTTTCTGATCCCCGGCAAATCACGTGACCGCCGGGTCAGAGGGGAGCCGCATCATGGCAGTTCCCATAGCTGTGTATACAGCACTCATTGATGGGGAGTCTGGAAGTGGTTAATTAACGGTAGTATGAACCCACCCATACTCTGTAATGTCTCATTTTATCTGTACATGAACCCCGTGATTTGTAAAGTGATGCAGAAAATGTATTATTATTATATTATTATACTAATAATCTTCACATATATGTCAGTGTAATATTGCCATAGCTTATGGAAAAGCAGAAAGATTTCCCCCTGTTCAGTAAACTTAGATGTTGCAGTCAGTATTGGCTGCAGCATCTGTGGGGGTTAAATAGGACATTTCACCACCTCCACCAACTCAAGTTCTTAGCATCTGTTATTAGACTCCACTCCACTGATTTCAGCGCAGTTGGAATTTTCTCTAGCCTCAATTGTTCCTGGGCAACAAGGACAGTTAGTTTTGGTGCCTGATGTGCTAGTTAAGCTCTGTAATGTCAGAAAGGCGGTGTCTGGCACGGGGTGTGATTCAGAGCTCCAATCAGAGGCAGTGAGTGTCAGAGCTCAGAATCACACCCCTTGTCTACTCCTGCCTGACACTGCCCTTCTGACAGTACAGAGACTAAATAGCATATCAGGGACCAAAATCAACAGCATTGATTGCTCGGAAATGGTGGGGACTAGAGGAAAAATTTCAACAGTGCCAGAATCAGTGGAGCAGGAGATGTGAAGAACTGGAGTTGGTGGAGGTGGTGAAAGGTTCTCTTTAAATACCTGAGATCGGCTTCAAGCCCTGTATGATCAGCCTAATGTAACTATGTGTAGGGTACATTAACTACATTAGCACCTGGATGTAAAGTTATGTGAACATGGGGGAATGGGTTAAACCAATGACTGCATGTGTTTTACTGGCTTTTAACATGAAGGGTTGTATAATCAAAACATTTTATTGTTTGGACCTACAATAAAAGATTTCAGTTTTAACATGATATATTTCCCGAGGTATCACCATTTTAGTCAGAAGGTGATAGTACAATAGAGATGTTTTTTGTTTTTTTTTCACCAACATTTTAGAAAAAAAAAAACATGGATTGCACATCCCAGTATTATACATTGATCTATGCTTCTCATAAAAATCTACAAAAATGACCATGAGGTTTAAGTGTACATTTTGATCAAGGTGTATAAGCTTACTAGTCAATTCATAGTGTCCTCTGTATAGTGGGTCCCTACTCCATTACATTCAGCACTGCATGGCAGCCACGTCGAGCAGTCCAGAAGCACTTATGCTACAAGCCTAATCCCCCCCCCCCCCCCAGAATTTTTCAACACTTTTTGGGTCGTTGTGGCACATTTAAGCCACGTCTCTTTTTCTTAGAATCCACTCCCACATTTTTCAGTATGTCAAAAAAAAAATTTAAGCCTAAACTAGATGCGCCAAAGATGTGCCACATTCATGTCAGTGTCTAGTCTAGTGACCACAGTAGTAAATCTGGGCCATGGGCGTCCCAATATTATACACTGATCACTGCTTCTCAGCAAAATCTACAAAAATAAACATAAGGTTCTTAATATACATTTTGCTGAAGGTTTACAAAGTGTTTCTTTAATTCACTGGATTCCTGATAGTCACCTCGAATAGAGGGTGAGGCCTGGACATATAGCAAAAGCAATTTCATCATCTCTATACCCCAGTGTGAGTTATATGCACATTTTCTATTCCATATGGTAAGCAGCCATTCTGCTACAGTTTACCCCTGTATATTATATGTACTACACATGGCACTGTCCTTCCTTTTTCAGAGAAGCATCAGTTTTATAGTAGTTTGTGTCTATTATCTAAAATAATCATTGTAACTTTTTTTTTCAGGTCATGAGTCATCAGAAAATAACCTGTCAGACATAGGACTTACTACGCTTTGTGTATATGTATCAAAACCATCAGTCATGCTGGTCCCAGCCCAGGAGTATGGTAGATGCATGCAGTTAGAATCTGGTTTTACTTTGCAACCTTTTTTTTTTTTTTTTCCTACAATTTGCTTCTTCACAACTTATACAAGTATGCAGAAAGCTACAAAGGAACAGAAGGATAAGACTGTTTATACCTTTAGCTTTATAGGATATGCACCAACTTACTCAACACTACAGATGATTAAAAATACAAAGCCATGTAAATTTTTCCCACTGGTTTTCTATATTACTTTTTTTTATTATTATTTTTAAAATAAATTATTTGCTTTCTTCACTATTATAATAAAAAAAAAAGTCAGTATGGTTTGCAAAACATTATTTATACTCCAAACGTTTATATTTTTGTCCTTTTTAAGTTCTGTAAATTGTATGCACAACATTATTACAAACAGCTTACGGACAAGCTAATAATGTAATATAATGTATGTTACAAATCAATACTTGTACATTGATCTGTATTGATGAAATATTTAGTTTTATTTTTCCTATTTTCTAAAGGTGTCGACAGTGAGGATGAAGTAGATTTTGTAAATATAAAAGGGTATAGTGCTGGGGGAGGACACTTTCTTCTTACTGTCTCTTTTTTCTATGGAAAATGTACAGTAAATGTAACAGATTGCTTTATTGAGCTGTACTACAGAGTCTTTGTAACAATTTTATAAATAAAGTGTGCTCCGTTCAAAGTTAGTATTAAAGACATATTCATTATTATTCAATCTTTTACCCAAAGTGCTTTTCAAGTCTTTATTTTTAGACATATTTAACTGATAATACAGAATGTCTGTATTGTTCATTCCTAAGAATATTTCATATAATAGTATTTTATCTGCTTCCCAAACACCCATGGTAAGTTTACACCACCACTTGCTGGGCTCTGTGTGGTGGCGCTGTAGATTTAAGCTATGTCACCTGTCAGATCAGAGAAGAGAATATATTAAGCACCACCAAACATCAATCAGTTTCACTATTAATTCTTCATTTATAGTTAAGTATGATTTGGGTAGAATAAGGTGATCCTGTAATTACAAAAGCTTCAAGACCATTAGTCTTTTTTTTTTTTTTAAGCAAGCGCAACATATTTTGTAGGGAGCATTCTGTCATTTCCTCAGTACTATATTCAATAGGGATTTTTTTTTTTTTTTTTTTAATTGGTCACTAACTTTTAAGACAACTTGGTCTAATTTAATAGAGCGTGTGATTCTGAACGAAAATGTAAAGTATTTTATTAAAAAATATTAACATTTTCTGCCTGAAAAACCTCTCTAAAGTTCCTGCCACTTCTAGCTAATTTGCTGTTCACTACCTGTTACTAGTGAAGTAGCCCAGCAAGACCCTGCAGAAATTTCAACTTTTCCTGAAATCAGAGATACCCTTGAACTGCTCAGCTGTTCCTGTAAGTTCTGCTGTACAGTCATGGCCAAAAGTTTTGAGAATGATACAAATATTAATTTTTACAAAGTCTACTGCTTCAGTTTTTCTAATGGCAATTTGCATATACTCCAGAATGTTATAAAGAGTGATCAGCTTAACAGCAATTACTTGCAAAGTCAATATTTGCCTAGAAAATGAACTTTATCCCCCAAAACACATTTCAACATCATTGCAGCCCTGCCTTAAAAGGACCACCTAACATCGTTTCAGTGATTGCTCCATTAACACAGGTGTGGGTGTTGATGAGGACAGGGCTGGAGATCAATCTGTCATGATTAAGTAAGAATGACACCACTGGACACTTTAAAAGGAGGCTGGTGCTTGCCATCATTGTTTCTCTTCTGTTAACCATGGTTATCTCTAAAGAAACACGTGCAGTCATCATTGCACTGCACAAAAATGGCCTAACTGGGAAGAGTATTGCAGCTAGAAAGATTGCACCTCAGTCAACAATCTATCGCATCATCAAGAACTTCAAGGAGAGAGGTTCCATTGGTGCCAAAAAGGCTCCAGGGCGCCCAAGAAAGACCAGCAAGCGGCAGGACCGTCTCTTAAAAGTGTTTCAGCTGCAGGATCGGGCTACCAGCAGTGCAGAGCTTGCTGAGGAATGGCAGCAGGCAGGTGTGAGTGCATCTGCACGCACTGTGAGGCGGAGACTCTTGGAGCAAGGCCTGGTCTCAAGGAGGGCAGCAAAGAAGCCACTTCTCTCCAGAAAAAACATCAGGGACAGACTGATATTCTGCAAAAGGTACAGGGAGTGGACTGCTGAGGACTGGGGTAAAGTCATTTTCTCTGATGAATCCCCTTTTCGATTGTTTGGAACATCTGGAAAACAGCTTATTCAGAGAAGAAGAGGTGAGCGCTACCACCAGTCTTGTCTCATGCCAACTGTAAAGCATCCTGAAACCATTCATGTGTGGGGTTGCTTCTCAGCCAAGGGAATCGGCTCTCTCACAGTCTTGCCTAAAAACACAGCCATGAATAAAGAATGGTACCAGAATGTCCTCCAAGAGCAACTTCTCCCAACTGTCCAAGAGCAATTTGGCGCTCAACAATGCCTTTTCCAGCATGATGGAGCACCTTGCCATAAAGCAAAGGTGATAACTAAATGGCTCAGGGAACAAAACATAGAGATTTTGGGTCCATGGCCTGGAAACTCCCCAGATCTTAATCCCATTGAGAACTTGTGGTCAATCATCAAGAGACGGGTGGACAAACAAAAACCAACAAATTCAGACAAAATTAAAGCATTGATTCTGCAAGAATGGACTGCTATCAGTCAGGATTTGGTCCAGAAGTTGATTGAGAGCATGCCAGGGAGAATTGCAGAGGTCCTGAAGAAGAAGGGTCAACACTGCAAATATTGACTTGCTGCATTAACTCATTCTAACTGTCAATATAAGCTTCTGTTACTCATAATATGAATGCAATTATATTTCTGTATGTGATAAAAACATCTGACAAACACACATAAAAACCAGAGGGCAGCAGATCATGTGAAAATATAATATTTGTGTCATTCTCAAAACTTTTGGCCATGACTGTAGTAGTTGGGACTTAGAAAATCGCTGACAGGATAGGAATAACTGTTCCTGAGCCTGGAATCTAACGCTTGAGGGTGGGTTCACACTTGTGCCAGAGTCCGTCCACGGCGAATCCGACTGAAAATCTTGGAAAGGCTATTCTACTCTTACCTTTACTTTTCTTTTCCTCGCCGACGTTTGTCCAAAAAAATTTTATTCTCATGTGTAAATTATGCTCAGGGAGCAGCGGGGGCGTTCCCACCGTCTTCCGAGCACTCCGTGTCATCGCCACAACCCGCCTCCAGCGCTGCTTTTTCATGCTCCTGCATCTTCTGTTCATCTTGCATCTGCTTCTTGCTCAGTCGGCCATTTTTCTGGAGTACGCTGGTGTAAGAAACTAAACAAAAATGGCCCGCCGGAGCCACTTTGAGTTCAGGCAGAGCCAACTGAGCATTTTTGTTTAGTTTCTTACACCAGTGTACTTCAGAAAAATGGCCGACGGAGAAAGCAGATGCAAGATGAACAGATGATGATGCAGGGGGTGTGAAAAAGCAGCGCTGGAAGCGGGTTGTGGCAATGACACGGAGTGCTCGGAGAACAATTTACATATGAGAATAAAATGTTTTTTAGACAAACGGCAACGAGGAGAAGAAAAGTAAAGGGTAGGAGTAGAATAGCTTTTATAAAGGGTATCCCAACATTGCTTCAGTTAAAAACACGTTTCCCCTATGATAGACTCCCTTTAGTCTTTGTCCCCATGAGTAGCCTCTGCTTTTTGGATTTCTCAAGAGAACAGCTATTGCAGATACTGATAATTTGCTAGCCTGTATCATTTTGGGAATGTTTATTTTCATGGGAAAATCCCTTTAAGGCCAGGGCCCACGTAACGTAAACTCCGCGATTTGGCCATGGCCTTTTACAGTACCTACAACATGGATGGGATTCCCATCCTTACAATTCAGAAAAATATCCGCAGCGGAAATGGCTGCGATTTCAAAACAAGTTGCATTTTTGTAAATTGCAGCATGTCAATTATACTTATGGAGACACTAGCGGTTTCCGTATAGGTAGAATAGGGACAGAAAGTCCGCAGAGGAAAACACTGGACTTTGTGAAAAACGCTGCAGAAAGAAAATGTGAAGCGTTTATGCTGCAGCTTGCTACGTGGGGCCTTGGCCTAAAGCGGTATTCCCACAAACAACCATATTTTATAAGTTAAACTCTGAGACATTGCAAAAACGATTAAGACTTTTTCTAACCAACTTCACAGTGACAGTGTATTGTCTGACCGTGAATGCAGGAACTTTCTGTTGTCAGGCACTTGTCAGAAATAAAGCCCTGGATTTCCTTATTGTGGACAGGTTATCAAGCAAGAGAAAATATCCCATCCACAATAAAGAAATCATGAGTTTAGAAAGTTCCGACATTCATGGTCCATTGGAAACAATCTCAAGACAGCAGACTGTCACCACTAATATGGTTGGGGGAAATCTTTATATAAAAAAAAAAAAAAAAATTGCAAAAATGTTCATGGAATTGGGATTGAGAGGTGTCTGTGAAGCATAAAGAGTGTTGTGGTGCTGCTGTAAGGAATTTGCCGTGGATTTTGCCCCCGAATCTGGAGCAGATTACTCCCAGAATCCGCCTCCCATTGTTTTCAATGGGAGGCAGAGATCACAGCAGGACACAGAAAAAAAAAAAAGCGTCCTGCTAAATTTTGCTGTGGATTTGGTAGCTCAAGACTCCCTGCTCATTAGGCCCATTCATCCAGGCCTAATCAGTGCACTGCATCGGTATCCCGTTGCGGCTAGACCGTGGCGAAAATGCCAGTGACGGAAAATGAAGAGGAATTCCTCTTCATTTTCTGCTGTGTGAACATACTCTTACTGTAGCCCAGCTCTTTAATAAAGTTTATGGAGCTAGTTGTATTATATCAACAGCCACATATCCTGCCCCGATTTCAAGCATTACAGATCACTAGAATGTTGTTACACAGAACAGCTTTTACATCTGCATGCCCTACCCTAATAAGAAATATTCCAGTTAAAGGGAATGTTTTCTTAGAAAATAACCTATTCTGTAATGGGGTTTTATAGATGTTAATCATCAAAAGATGAGGCAAGTAGAAAATTTTTTATTTTTTTTTTATATATATATATATATATATATAACTCTTATAAATTTACTTTATCCAGCCCGATGGTCTATTTACATTGTTATACACACTTTTTTTTTTTTTTTACTTTTGTGGCTTCTTTTCGTTTTCTAGATCATTGTCCACATTTGAAACTGCCACATTTGAGTCAGTGCTTCGTTGGACTCAAATAGGGCTGTAGAGCATGTGTCGCATATTAAAAGGGATTGTCCAGGATCTGACTATTTTTGATGCTGTTTACTTATTCATAGGATAGGCCAATCAGTATCAGATTGGTCAGGGTCTGGTCCATACACTGTAGTCCCACTCATTCAGATTAGATTCTAAAGCCCTTTAAATTTATACAAAGCAGGACTTTTTAGAGACCATTAGTGAAGCTATGAGGTAAAATTTTGGTTGAGACATTGTTTTTCCATATTTCAGTCCAATTAGTTATAGTGGGCTGGAATACAATGTTCCTCAGCCTGATTATGGTATAAAACAACATACTTTGATTAGTTTCTCTCAGTTTTGTGCTGACAGACTCCCTTTGTGTATTGCCTACTGAACACCAAACAGTCGTGCACTGTAGCAGACTAGAGGTCCTCTGAGCACTGTGGCACATCAGTTTGGAAAAATTAACTAATGCTACTGGGAATGATTGTGAGGGAGAGATATTCTGTTCACTTGTTTTTCCTCAGGTTTTGCACACATCTAGCTTTTGGTGTATATATGTAATATTAGGTTGCATTAAATATAAGTAAAACAAGACTTTTTGCATAAATACTGCCCCCCACCACACCTTTCACTACTTCAGCTGGAAACGAAGTAGTGAAAGTTCAGAAAAAAAAAAAAAAAAAATGGGACCTAGTCCTGAAAAAGTATGTCCTTATCCAGTCCTAAACTTGTCTAAATACCACTGAAGGTAAGGACCAGCAAAACTAACTTAAAGGGCAGGGAAAAAATTTTGGGGGTGCTTTCATGGGGAAGTTCCAGGTGTTTGCATAACAGATCTGCCCAGGAGGTAGCTACTTCCCTAGTTGAAGGAGCCCCAAACCCAACTGGAGGGGGTTACTGAACTGGTAGAGTACACTGTCTAATCCACCTGGCTACAGAGGAGGTGCCAGTTCTCATGCCCTTTCTCTAGTAGACCAGAAACCTGAGGTGTGGTGAGAGTGAACCTTTTTATATCTTCAAGCTTCCTGTCCCAATTGGGTGGACCTACTCACAAGGGGTACTGGCATGGGCAAGGATACAAACCAGCAGTAGGGTGAGGGTTAAGTACGAAAGCACACTTTTTCAATGTATTTTCGTTGCGTTTTCTGTCCCTATTATACTTTTACAGAAAAAAACAGCATTTGCACTGATTTTTTTTTTTTTACTGCAGTGTGTGGATGGGGTTAGCCAGAATCTAATCTTTTTGCATGCTAATAAAATAGTAAAAAAAAAAAAAGTTCAAGTCACCCCCTTTCCCTAGAATAGATATAAAACAAGACTTTGAAACACTTAGGTATCTGTGTCCAAAAACACCCAGTCTATAAACGTATATAAATATTTTTTCCTGTATGGCAAATGCTGTAGTGGCAAACAGCTGGTTTTTTTTTCATTGTTTCGCCTATAACTTCAATAAAAAGGGATCAAAACTAACTAAATAGTACACCTGACCCTGAAAAAAAAAAAGCCCTATGCTGGAGTCAGAATATGGCAACTAAGATTTTTTTTTTTTTTGCAAAGTTTTGGGGTTAAAATGCAAATAACTATATAAATTTGGTACCCCCAGAATTGTACAAAACACAAGTGACATGTCATTTTGGCTACACAGTTTACACTGTAAAAACAAAGCCCATTATGAGGTTTTTTTTTTCTTCTACTTCCCAGTATGTTGTACAGAATAGTAAATTGTACCATTATGAACAGCCCTCACATGGTGAACAGAAAAATAAAAGTTATTGGGTTTGTAGAGCTGGAAGTCAAAAATGAAAATCAAATGCCACCGGTGGGAAGGAGTTAAGTATTATTTTACGATAGTTTAACCATCTGATTTGCACATTTTGCCAGTGACACCAGATTATTATTAGGACATTCACACCTGCATTTATGGGGCATCAGCACCCTGAGGTGTTAATTATGTCATAGCAAAACTGAGAATGACAGCAATAATGTGGTATCCCCTTGCATGGCGCCTGTCCATGTAGAATATTGCCTTACATGCATTGTGAGTGCCGAGGTAATGGTGTCATTTCTTACTGCTCACACATCCCCCATAGCAAGGGATTGATTTCTTGGTGAACATTTACAAAGTATACTCCTACAGCTTAATTTTTACACATTAGGATTCATTTATTGTATCTGAACACCCTTAAAATAATAGTGTGAATAAGCACATGAACACTTGTTAGAAATCCAGCCAAGTGAACAAGGCCAAAGATGCCAGCTTCCTAAACTTGTAATAGGTGCACTTCACGTTTATATACGGTTTAGATCAATGCAAGTGCTTATGTAGCGCAGTTTAATTATACAGTGAATGTAGTTTTACAGCACCAAAGTATAACATTCAATATAACACCAAAGAGGGAAATCCAGTACATCATTTTACAGTACTGTAAATGGAAACCTGCTCTTATATGTAAGTGACAACTGTCAATCTGCACTTGCCATCCCCTCAAAAGCTCATGACAACACACAATCACAAAGGCGATAACACCATACAGGTTTCCACAATTTGGCTTTACTGTGCAGTACAGACATTAATTTAATCCCTATTAAAGCAACATTTGAGAGTAGGACTCAATCAAATCAATACTGCTTTTCTGTTTTATCATTGAGGAAATCAGTGCAAGCCTTGCCTGCAGAATACTACTGACAATGTTTGGTAGTCTGCAGATAAAACAGAGGTGCCTGCAGCCAAACTTCTGAGCTGGTGTCAGGGGTTTAAAACTTTACAAGAATAACACACCGGGAGCTCCATGCTGCAAAACAGACCTGACCATAAACTAATACAGCAATGGGAGAGCAGTAACTGAGGTGCTGCTCCAAATACATTCAAGCTTCTTACAACAAATCAGATTAAACTGATCGGTTAAGTATTTCATTTAATCCTGATATATATATGTAAAAAGCTTCATTATACCAGAGCGGAATCTAAATTAAAATAAAGCTAAAATGTTAGAACTGAAGGCAGAGAACTTCACTGCATGAATTTTCCTACAGTCAAACTGAAATAGAGGAGTTCTTTTCCATAGCAAGCTAGAAATGGCAATAAACAGCAGCCTCATCAGGAGGGGGCACAGAGCAATTACCAGTGCAATATTCTTGGGTTTCAGTTTTTACAAGAAGCAGGCCTTGCAATATTGAGTTTCATACAGTGTTCCTAATTTCCAAAATGTGTTTTGTAGTAGGTTCAGGAATTCTCCCAGGATGTGGGGCATGTCTCTTCTAGGCATCCCCAAAGGTGTCATTCTGCTTGCGCTTCATCTCCTCAAAATCAAATTCTAAGCCGGTCATTCTCTTGTAGATGTCTTTGATGTCATTGCAGGTGGTTTCGAAATGAGTTGTTGGATCATATGTGCAAGAAATAAAAATCTGTAAAGAGATGATCATCAATAGTGATTGGCAGAAAATGACATCAATAAGTAGAGCTCAAATAAAAGGAAGCGTCTGAATCCTAAACCGTATCACTCCTGCTCATGGGCTGCACACAGTATTGCAGCTTTTCCCCTCTTCGGTCCATGGGGCTGAGCTACAATACTAGATCCAGGCCGAGGGCAAGAATGGTGCAGTTTCTAGGGAAAAAAAACAAAAAACACCACACTCTCAAGAGTCAAGACACTCACATTTGTCTCCCAAAAATCATGGTGAATAAGTGTGTATGGCATGATCAGCTGATCAGTTGCCATTTTGTGAAGATATTTTTGTTAATTGCAGGCTCATTCACCCAAATGATCCCACCATCAATCTATAATTCGCAGTGATGTGTATGGATAGCCTAAAACCAGACCAAGTTTATTTATTTATTTTCCCTGTAGTAGCCATTACTACTTTCATTTCATGGTGTTCATTCAAGCGCATATTGGATCTGTCCTTTATAGGGAGTGTCACCAGAACAGTCTCTATTGATCTATAATCACAGAGAGCATTTAGCAAAGTATTCATGCGAGTCTTGGCTGTCTGACCATGTTTTTAGTTCAATAGGGACCGACGTTTATCAGCCATTCCATTACAATTTGTCCATTGCTCCCACTCTATCATGAATCAAAGCAGCAGCAGTGTAAATCTACCATTAGACATGTTCCTTGAAAATAACTAACATTTGTAACACACTTTATTCCTCACAGTGCATTGTGGGAAGTGGGGGGGGGGGCAGGGTGTTAATGGTTGACATACAGGTGCTCACCCCAAACCCACAAGGGTCAGTTGTTTATATTTTTGGCTAATGAGGAAACCCACGCATTTGAACCCAGGACCACTGTGCTCCACAAGCTGTGATGTCAAACCACTGTTCATCAACCTTTATTGTTTGCAACACAGCTCTGTAAATTTTCCAGTGCAGCTATTGCAGGTCAGTCCCATTCACATGTAATGTCTGTAGCTGTACCCAGTAGTATAATGTTGTACCGTGTTAGCCATTGAAAGTAGTGGAAGAGTGAAGAAATCAGGCGATACCTTTTAGAGGCTAACTGAGTATATTTATAAGTAAGCTTTCAGGAGTACTCGCTCCCTTCATCAGACATGGTGTGATACAAGAACTGAAAATTAACAGATTTTTATACACATGGTTTTCAAAGCATTTTAGAGTCCTTAAAAAAAAATTGCAATCTAAGTAGAGAAGTTATTTACAACAGGTCAAAAAAACAGTCTGGAAACTTGTGGTGCGTGACGGAGGGATCAGTAATTCTTGCTGTTATCTGTTTGCTATCAGGAGGTGATTTGTGTCCCTCACAGTTCATACATAGTGTGATTTGAAGCTGGCAGGAATATTGAGTTCAGTTCATGGTACTCCTGAAAGCTTACTTATAAATATACTCAGTTAGCCTCTAAAAGGTATCGCCTGATTTCTTCACTCTTCCACTGCTGTACCCAGTAAGCAGAGATAAGAATAATTGCCCATATCTTTCCCAACTCCTAGAGGGGACTTATGGCTAGTGCAGAGCAGCACTATACAGTTGTTACCATGCCTCCCATAGTGGCTAAGTGGAGCTGCAGAAACAGTGTAGTTAGTACACACTGCTACACCGATTCTCTCTCCATCCCCTAGGACAGCAGTTAAGGAAACAGCCAAATGGAACTGTTTTACTCTATTTTTCGTAACTACCATAGAGGTAAAATGGGGGTTACAGTCTTTAATGGATTATTTATATCTGCAAGGTAGTGGAAAACTGAATGTTACTAAAATGTAAGCCAGTATACTATTGTATGAATCGGACTTAAGAGAATGTATATTTTACACAGTTCAGATAGACGTATACTGCATCCTCCATAGCTAACAGTCAAAGCCAACAACATATAGCAGCCAGCAACACTGTATCTTCGTTTTTATGCCATAGTGAATATTTCTAGAAACCTACCTGACTTTCTGTTCCCAAATCCGTTGGGGCATGCATGTCACTTACACTAACAAACCTAAATGGAGAAGAAAGCAACAATTATTAAGACTGTAAAAACACACTGCCAGTGCTCTATGGATTCTTCATTCAGGGATTTTTAATACAATATTGTAATATTACATATCTAATGAAACCCCA
Source organism: Leptodactylus fallax (assembly GCA_947044405.1). NCBI lineage: Eukaryota > Metazoa > Chordata > Amphibia > Anura > Leptodactylidae > Leptodactylus > Leptodactylus fallax. Next base: position 2,120,883 of record CAMRHE010000326.1, read on the forward strand.
ATTTTCTACATTTCTTCTCACAGTATGAAGAGACCGGATCAGCCATTGGATTAACTTGATTGACTCGGATTTGCCTAAATATAAAAGCAACATATGCAGCTAGGGGTACTCCAGACAGTTTTATGAAAATCTGGAATCCTTGGATAAATACAGGGTCTACTCCTGTTTTGCTGTAGGGGTTCTCTCCTCGGGGTGGTGCACCAAATGAGTGTGTGCATGTGTGTATGATATGGCACTACTGCACCTCTTGAGACATGCTGGACATGGCCATGTACTTTGCATGTTATTCTTCTTATAACAGATTCCTAGCTTTGTTTCATATAGGTTGTGCCAGGTGAGATGTCTGTAATTGTTGTTAACCTAACATGTTATTTAGAAAATTCAAAAAACAAATAAAAATCCTACAGATATAAGCATCAGGTGAGTCAAATACTTATCTGTTTAGGATTCACTCCTGGTTTTAATTTTAAAACAGACAACAAATCTGCATTGTGTGATCTTACTTGAAACAAGCTAGACAGAAAAGGATTAAAGGTCAGTACAATCATTCTAATTCACTGGAGATCAGTTCCATTGTTAGTAGTAGAGCTGGGTGGTGACCAAAGATTGACATGTCCTGATGGTAGTGACCATCACGTGAATGTCTGCTGGAGCAAAAACTGCCACACCACAGGTGCGCCAAACAGCTTAAAAATTCATTTTGTCAGTACCAAAGATTGCACTTTGACACAAAGGTTTGTGTCACTAAAAGCCACTTGGCCTCTTCGTGTTGCTAATCTACCTTTTAAATTTGATGACGGATTCTTTAAAAAGGACCTTTCACCACCTCTGAAGTTTAGTTCTTTACATAAATAGCTGCTGCTACACTAATTCTGGAACAGTTGGAATTTTCTTCTCTAGCCCCCACTGTTTGTGCAATCAATGTTTTGTTTTTTGTTTTTTTAAAATCATTGAAAATTCTTTTTCTAGTTAAACTTGTGAAAAAATATTAGCATGAGTCATCAACATCAAAGAGGGAGATGGGCAGAGGGGTGAAGGGAAGAAACAACTGATGAAGGGTGGGTAACGATAAATAGGCTCTGGCTCTGTCACAGCAGAGTAACAATCACAAGTACAGTATATATCTGATGAAGCATATAACAGTAAGGAGGTGAAAACAACAAGGTGCAGTAACAAAAACATATAACATTCAGGGGGAGGTTGGGTGTAGAGAGGGGGAGAGGAAGACTAATCTGCTGAATTATATAGTAAATGGAATATGGTAGCAAGGAGGGTTTAAGGAAGGAAGGAGGCAGGGAAGGAAGACTGGAAGGTGGAGGAGTAGTCAAAAATATTCCACAGTAACTAGACCTGTTGGTGGGCGCTATCATCTGGTCTGAGTTCTGCAACCAGGTCCTCCATGCATCGTATGTATACTAATTCCTGACACCAAACCAGGATGGTAGGGGAAGAAGTGGATTTCCGCAGCCTCAGGATGACGGACCTGGCCGCAATGAGCATGAAGCCAACAAGCTTGCAGTAATGTTTGCTGAGTTTTCGGGTGAAGATTGAGAGGAGGAGGGGTGCAGGGTCGTCCTCCAGGTTCACAACAGTGACAGTCAACAAATCCACGGACCATGCACCAAAAAGGATCAGTTCCACCAAATGTGTAGCATCGTGCCTCTAGCTGTGTGAATTCGCCAACAGCAATCCAAGACACAGGGAAAGATCTCATGAAGGACATAGGGCACTCTATACCATCGGGATAGGATTTTGTAGTTTGTCAAACTGGAAATGTAGTGACAAGATCCTTCTCCCAACCTGAAGTAAAAGCTGGTAGGGGATAGTCTGTCGTGTCTGAGACTAGGCCGTAGATGGTCGAGACGGTGTGGCGACATAGACAGGGCTTTACATAGTCTTTCGAACGGGAGTAGGGACCTGTGAAGGTGGTGTAAAAGTGGTGTAGAAGAGGTGTAGTTGTAAGTATTACCAGTGTGAGGCGAGGTTCCTCAAGTCCAAGGATACCAGCTTGGAGTAGGGGAGGGTAGGCGAGGAGGACTGTACAAGAGAATGCAAGAGGGTAGAGACCGGAGATAATCGGAGAAAAGGTGAGCAAAGCACTGCAGGTTAGTCCAGGATGCCCAAGATAGGTGGCTATTCAGTATTGATGGTCCATTGATGCCTGACAGTCGTATATAGGCGACAAGCCCCCAGGACTTGACTTGCCACATATGGGAGGTCTGGATTGATTTTTATCTGACTAGTGGCATTTGTGAAGCATTGGTCATGACAGAAGGGGAAAACAGCACAGAGAAACAGTGCACAGGTTGGAATAGTAACTCCAGAAATGCTCTGAATCAGGGACGGGGACAATGGCGCCCTGTTGCTGAAGCGTGGAGACTGTATGAAGAAAGGCAGCCACTCAAGCAGGGTAAGAAGGCAAAGTAGACAAAAAAAAAAAAAAAAAAAAAAAAAAAAACCTTCTGATTGGAAGGGAGGAAAACTCACAGTAGCCGGTCGACACCACCTTTCGTACCCAAGCGTCGACGACGCTGGCAAGCCAGATCTCCCGAGATCAGGAGAGCAGCCGTCCCCCCACCCAAGGAGCCTTCATGCAGAGGAGGGCTTAGAAAAGAAAGGCCAGGAGGACTTTGTACGGGACTGCCAGGCAAGTCTGGGCTTGAAAGAGGGCTTCTTGGAGCACGAGTCCCAGGAAGACTGCCCTCTGGAGCAAAAGGTAAAGTCACAAAAGAGTGGCTTTTTCCTGCTGTAGCTTCAGAGATTAGCTTTTTTAGGCCTTTACCAAAAAGCCAGTCCAGTTCATTCCAAGATCAAGGAAGAGCCATGACCGCCTTATTAGAGGCGGATTCAGCGTTCCACAAACTGATCAAAACAGTATGGCAGATTGCTACTACGTTGGCGGCTGCTTTGGCAGAACGTCAAGATACTTCCAGGGAAGCATCGCACAGGTACTTGGAAGAGTTCATGATTTGAGAGAAGCAGCTGGCTGTCCTGGAGGGGAGCTTCATTGGATATACCCCCCCCGGAGCAGCTTGGCCCAGGAAATGCAGGCCTTGCTAACCTAAGAAGCTGCAAAGGAAGCCGCAGGGAGGAGCCAGCCACTACAAAGGACGCCTTGGCGAGAGAGTCCACCCTCTTGTCCAAGGGATCGCCGAGGGAGGCGGAGTCCGCTAAAGGCAGAATAGTAGCCTGGGAGGGCCTAGCTATCGTTTGGTCCACTGCAGGAGGCCTGACCACTTGGAGACACACTGGTCTGGAAAAGAAAAGAGGACGTCTGACTTCCTGGTGGAAGACCGGGGACAGTCTTGGGTGAAGCAATTGTTCCTTCAAGATATGGTCAAAAGCCACATGGTTGGTGAAGACCAAAGGAGGGCAGTGACTGTGGCAGGAGGAGATGCCACAGTAGGATCCTGGTCCTCAGATATGTAGAATATATCTGACTGCATGGACGAGCTCCTGCGTAGCAGCGGATATAGATGTACCTAGCTGATGCTCCGAGTCAGAGGCATCCCCAAGAGAAACAGATCTTGCAGGGGCAAACAAGGTTCCTCCTTTCTGAGTGGAGCTGAGAGCTGTGGCATTATCTGGGGAGTGCCCGGAGGAAGGGGAGGAGGACATGGACCTTTAGGAAGACTTCCTAGTCCTCTTGTGAGGATGGCTCCTTGAGCTGGAATGAGAGCAATGTGGGGCCTAGAAAATGCCGACGGAGTGGCAATCTCGGCAGGTAGCTGTTCCAGAGTTTCCACCACAGACTGGTTAAGTCTGGCAAGGTTGTTTATAGCCCGGGTAAGTGAAGTCTCCCCAATCCAGGGGAGGGTCCACTGGATACGAGCCGGGAGGGTCCCAAACTGGCTTAGGCGGAAGGCAGAGAAAACAGATGGGCTCAGGTTGACAGCATGGAAACCTTTTATTACAACGGGCACATGTATAAAACATGGCGGATCCAGAAGGGGACAAGTTGGCTTATCGCAGAAGGACATGGTGGCAGGTTCCCAGGGGGGGAAACCACCCACACCTTGCAGAGCTCTACACGGAAAAAAAAATTCCCCCCCCCCCCCTTTTTTTTTTTTTTTAATTAAAGATTAAAATATTAAAGCTATATAAAATGAAGCGCTTTGACCATATTCACATGCAAAATGCAGGTAAACTGTCATTTTTGTCACATAGTGAATGCAGTAAAAACAAAGCTTATGGAAAGATTAGGTGAACAAATGGATAAAAAAGCCTTATATAATACTACAAATATTAAACAAAAATAAATGCACTTACTTCTGTTCAATAGGTTCCAGGAGTTCAAGAGCTGGCCTAATCTCTTTCTCTGGATCATTTGTTTCTACAGTAGTGCTGGCTATTGCAATGTACTTTCCTTGTGCAGCCACATTGTGTGCGCTGGAAATCATGCACACATAAATATCTTAAATTGAAATACAAAAAAAATACATTTATGAAAAAGCAATGGTTTAGGATGTAAGTAGCATAATCACAACAAATCACAAATATAAAAGAAAAACATTTCATATTTGCAATCATACCAGATTTCCTATTGACTTGGTTTTGAGGAATGATGATTTGACAGGAATTGGCATCATTTGTGTTTTTTATTGGGTGACTCAGGATACAAATTACACGAATAACCTGCCCCACTTTAGTAACACGATCAGAAATATAACTGGGGTCACAAATCAACTGCTTGCATCGGGCAATCTACAAGAAAAAACAAACATTACTTAGTGACTTAAACCCTTGTCGACATCTGGTCTAATTGTTATCTTAAATATGGAGTCTGCTCAGAAGCAGAGAGGGCGCCATAACCACCGGGTCTCAGCTGTTTAGTGTCTTCTCTGACCAAAGTATTAACATTTTCTTGAGCTGCCATTCCCCCTCTTCTGCAGTTCTGATCATGACTGGTAGATTGTCTTATCTAAATATACATGATAGCTGTGATCATTCTTGTGCAGATAAGTGAGGTGAACACACTGCTGCAAAGAAATCTACATAAAACGAAGTGTCAGCATACTGTTTGGCGTAGTGGCCAAAATCAAAACTGCAGGACTTTTAAAGTTTTTTTTTTTTTTTTGATACATGGAAACATCTTTAAAGACCTCACCAAAAATAAAAATGATGGTGCCTTTTAAAAAGGTATTTAATGTGTTTTCCAAGTCAGTGACCAAAAGATAGAAACTAGTTGTAAGATATCACACTTACTTCTCCTTCAGATTTGACACCAACAATTTTTCCATTCTCAATCACCAATTCCTCTATTGGTTTATTTAACATATAGGTTCCTCCATAAATGGCACTTAATCTGTGGTAAAAAGCCACAAAATACCAACGGATTAATAAGATATTATAATATGTCTGTCAAAACCAATCTAATAAGGCAGCGGGGTCAAGACTCACCTCCATTTATATTTAGTTTTTTCCCATATACAATGACAAAAAAAAATAAATAAATAAAACACCCAGGAGTTGTAGAAGTTGAATGAAACTTTGAATGTGTGATTGTAATGTTGATCTATATATGTAAGTGTCTACAAATTAGAGTGAAATTATAAGTATGTTGGTGAAAACTGTACAACTGAAAAGGAGGCTCCAGTACCCTGTTGGACTGCCTTTAGCCTGTATACAAGATGAAATATGGTTGAGGATTGAGACAAATTCGTATGGTATGCTGCGCGCACATTTGCCCACAAATGTTGCAGCTGGACTTGTAGATACTGCGCTCTTGTATGTTACTGTTGGCATTTGAGTTGCTCCCAAAAATTGTTTGTGCTGGACCAGCCGTCAGCATCGCAGCTCTGTTTGTATACAGACTGTGTTGGATAAAAAACAGAATCCAAAAAAATAGGGGTGCATACACTGCGCTAATCCAAATGGGTTTTCTTTATTAAGCTCAACACACAACACGTTTCGGAGATAAAAGGTCTCCTTTTTCGAGTGCAAATGAGACAATCAGAAAAACCCATTTGGATTAGCGCAGTGTATGCACCTCTATTTTTTTGGATTCTGTTTTTTATCCAACACAATCTACAAACATTGCATCCAGTTCCTTGGAATTTTGGTATCAAGAGGTCCTGCAGCATCCTACTTCCAACATCCAAAAAGCGGATATAGCGGTTGTGACTAAACTCACAACTAAACCAGGTGAGGGTAAAACCTTAACATCCTTATTTTTTATATTGCAGTATCTTTCTCTCATTTTGTGAATTGATACAAAGCATATTTCACTATTATTATCCGCATCATTTTTAATATAATAGAGCATTTGATACCAAACAGTATTATGCTATGTGCCGCTCGGCGTCGTCTTCTTTTTATCTCTTTTTAGTCTGTTTGTATACAGAGCAGCTTTAGCAGTGACAGCACATAGACCACTGCGGCCACACACCACAGCAGGGTACAGCTAGCCCAGCAAAGGAACAGAGGGGAGGATGCAGACAAGTGTAAATGCATATTTTATAACCTCCTGATTGCACTTAATCCCAGACAATCTCTAAAAACTCGAAAAAAAAACACACAATGTCTACTTGAAATAACTTTCATTAAAAAGCTTTATTTATATTAAAATAGAAAACCCCCTGATAATGCACGAGTCCTGGGCCTTAATGACTAGGCCATACATATAGTACTAACTCCCAATTTTTATTTGGATATACAATCACTTTGCTTGGACTGAGCAGCAATGAGCACCAAGCACAACTACTATAGCATGTACACACATTTCTCGGAAACAAAGTGTGACACTGGGATTGTTGGAACAATACAGCTCCTTCAGTCAGCTGGAGGTATTGAGAGTCAGATGTCTAATGATGTAATATTGGTGGAGTATCCTAGAGGCCATATGTATCAAAGTCTAGGAAAACCCTTTTAAAACCACAATAGCATCTGATATTCACAGTGTAAAATAAAGTTATACACAACCATATACATGACATGCAGGTGTCTTACCTTGCAAACCCCTGTGGCAGTTCTCCAAGGCCATAGAGTGGATAAAGGTAAGGGCTTTTACCATAACGTGCTAAAGATTCACTGTAAAGCTTAATCCTGTTTATAGTCTCTAGACATGGTTGTTGCAGATATCTGAAAGTAGAGAAGAGAAGTCAGCAATATGAGAAAATGTCACATGCATAACAAAAAGGTTTTACAATCTGTTAGGACAAAAGCAGCTGGATCATAGTGTTGCATGAACTTCACCAAAAATAGTCTGCCAAAATTTAAAATATTGCTTGATTCATCCTTCCATTTTTTTTTCAGTTGTACTGACTGACAGCACAAGCCTGCTAACAGAGCAATGTGCAGCTGCTAATCTTGCATCTTATACTACATAGGAGATGCAAATCAGCCAACCAATAAGCACTTGCTCTTTTGTCTGCTGTTACATGGGTCAGTTCTGGGAAAGAACGTTCCCAATAATTGGCCTATGTAGGGGGTGTTGCCACACTAGGCAGCTCAGACTGCACACCAGGCTGCCAATGTTTTTACGGTTTTGGAAATCGCAGCATGTCAATTATACCTACAGAAACACCACCGGTTTCCCTATAGGTATAATTGAAGCAGAAAGTCCGCAAAGGAAACCTCTGCAAACTTTCTGTGCAAAGCGCTGCAGGAAGAACCGTGTGGGGCCCTGACCTTAATCACAATTTTGATTTGGGTCATAATCACCCAGCCCTGATATAAAAGAACACACGGAAGTGTTCCTAATATAAATCTGAAAGTGGTCCTAATATAGAAGAACCTCTGAAAGTGGCCCTCCCATGATCCCGCTTAGTTCATAAGCATGAAGAGTGCTCACGTGCCTGTATTACCACACAAACAAAAGGTACTTGTAGCTGCAGGCCTTTATTCTCTAGATGATGACTGATCACAAATGGTCAGCAGATCCCACCACTGAGCACAGCCCAAAGAAAAGCCACATATCCTAACACGAAAGTGAATATAAAGTAGGGCTGGGCGATTAAGACCTAAACCAAAAATGTTGATTAATAGGACATTTTACCTCAGTTACAATTAATTTTAAACCACATCCCCTTTACAGTATGATTAAGTGTTGGGCAAACCCCGCAAGATTCAGCTCGTGATGTTCGCCTGGCGGTTTGTTTGGACCAAACCGAAACTGCTATTATACTGAGTGGTCTCAGACCCCAGAGTATAATAAGCGGAGGGCCAGGGGAGGTGAGGAAACAGTGTTACTCACCGCTCCTGTGCAACCCCCTGCTGTCTTCAGTGCTTCTGGCTGATGTCAGGAACTGTTGACTGGGCCTAAGTGTGAAGTGGTGTCAGCCAAAAGTGCTGAAGACAACAGGTGGTTATGCTAGAGAGGTTTTTTTTTTTTTTTTTTTTTTTTAAAGTTTCCTCACCTGATATTTGGTTTCAGTTATTTTTTTTAGATTAATCGCACAGCCATAATATAACAGTCTACTCATTAGATCTTATATGATCAGGAAAAAAAAAAGAAAAGCAGGACACTAAAAACATGGCAGAACCTATAGAATGCTTTCATCAAAATCACCCCAAGGGAATCAGAAATGGAACACTCACTCATCAGTCCTGTACAGAGCCAGAGCATGGCCTGTGAAGTCGATTACATCCTGTCCCAAGTCAAATTTCTTGTAAACGTCTAGCATAGTTGTCTTCTTGGGGTCAACCCCCTCCAGTGTCTTTGGATCATTTTCATCAAAATTTGCAACAAAACTTAGGAACTTCTTAAACCGCCGCTTCTCAAACAAACCCATCAAACCTTTAGTGAAAGAATAAATTAGGACAAGCCAACAAGAACAAAATAGTCTGCAAAAGAGGAATGGGCAAAATGTGCCGTACAAGTAAAATATCAGACACACCCCACTTACCTATATTGGGGTTAATAGTGGGATTCGAATACAGCCTTAAAGGCTGTCCCAAGTGGATTTTTCGCACTGATGACCTATCCAGAGCATGGGACAAACATTCCCAAACAGGGTGCTGCATAGGAAGATGGCCGCATGTCCTCCTTCAACTACATATTTAGTTGAATACAATGGTGTGCAGAAAGGCTTTAGCTTCCTGCTCCACCATTCAGGCATCTGCTAGTGAAGTCTGCGGCTCCCTGCATACCTGCAGTATTGAGCTCCAGACGAAGAGCAGCAAAGAGCTCCACGAGCACAAGGATGGGCAAGTGTTACTTGTTTCTGTAATTTTTATGCCACAACTACAGCTTGGGATCACTGGGAAGATAAATACTGTTAGTTGGGCCACTGGAGAGTACAATTTTAAATGGAGCCCACTAAGAGCATGGTGATACTAAAAGTTAAAACTTTATATGTGCTGGGTGAGAAGTATAAGATGGTGTAGGTTTGACCATGCATTCACACAGTGCAGTTGTGGTGCTGCTAAAACTGTACTGCAAAACATGCATGTGGTTTTTGGTGAGGTTTTCTAAATTTAGAACTGAAAAAGTAATAAAAGCAGATCTACAAGCTTGTCCACTGCATAGCAGTGGCGCTGGAGAACTGCAGCGCAGCTCCTAATACTTGAATAGGAGCAGATTGCAAGTGCTCCCCTGTCCACTGCACCAGCTTCTGGTGGCTGCTGGAACAGCTGATCTGTGCAGGCTTGGACCCCCACAGATCACATTACTGAGGATCTTATCCGGAAGATAGGTTATCAGTATAAAAAAAAAAAAAAAAATCCATTTGGGGCTGGAAATGCCCTTTAACCCCTTAAGGATCGGTCCTAAAAGTACCTTAATGACCAGTTCTCATTTTTAAAAATTGATATGTGTCACTCTATGTGGCAATAACTGAGATGCTTTAACTTACCCATGTGATTTTAAGACTGTTTTATCATGACACATTGTACTTCATGTTAGTGGTAAATATTGATCAATATTTTTTGCATTTATTAAAAAAAAACAAAAACGAAATTTTGAAGAAAAAATAAAAAATATCGCAGTTTTCAAAAATGTGAAATGCTCTGCTTGTCAGTCATACCACCCAAATACATTAATAAATTATTTACTATATATCTCTGCTTTATATGGCCATCATTTTTTAATCGGCCTTTAATTTATTTTGGACGTTAACCCCTTCACACATTCTCGCATACATGTACAGGTACGTGACAGTGATTGAGCAGGCTCAGAAGCAGAGCCCGTGCGATCACCGTGGGAGCCCAGCTGTATCTGACAGCCAGGCTCCGGCTACAACAGTGGGGACCGGTGATATCAATAGCGACCGCGGCATCTTAAGTGTTTGTTTGCGGCATTGGGAGCAGGTGTTCGCTATAACTGACAGCTAACATCCTGCTCCTTAACCGCCGATCGGGATTTTTAACCCCTTGGATGCCACGGTCAAACTTAATAGTTTTAGGAGTGTGCGTCTCTGATGACACAAACTGGGTGCAACATATTGGGCACCGAAATGGCATATTTAAAAATTTCAATTTTCACTTTGTACATTAATTTTCGAGAAGCACTCTTGGGCTCAAAATGATAATACCCCTTGATAAACTCCCTTGAGGGGTGTAGTTTCTAAAATGGGGTCACTTTGTGGGAGCTTCCATTGTATTGGTACTTTAGGGGCTCTGCAAATGCAACATGGCACCTGAAAACTATTCCAGCAAAATCTGCCCTCCAAAAGCCAAATGGCGCTCTTTTTCCAAGCCCCACCATGTACCCAATACAGCAGTTTACAACCACATATGGGGTATTGCTGTGTTCCGCAGAAATTGTGTAACAAACTTTGGGGAGCTTTTTCTCCTTTATCCTCTTGTGTAAATAAAAAATTTGGGACTAAGTTGACTGTTTATTAGAAAATAAATAATTCATTTTCACATCCCACTGTTAATAAAATCTGTGAAAACTATATTGTCAAACTGCTCATTATATCCCTTGATATGTTCTGTGAGGGGTGTAGTTTCCAAAACAGGGTCACTTTTTTGGGGTTTCCATTGTATTGGTACTTTGGGGGCTCTGTAAATGCGACATTGCAACCGAAAACTATTCCAGCAAAATATGCCCTCCAAAAGCCAAATAGCGTTCTTTCTATTCCAAGCCCCACCATGTACCCATACAGCAGTTTACAACCACATATGGAGTATTGCCGTGTTCAGGAGAAATTTTTAACAAACTGTAGGGCGCTTTTTTCTCTTTTAACCCCTTGTCAAAATGAAAATTTGGGGGATAGTGTGACATTTTAGTAATTTTTTATTTACACATCCCAATGTTAATAAAATCTGTGAAAAGGCTGTTGGGTCAAAATGCTCACTATACTTCTTGATAAATTTTGAGAGGGGTGTAGTTTCCAAAATGGGGTCACTTTTAGGGTGTTTCCATTGTCTTGGTACTCTAGGGGCTCTGCAAATGAGACATGGCACAAAACTATTCCAGCAAAATCTGCTTTTCAAATTTCCAGTGTCGCTCCTTCCCTTCTGTGAACTGTCAAATACCCAAAGATCAGTTTACACCCAAATGTGGGGTATTTCTGTGCTCGGGAGAAATTGCATAAACTGTGAGATGCATTTTTTCCTTTAACCCTTTGTGAGTGTTAATTTTAGGGCTAAATTAATGTATTGAAAAAAAAATGAAGTGTCAATTTCACCTCAATATTGTTTTAATCCCTGTGAAATTCTTAAAGGGTTAAACTTCCCAAATGCTGTTTTGAATTATATGAAGGGTGCAGTTTTGAAAGTTGGGTGATTCATGGGGGTTTCTAATATATAGGTCTTTATAATCCCCTTCAGAACTGAAGTGGTCCCTAAAAAATTAGTTTGGGAAATTTTTTTGTAAATCTGGAAAATCGCTGTTACACTTGTAAGCTTTATGTCCAAAATAAATTAAATCACAAAAGATGCCGGCGATATATAGCAGAGATATGGTAGATATTTATTAACATATTTGGGTGGTATGACTGTTTGAAAAGCAGAGCACTTCACATTTTGAAAATTGCGATTTTTTTCCCATCAAATTTCCTATTTTTTTTTATAAATACAAAAATATTGATCAATTTTTACCACTAACGAAGTACAATATCTCACAAAAAAATCTCAATCACTTATGTAAAACGTCTTAAAGTTATTGCCATATAAAGTGACATACAGTGGGTACGGAAAGTATTCAGACCCCTTTAAATTTTTCACTCTTTCATTGCAGCCATTTGCTAAAAGCAAAAAAGTTCATTTTATTTCTCATTAATGTACACTCAGCACCCCATCTTGACAGAAAAAAAAAAAAAAAAGAAATGCAGATATTTTTGCCCCTTTTGAACTAGTACAGCCATGAGTCTTCTTGGGAATGATGCAACAAGTTTTTCACATCTGGATTTGGGGATCCTCTGCCATTTTTCCTTGCAGATCCTCTCCAGTTCCGTCAGGTTGGATGGTGAATGTTGGTGGACAGCCATTTTCAGGTCTCTCCAGAGATGCTCAATTGGGTTGAGGTCAGGGCTCTGGCTGGGCCAGTCAAGAATGGTCACAGAGTTGTTCAGAAGCCACTCCTTTGTTATTTTAGCTGTGTGCTTAGGGTCATTGTCTTGTTGGAAGGTGAACCTTCGGCCCAATCTGAGGTCCAGAGCACTCTGGAAGAGGTTTTCTTCCAGGATATCTCTGTACTTGGCCACATTCATCTTTCCTTCAATTGTAACCAGTCGTCCTGTCCCTGCAGCTGAAAAACACCCCCATAGCATGATGCTGCCACCACCATGTTTCACTGTTGGGATTGTATTGGGCAGGTGATGAGCAGTGCCTGGTTTTCTCCACACATACCGCTTAGAATTAACGCCAAAAAGTTCGATCTTCGTCTCATCAGACCAGAAAATCTTATTTCTCATAGTCTGGGAGTCCTTCATGTGTTTTTTGGCAAACTCTATGCGGGCTTTCATATGTCTTGCACTGAGGAGAGGCTTTCTTTGGGCCACTCTGCCATAAAGCACCGCCTGGTGGAGGGCTACAGTGATAGTTGACACTGTGGGACTTTCTCCCATCCCCCTACTGCATCTCTGGAGCTCAGCCACAGTGATCTTTGGGTTGTTCTTTACCTCTCTCACCAAGGCTCTTCTCCTACTACTAGGCCACTGTGCTCTTAGGAACATTGAGTGCTGCAGAAATTCTTTTGTAACCTTGACCAGATCTGTGTCTTGCCACAATTCTGTCTCTGAGCTCCTTGGGCAGTTCCTTTGACCTCATGATTCTCATTTGCTCTGACATGCACTGTGAGCTGTGAGGTCTTATATAGACAGGTGTGTGCCTTTCCTAATCAAGTCCAATCAGTTTAATTAAACACAGGTGGACTCCAATGAAGGAGTAGAACCATCTCAAGGAGGATCAGAAGGAAAAGGACAGCATGTGAGTTAAATATGAGTGCCACAGCAAAGGGTCTGAATACTTATGACCATGTGATATTTCAGTTTTTCTTTAATAAATTTGCAAAAATATTTACATTTCTGGGATTTTTTTCTGTCAAGATTGGGGTGCTGAGTGTACATTAATGAGAAATAAAATGAACTTTTTTGCTTTTAGCAAATGGCTGCAATGAAACAAAGAGTGAAAAATTTAAAGGTGTCGGAATACTTTCCATACCCACTGTATGCCAATTTTGAAAAATGGGGCCAGGTCCTTAACGCACTTTTGGGCTCATACCTGAAGGGGTTAAAAGGCTTATTAAGTGTAACAGCGATTTACCAGATTTACATGAAAGTTACCCAAACCCATTTGTTAGGGACCACTTCAGTTCTGAAGGGATTATAAAAAGGACTATATATTAGAAACCCCCATAAATGACCCCATTTTCCAAACTGCACCCCTCATATAATTCAAAACAGCATTTGGGAAGTTTAACAACCCTTTAAGCATTTCACGGGATAAAAATAAAAATATGGAGGTGAAATTCAAATGTTTAATTTTTTTTTCAATAATACATTCGTTTAATTCTAAAATTAACACATTCACAAGGGGTTAAAGGAGAAAATGCATCTCAGTTTGTTACACAATTTCTCCCAAGCACAGAAATCCCCCACATGTGGGAGCAAAGATTTTTTTGCACTCGGCAGCACACAGAAGGGAAGGAGCGATACTGGGTGTCTGAAAAGCAGATTTTACTGTAATAGTTTTCTGATGCCATGTCTTATTTGCAGAGCCTCTAGAGTACCAACAATGGAAATCCTGCAAAAGTGACCCCATTTTTGGAAACTACACCCCTCAAGGAATTTATCAAGGGGTATAGGGAGCATTTTGACCCTACAGCTGTTTCAAGATTTTATTAACATTGGGATGTGTAAATGAAAAATTACACAAACGTCACTAACCCCTTGGGAAAATGAAAACTTTGGGGATAAAGGAGAAAGCACCCCACGGGTTGTTAAACAATTGCTCATGAACACGACAATACCCCATATGTGGTCGTAATCTGCTGTATGGGTACATGGTGGGGCTCAGAATGGAAAGAGTGCTATTTGACTTTTGGAGGGTGTATTTTGCTGGAATAGTTTTTGGGTGCCAGGTCATATTTGCAGAGCCCCAATACAATGTAACCCCCCAAAAAGTGACCTCATTTTAGAAACTACACCCCACATGGTATTGCTCAAGTGCTATGGTGAGCATTTTGACCCCACAACTGTTTCATAGATTGTATTAGCATTGGGACATAAAATGGGACAGCTGACACCCACTATTCTGAGCGGGTGACATTACCATGTCGAAATAGTACGTCATTACTTGGGAAGGTACACCTTCACATGACGTACCATTACATCATTATGCGTTAAGGAGTTAAAGTAAATGTAAATCTTTAGAAAAATACTGTCCAGAGGTCTCACCAACCAATATGATAAACTTGGGACTTCAATATCGTAAAAGGTACTTTAGCCTTATTGACAGTTTTTGGTAATTGTTTTAAAGATGTGTTTGTAAGCCAAAACTAGAAGTGGAGACTACAGAGAAGATATTGAAAATATCTGTACCTGTTCTATGTTTTTGGCTTACAATTACAGATGCCATACACAGACATGTGAATAAGGCATTATTGTGAAGCCCTAGACTTACTGCATTATCCATGAGGTCTACAGGAAAAACCCACACACTATGCAGTTACATGTAAAGGTGGCCACAGACCGTAAAGGACAACTAAAATTAATTTCAGATACGACCAGTCAACCATCTAATCTGCACAAGTATAGCACCATCATATTCCCCAGTGCTTTACAGACATTCCCCCAACCAGAGCTGAATTACCAGTACATGCACCACATATACCTGTAAAAATTTTTACAAGCTGAAAAAGGTCTCATGCTTATCGATAGCATGAGACTTTTCATTGATTTTCCACCCCCTCAATGCACTCCCTTGCAGACATCTCCTGTACCATTATGGTGGATGTCTGCACTTAAAATATGGGACTGGGCCTATTCTTCGTAATACAGCAGAATGAGTGCCATAACTGATAGGTCTCTGCTGTTTTATACAGTGAAGACCCAGCGCTAATGTGCGCGATCAGGGTCTTCTCAGTGCATGGGCACTTAGTGCATCGGAGGGCCATGATCCCTCCTCCATGCCCCATTTCTCCTGGTCCAGCTTTTACCCCCAACCCCCTTACATTTAGATGACAGTAAGGCTCTCGTGTGGTGAGATCAGGGGAGCCATTCAATGTGTATGGCAGAAATTGCTTGCAGCAAATCTCAATAGCTATACAGTGATTCTCCCATAGACTGCAATTCAACTGTATTACAGTCTATGGGACAAGCAATTCAGTCTTAGCCAGAGCAAACACTCGACGATCATCTGTAATGGAAAGCTGATGTTTTACAATGGATATCTCTTGGGACAGTGGGGCAATAGAAATCTAACTAGATATTGAATATCAAGAACATTCCACACGTTACAATAATCTGAAGAACTGGATAAAGTTGTGTCATATGAACATCTTTTTGTCTGGAAAGATGGGGTTGAGTTACTTACCGGACGAAAGAGCCTCTGCTTCTGTAGAGGGAACCTTGTAGATTTTTCCTCCTTTATACACAAAGCTTCCTTCTATTACTTTGAAGTCCAGATAACGAGTGACTTCAGTAAAAAGCAGCATTTTAACCAACTGGCCTAAAACAAACAAAAAAAAAAAAACAGTATAACAAGTAAAGCAAAAGCCTACACATTTTTTGTTTTTATTTTCTGTACATGATTATGGGGGTTTCCATTTTGCCTGATCTTCTACTCTGCTGTTAACATTTATTGATATGCTTTACAACAGTCATTGCCATTGGGAATTGAGTAATTGAGGTCTATGGGAAAGTTTTCTAGACATGCTCTGTGCAGAAATGGGAAGTAGATAATCGAGTATTATCTGTTATAGATCTGTCTGTGAAGTGTAGTGACTTCTGCAAAGATAATCCCTACAGAATTGGCAAGCATCAGTAAATTATAAGGCTTAGTGGCCAGAGAGAAAATTGAAGGATTTTATGCTTTTTTCTAATAGGCCAGTTCTGGTGACACTTTCCCTTTAAGGCTCATCAACTTCATATTTTCTTCCACAATGGCTATGGAGTCTTTTGGACAAACCACCAACTACACTATTTTTCCACAGCCCGACTCAGACTCCAACTCAAATGACCCACCGCCATGTTTAACTGCTAGCTTTTATGGTGAGTTAAAGAGCTATAATGTAAAGTCCAATGAAAATATGAAATAAGTACTGCACCTATTTATATAATATTGATAGTTGTGTAATCTAAATTAATATAAATCATTTTTCATTTGAAGCTACATTTGTAACATTTTTCCTCAACTCCCTTAAAAATGGACCCAGTCTCCCACTCCACAGCCCTATTTACATCTACATCACGTATGTCATGCAACTACTAGAAGCACTTTAATAACCTTACCGTTAGCCATAAGAAACTTGGGGATTAGATCCACATTCCAGTCTCGCCCACGCCCCATGGACTCTGGGGGGCTCCCGGGGATGTTAAACCTTTTGTATAACTAAATGGTAGCAGAAAGGACACAGTGAAAACTAGTTGGTACATCCAATGTACCACAAACCAACTCAAATCAAGAAAATAAGAATCAGCATGAATTTGAACAAATTATCTAAAAACCTTTAGAGTCAAAATATGCGATATAAGTGAACATGCATTCTTACATCTTCCAGGGGTGTAATGGAAGCACTCTCTCCCCCGTAGTAAGAGTTGCGATCCATGTGTAATACCTTCTTGCCATTTACTGACATTAATCCTGACAGGATGCATTCCTACAAAATAAATATATAATAAAGTTATGGTGGCTCAGTTGTTGGCCCTGTTGCCTTGCAGTGCTAGAGTCCTGGATTAGAACCTAAGTTCAACATCTGCAAGGAGTTTTTATGCTCTCCTTGTGTTTGCTTGGGTTTCCTCCAGGTAGTGGAAATAGGGGAATCTATATTGTGAGCCCTATATTGGTAAGTAACTGACAATGTCTGTTAATTTCTGCAGAATATGATGGCACTATACAAGTAACTAAAAACAAATAATGTTACCAACAGAACACAATACAAAAAAACTATTTTATCATGTATTTATTTTGTGCTCCTTTCTATTAAAAAGTCTTGAAAGTTGGTGGAAGGGAAAAAAAAACAAAAAAAAAAAAAACACTCCTGTCCCCGGTGTCCTCCCAGCACGGTCCGGTCCTGCTGATCCAGCATCTTCTCAAAGTGAAACTGCTCATCTGTGACGTCACGGATCCCTTCCGCTGAAGTCACTGATTGATCTCAGGGGTCATGTGACCACTGAGGCCAATCAGCAGCTTCAGGAAGAGACCCGTGATGTCATAGGCAGTGACATCTCAAGCCCTGCACTGAGACCACTGATTGGCCTCAGCAGTCACATGTAGCTGGGACTTCCGTCACACGTCCAAACCACACTGGGAAGCACCGGGGAAAAGTGAGTATAATTTTTTATTTTTTTTTTTCACTATCCCTGGCCTACTTAAAGATTAAATTTAATGTCCAGTTTTGCCTGGACAACCCCTTTAAGTATAGATACTGTTACAATAGTGGTAGGGATAGAAACAATATAATTTTAGTCTAACTGAATAACTTACAAACATTGCTTACTGTTAAGAATTACACATACAGAAATCTTGGTCAGCAATTCAGTGAAGCCTGTGAATAAATACTTGAATTCGCGGAAATCGCTAATGAAATGGCTAAACATTAACAGTATACCAAAAGCCCACACCTAACATGTGGATGATCTAGTCTATGTCTTGCCGCTGCTTCTAGCGTGAGTACAGCCACTCAACACTATTTGCCGTTTCCCTGGTCAGGGATGAATGTTTAAAATGTTTTCCAACACTGAGATTTACATACATCACACATTTAATATGTAATTTTTAATTGATTGATAAAATCCCCCAGCTGTCAGAAGGGCGGGGCTTACAGCCTAGCGTCATCACTGGGCTGTGAGGAACACCCCCCTCCTAACTGTACTCTAACATAGCCTTGTATTGTCAGAGGGGGTGTCCTTATCACCCAGCAATGACACTGAGGTGTCGGGAACACCCCCTAACAGTACTAGGTTATGTTATAGTACAGTCAGGGGCGTTCCTTACAGCCCAGCAATAAGGCCCACTCTACTGACAGTGGGGAGAGATCAGTGCCGAAATGAACAGCACTGATATCTCCAGCACGACAGCGTTGGCTTTCTAGCAGTATGTAATACCGCACATTGATAAGGACATAAAAGGTCCTCTTTAACCACTTCAGTACCAGGCCAATTTCTGGTCCAGGACCAGACACATTTTCGGGTTTTTTTGTATGTGCGTTTTACATTTTTATCATTTGCGTTATTCAACTAATTTCTGCGTCTTTTTTCGGTGACACATAGGGCTTTATTTTTATGTTTTTATTTTTGCAAGTGTTTTCATTTTTTTTTTTTTTATATCCGGGAAAATATAAACAAAAGAGGAGGGAAAACGTGTCTGTTTTTCACTTTTCATTTTTTATTTAATAACACAAAGTGCTACTAAAAAATTTTATAAAATAGTTTTTACTCTCCGTTACAGTAATTTTTATTTTGTATGGTATAGTCGGTGGGGGGCTATAACCTTTAATAACGACGTTTTATTTGCGTATTTTATTTTTTAATTATTTTATTTACTTTTTTTTTTTTTAACTTTTCTATTAATTTTTATTTAGTTATTTATGTTTTATATTGTGTCCCCCATAAGGTCATAATAGACCTTTGGGGACATTTGATCACGTTTTGTGTGTGGGGAGGCTGATTTCCCCTGTAACTGGAGTTGGTACATTTAGCCCCAGTTGCAGGAGGAATACAGCCTTCTGCCCATGCTTATAGGACTTACAGAGCTGATCTGGGTCTTGTAGGACCCAGAAGCTCTTACAGACGCTGATCCTGGCGGATCACGTGACCGCTGGGTCATAGGGGAGCCGCAACATGGCAGCGCCCATAGCGCTGTATACACAGCGACCGGGAAGGCAGGGAAGGTAATAAACCTTCCCTACCTTCTCTCTGGAACGGCGCTCTGTTTCAACCGTTGCATGATTTCATGCAGCTGCTGAGTTCTGCTTGGATGTACCGGTACGTCCTTGCAGAACTAGACAACCACCTTCCAGACGTATATACTCTATGGGCGGTCCAGAAGTGGTTAAATATACTTATTGTGACTACCTCCTTGCAGTGTACATAAGGCTGGGTTCATATCTGCAAATCGATTTCCGTTTAGGGATTCTATCCCAATTCCCTTGAAAATGCAGAGAGAGGAGGACTTTTCTCTCCGGATTTTTGTAACGGAACCTAGGCAGAAACCCGGTGGACCCAATTATAGTCTATGGGACCAAGGGTTTCCGTTTTTCAGGTCCCCAAGTGGACCCAAAGAACGGAAAGCCGAGCGCAGGTGTGAATCTATCGTCAGGTGGATAATGAGACACTAGAATATTGCAGGATGTGGAATTGTCACATAAAGAGTTCTTATTCAACCAACTGTACTTAAGGTGAACACTGGACAACGTCCTCTCTGGATGAAAACACCCTATACATAGGAAATGGTAAGATGCCAGCTGCACAAAGCAGCTTCCTAGTCTCCACCTTATAGGCCACAACTAAGATCGTTATTAAAATTCCAACTAAACATTCTAAAATTAACTTCTAAAACACAAAGTACAGAGACAGAGCAAAACTAAAGATGGGGTTCCTTGTCATCTGTATACTACAGGTTTTATAATGTGGTATAAACAGTATAAAATTATAGGTGGATTGTGTAGATGACATTAAAGTGCAAAGGTCTTCAAATGTAGTTATGTGTTGTCACATACCGGCCAGGTACTGGGATCCTCCTAATCTCCAGCTCAGCGATTATGACTAAGCCACTGGCCTACCGCAGATATAGAACTGTATACGTCAGCTTGTGTGCATACAGCAGTCTGACCTGTATTATAAGACAGCTGCAGTGTTCATGGGCCAAGACTGTCTAGCAACATGTGAAAACTAGGAAAGCAGGACAGCAGTATCTGCTCAAATAAAGCACATAAGCAATAGATAAAGTGATATATTTCAGTTTTTATTTTCAGATTGTAGATTTTTATACTCCGTTTTCTATACATTATGGGGGCTACCATCTTAACAGCATTTAGTGATATGCTTTACAGCACCTTCATGGCCATAAGCAGCAACAGTCTGGAGTCAACACACTGAGGTCTATGGGGAAGTTTTCTAGACATACTCTGTGCAGGGAGGGGGAGCAGATAAGCTGTGACACCTATTGTTAGTAGTGGATGCAATGAGTGTCACTAAGGACGTTACCTAAAGAGGTGTAACCTTCTATTGTGATCCTGTCTGTCTTGCTTGTAATGTAAATTAGGTGATTACAGCAAGGAAAATCCCTACAGAATTGACAACTGGTAGTCTTATTAGGCTTAGTGGTCAGAGTGAAAAATTGCAGGGTATAGTACTTGTGAATGGAACACCAGTGCTCTTGCGTGATCAACGCTCCGTGCATTTCTAGGAGACTGCCACGACTAAACTGACAGCACCCGCAGATGTGAATGGAGTGCCGGACACGCAACTGCAATGGTGCTCCATTCCCAAGGAGGCCTTTATGGGGGACTTTTGGTCCACCGTCGTCCTGATCACAGGGGAACCCAGCAATCGGACTCCCATCGATCAGACACTTATCCCTGGTCCTGTGGATAGGGGATGTGTCCATAGTGGCACAAACCCTTGAAGGCTCACACAAAGAAGTCTATAGAGAGGGGAGAGGTAGGATACTTGGTTTATTCTGTGCAGTAGTACAGTTAACTTAAAGTGTCAGAAAAATGCTCTCTCTCACTATGTAGAGTACCTTTTCCAGCAGTTTTCTCCTCCCCATAAACTTCTATGCAAAATGTAATTCAATATAATTGGAGAAGGAAAAATTTATTTAATAAGATATATTACAAAGTCCCTGTTATTCACCTGTAGTATTAATTTATGAAAAACTGCTTTACAACTAGAGGTATGCTTTAACCCTTTAGTGACCAGCCTGTTTTAGGCTGTGATCAAAATTATTTTTGCATTTTTCCACAGTCACATATCAAGCCCTATATTATTTTTCCATCAATGTAAATGTATGAGGGTTTGTTTTTTTTTTTTGCAGGGCAAGCGGTAGTATGTACTGGCACTATTTTGGGGTAGATATACCTCATTGATCAACATTTATTAACCCTTTCTGGAAAAATAGAAAAACTGCAAATTTTCCTTTATATGCTATAAATTTTGAACCATTTACCGTACTTCAATACAAGTTATTTAACAAATTTGTATTGTTTTCTTCAAGTTTTACTTCTGCAAGAAAAAAAAAAAAAAAAAAGCTTTCCAGAACTATTTTTGTTAACTTCATTGCATGAGGGCTTATTTTTTGTGGGAAGAACTAACTTCTTAGTGATGCCAATTTGGGGAACACAAAACTTTTCGGTCGCAGACAGTCGATCAGCCTTTTTTCTTTAGAATTTTTTTTTTGTTACACACTTTAGCGTGGAGGTAAAACCACATTATAGTTGTATTGCCCGAGTATTTACGGATGTGGAAATAACCAAAATGCATATTATGTTTATTTTTTTTTAATTACTTATGAAATATTTTGGGATGGGGATATTAATGTGGTATGTTTGAAGTGTGTTTTTTTTTAATATACTATTTTTTCCCCCCTAGAGAAGAGGCTCTGTTCACTCATATTAGTTGCAGGCTTAGTCACATGTACCCCTAGGCTAAGGGATTAAAAACAGGAGGGACTGGGGGTCAATACAATCCCAGTGGTGGCTGCAGTCAATCACAGCCACCTGTGGGTATTCAAGAGGGTTCAACCACTGTGCCCTGCAGTCACAGATAATGTCCAGACAGGTATATTTATGGCACTAACTCCCAGCCCCACACACTTATTGCACAGAAAACCAAGCGTTTGATAGCTGAGAGATAGAGCTATACGATTGTCATTTCAGTCTATTCCTTCCCCATTCTTGGGCAGATTTTGCATGAATTGTTTGTTTAAGTTATTAAACACAAAAAGAAAAACATACAAGCTTTACTCTGGTGTGACACGGTTTTGAGAAGTTCTAATCTGGTACAACCCATCCAATGGAACTAACCTGCTGTTCCTGACCTCATTCTGAAGCTTCCCAGGTCCCCCACCAATCTATACTTATTCATCCTTCTGACACACAAAATGGCTGAAGCAAGTCACTGGAAAACCTACAACCATTTATCCCTGTAGTCAAGCACCTCTTTCTGTCAGTATCCATAGACTTTGAATAAAGTGACAGGGCACATGCTGGACCACCCATTTCATTCAAACCCCTCTTCGCCATGGACTTGTGTATGGGGCTAAAAGGAGATTGTTGTCCAACAGTAAAGGCGATCACACATCATAGCAATTACATGGATCGTGACCTTATTCAGGACAGGGACGTAGCAGCTACGGAACACAACTAAAGGGAAGCACTGCACATAGGGCGGGTAAGGAGGAAATACCATGCCCTTGGTTCAGGCAGGAAGTAAGGGATACAATGGTGCTTTATATGAGTTGCCTGCAGCTGTATAACATAGAGATAATGTGTACCCTGGTCCGTGGCTGCTATGCTCTCTGCCATGCTGCACCCTGACAGGCAGCCATTGCCCTGACTTTTCAGGCCTTCCAAGGGAACTCTCCTCAGGAAGTTGGAGGCCACAAGGCGGGGGGTGTGGCACAGTGCAGCCGGGTGCAATAAGAGAAACACATTCTCACCGTCAGGCCGGTCCCCAGCACGATAACGTCGTACTCCTCATTCATGGTGTTCGGCTACGGGTGACTTAGCGGCTGTCAAACAAGAAAAGTCGGTGCGCGCTCACAGTTTGCGCTTATGGCGGATACGGAAGCGCAGGTAATGGGGAAAGCGGGAGCGCGCACGGACGGCCACTCCCTATGCGTTCTCGAAAGTTACTAATTAGCCAATCAGAGTGTCGAAAAGATGGGAGTTCTGGAGCAGCCTCATAGCCGCTCTACAGAGACAAGTCA
This sequence comes from Leptodactylus fallax, assembly GCA_947044405.1. Lineage (NCBI taxonomy): Eukaryota > Metazoa > Chordata > Amphibia > Anura > Leptodactylidae > Leptodactylus > Leptodactylus fallax. The sequence goes on from CAMRHE010000326.1 coordinate 2,144,361, forward strand.
CTTCCGGAAACGTCGTCTACCCTATGAGTGAAGTGGTCGCTGTATGAATTAGGGATGGACTAAGTCACGTGACTAAGCGGCATCAGCAGGAGAAGTGTGCGCCTTCTAGTATGCTAGAATAAGTGAGCACGGTGCCAGACGTATGTGCTGCTGGTGTGTGCATGAGAGCAACTGCTGCAGATATGAGGACAGGCGCGGAAGATATTGATTTCAGATAAGCAGTAGCAAAAAAGTCCTTCTGCAATCTGCAGTAATAACAAACTATATTTCAAGAAAACTCATCCCTGCCATGTATAAACAAAAAAATCTGCAGCATAACTTCACCCCATACACAAGACGAGAGCAGTTGTGATTATAATATACAAAGAAGTGAAAGGGGGCAAGCCGAAGCAAATTTATGTATCGTAAGCCAAGACCCGCCTGTGCCCACTTTGGCACTTTCTCCCATTTCCAACCATTCCTTTAGTGTCACTGCCTGTATCATGGTCATTATGGTTCCATGTTTCAAAATTTACAGGAACATTTAGCAAACACATTTTATAGGGACTACTTCAGTTCTGAAGGGAATGTTAACCCCTTAAGGACTGGGTCAATTCTCGTTTTTGCATTTTCATTTTTTCCCTCCCCACATTCCACGAGCCATAGCTATTTAATTTTTCAGTTCACAGAGTCACATGATGGCTTATTGTTTGCCAAACAAATTGTACTTTGTAATAGCAACATTCAATATGCAATGTACTGCGAAGCTGGAAAAAAATTAATTCAGAATGAGGTGTAATTGGAGAAAAAATGCATATGTGCCAATTTTATATGGGTTTAATTCAGTGTGTAGTAAAAATGACATGTTACCTGTATCCTGCAGGTCAGTACGATCACGGCGATACCAAATTTATATAGTATTTGTAATGTTTTGATACTTTTTAAAAAATGAAGAACTTAGCAAAATAGAAAAAAAAATTTGTGTCACCATATTGTGACACCTGTAACTTTTTCATATTTACATGTATGGAGCTGGGTAAGGCGTCTTTTTATGTGAGACAAGATGACGTTTTTACTGATCCCATTTGGGGAAAGATCTGATGGTTTGATCACTTTTTATTTAATTTTTTTATTGGAGGCAAAGTGTTGAAAAAAACACTATTTTGATTTTTTTATAAATATTTTAATAGTTCGGGCATTTTGGAGTGGGGGGATACCTAATGTGTTTATGTTTACTTTTGTTTATTTACTTTTATATCTGATCTAGGGAAAGGGGGGTGATTTGAACTTATGTTTTTTTTATACTTTTAAAAATGTTATTTTTTCTTCTTTTACTTTTATGATTAGACCCCCTAGGAACTTTGAAACCTAGGGGGTCTGATTGCTCATACTATTTACTATCATACTATATAGCAAAATGCCTACCTCTCTATTACATGCTGCCTCTGGCAGCGTGTAATAGATCTAATGCAATGACAAGCCTGGGAGCTTTCAATAGGCTCCCAGCTGTCATGGCAACCAATCACCGACATCTTATGACGTTCAGAAGGGCAGCGATTGGTGAAAAATGGTGGTGACGACGCAGTCCTGTTTGACCACGGTGTCTAAAAGGTTAACAGTCACGATTGGTGTCGGCATTATTATATATATATAATAATACTATATTTATTATACAGCTGACATCCGCCTTGTATAGAGAGAGTTCAGCTCCTGAGCTCTTTCCATACATCCCCATGCGATGCAGGACATACTATTACGTCCTGTGTCGCTAAGGGGTTAAAGACCTATATCTTAGAAACCACTATAAATCACCCCATTTTTAAAACTGCACCCCTCAAATAATTTAAAACTGCATTTGGGAAGTTTCTTAAATGGTCATTCATTTTTCAGACAACTTAGTTTTATTTCATAGAGCATGTAATGCTGGACCAAATCTCCACCACCTTTCTAAAGTTTCTGCCACTAGGTGTCTCCCTTCTAGCTAATTTGCTGCTCACTCCAGAGAAGGCATTATGGGAAAGGAGCTGGGGAGCTCATGCGCCCTCTATTGGATGTAACAGATCCTCAATTTGCTTTTGACTCACCGAGCCTTGAGACAGCAAAAGGGATCTTAGCCAAGCCAATTTCACTTATCTGCATACAGCGCTGTTTCCGGATTGTTGTCCTTCATCAGTACAGAGCAAAGTGAATTGGCTGGCTTAGTGGGAGGCACACACCTTCACTGGTGCTCTCCTCAATGTGAGAGATTCTTGTCCCTAACCCACTCCAGAGAAGGTCATCCATAGATACTGTGATTCCCTCTTGCTTATCTAATGTAAGTGGAAGGGGTCGGTTCTTTTCAGGACTGTCTTGCTGAATACAGGATGGTTGGGAGGTACGTAGACCTTATGGACCTACTGGGGGTTGCAGTTCTCCTGCAACAAAGTAAAGGGATAGTCCTGTTTCTAATATATGTCATGAAAGCCACCAAATATGCTATATGCTGCAATTACCATACACTCCATTGGAGACATGGCTGCACACAAATGCAACCATCTTTTCATTGTATTTAAAAGGTGTCTGTCAGCACAAAATTTAGACATAAACTAATCACGGTACCTTGTAGGGCTGTCAGCACAGTTTACAATTATGTGCTGTATTTCGTATTCAGGACCACTGCTCCATTCTTGTGAAAATTGTCCTTTTATGCCTATGCAATTGAGCAAAAAAGGGCTTCAGGGGCGTTGCTTTCCACAAATGGGCTTTACTATCTGCTGCTTCTAACTGCTGCTCAGCACCGCCCACAAACTGTACTGTGCACGTCTGATGATCAGGGGTGAACCTAGCCTCTCTGCTGCCTGAGGCAGACTATAGTAAGGCCCCCCCCCCCCCCAAAAAAAAAAAAAAATTGAGTTTACATCCTACTAGCTTCACATGCTCCTATCGTCACACAATAAATGTACTATAACTCATACCAGAAATCTGAGAGGAGGTCAGTGCTGCAGTGGGGAGACCATAACTTGCTGACAGTTTCACTGTAGTTATTTAGTAACGTTGTACTACACACAGGATCATTTTCAGACAAAAAAAAAAAATAAGACCGCACACGGACCCATTATGGTCAATGGGGCCTTTCACACATCCACTGTCTTTCATGGATGGAGAGACACGGAGAAAAAAAAATTGTGAAATGCTCTATTTCTCTACTCCTCTTGGCCATTTAAGTCTATGGGTCTGTGAAACTAAAGGACAGCACACTGACATCATCCGTGGAACAATGCAGGCACCTGGATCATTCCCCTCTTCGTGCAAGAGCTGCCTGTCAATTCAAATGAATTCACAGTAGCTCTTTCTTCCACCTGCCACCCCCCACCCCTATGTAACACTTCAATGCAATTGGGTTACTCCCAGTCATATTGACAGTAGGTCACTTCAATGGCTTACTTTGAATCTGGCTAGAAGTAATACTGGAGACATAGCTAGTGCAGGGATTACTATGTAGAGTTAAGGGTATGTTGAAACGGAGAAATTTGATGCTGAATTTGAAGCAGTGCTGTTGGTGCTGTTTCTGAAATTCTGCTTAAAAAACAGCTCCAAAATATGCCTCCCATTAAGAATCTACCTGAAGTACAAGCAGGATGCTTCCTTTTTATGCTAGCTGAAAAAAAAATCAGCTACCAGAAAATTTCAGGTGGAATTTGGAGCTGATTTTGAGGCAGAATATGTTCCAAATTTCTCCGTATGAACATACCTTAAGAGTTCTTGCAGTAGTTCATTCTGGCAGGGGACATGGAGATGCATCAGAATTAACTAGTGACTCCTAAAGCTACAAAGGAATCCCTGCATTAGCTAGGTGACTAGTATTACTCTCAGTCAGATTGAAAATAAGCTACTGAAGAGACTTACTGTCATTGTGACCAGGAGTAACCCATTCACATTGAAGTGTCCGTTTTGGGGCGGGGGGGGGGGAGGGTTGAGCAGGAGCTGCTGGCTATTCATAGTGTGAGAAAGTGAAGGGTGTGGTTTGGGAGAACAGGTATTTTCCAACCAGGTAGTTAAAGGGTGTGTGGTAGAAACCCACAGCAGGGAGGTCAGGTGACTAATTAAGGTCTGATCTAGGCTGACTGTCAGAACTAGAAGGTGTGGCAGTACACTGAGGAAACTGACCTGTGTATCTGAACCTGCAAACGAGGTAACTCTGTGCCACCCCTGTTTAAAGTAACCAGAGCGAGAGTCTGGCAGCCAGGCTCCTGTATAGATAGGGTACGTTTTTTTGTAGTAGTTCTCAGCCTAGAAGGTTTTGTTTTTGTTTGTGCTTTTGTAAAGGCAACCTGTTTATGCACTTGCAAGTGAATAAATACTAAACTTGAGTGTGACCTAGTCTCTGTGTCCCTGTTTCCTGTACTGCTACCAAGCATCTACCTGAGCAGTTCCCCATATATGGTGCTTCGGATGTGGGCATAAGTGCAGTGAGACCTACACGTGTTGCGTGTCCTTGTAGCTGATGGTGCTGATATAGAGAGCCATGGAGGAGGTTGTGAAGTAGCTGATACAGGCTAATGCAGCACAACAGAAGACCAACTGACTCTTGGCCAAGCAGATGTCGATGTTGCTGGCCGCTCAGCAAAAGGCCGACCCACCAAAGCCAGAGCGGGACGTCAGGAAAGAGGTCCATAAAGCGTTGACCAAGATGATGGCAGAGAACGACGTAGAGGCTTATCTGACTGGATTTGAAAGAGTGGCCAACCATGAGAGGCTTCCACGGCAGCTCTGGGCCGAGGTGTTGGCACCTTTCTTAGTCGCCGAGCCCCAGCAAGCCTATTTTGACCTGAGTGAACAGGATGCATGCGACTATCAGCGGATGAAGGGCGGAGATCCTGGCCCGACTGGGTGTGGACCAGCACGTTCGGGCTCAAAGATTCCACAATTGGGAATACCAGGAGGCGTTACCACCAAGGTCACAAATGCACCACCTTGTACAACTTGTCCGTAAGTGGCTCCAGCCGGAGATGTTGACCCCAGCCCAGATTGTGGAGCAGGTAGTCATAGACCGGTACCTGAGGGCTTTACTGGGTAAGATCCAGCAGTGGGTGGGGCATGGAGACCCAACTAATGCCAATGCATTGGTGGGGTTGGTGGAACGCTACTGGGCTACACAGTTCCTCAGAAAGGAGCCCCCCCAGATCCCGCAAGTCCCCAGGGCCTGGAGGGCCAACATTCCTCGAGCTCCACAGGATAAGATGGTGACCTAGGGAAGGAGGAGCCGAGAGACTGTCATCTGCTGGGATTGCCAGTAGCCAAGTCATATTGAGGCTAGTTGTCCCCATGCCTTGGAGCCCATGGACTGCAGCCTGGGTCAGAGGGTGTCCCTCTATGCTGCCCCCACCCTAGACACTGCTGATGGGTGCCACCTATGCCAAGTGACCGTGGCTGGGTGCCCAGTGGTGGCACTACTGGACTCTGGCAGTGGGGTGAACCTTGTTAATGGGTTCTGTGTCGACCTGGGGACTGTCACTGGACGCACCGTTGGGGTCCTGTGCATATATGGAGATATAAGGGACTACCCGACTGTGATTGTCACCATCCAGACCCACTGTGGAGAGATCCGACACGAGGTAGGGGTTGTCAGGAACTTACCCCATGACCTCCATTCTGGGATGGGACTTTCCCCTGTTTTGGACTCTATGGCGGGGAAAACAAGGGTCAGAGAACACACCCCCAAGAATACCACAGGTATTGTCTGGTCAGGTCCTCGAGTCTGAACCCAATGACCTGGACTCTAGGGTTCCTGCCGTATGGGTGGCCATGTTAGAAGGAAATCGTAGCTCTGTGTTTCACCTAGAGGTAATGGCAGGTGAAGCCTAGGCGGCTGATACCGAACCTCAAATGTCAGATTTGGAGGTGTCTCATGATAACTTTGGTGCTGCACAACTCTAGGACCCCACTCTAAGGGCCTGGGAGAATGTTACTGTTATCAATGGTGTGTCTCAGCGCCCAGGCGCTGATGAGGTGTTCCCCTGCATGGCTGTCAACCTGGAGTTATATCAAGTTGACAGGGTGCGAGGAGAGACCTTAGAGCAGTTACTGGTACCCCAGCTTTATCGCTGGACTGTGTTGGAGTTAGCACATAAACATGTGCTAGGGGGACACCTAGGTGCCACAAAAACGCTGGACCGCATATTGCAGCATTTTTATTGGCCGGGGATATATCACGAAGTTAAAGTGTTTTGTGAAACATGTCTGGAGTATCAGTTGCATGCCCACATGGCACATTTTCGAAGCCCCCTGGTATCTCTGCCGGTTAATGAGGTGCACTTTGAAAGGATTGCCATGGACTTGGTAGGTCCTTTAGTTAAGTCCGCTCGGTGGCATCAGCATATTTTGGTAGTCATGGACTATGCTACCCAATATCCCACAACAGCACACGTCGGCGAAGTTAATTGCCAAAGAGTTCGCCATGTTTTGCTGAGTGGGTCTTCCCAAGGAGATCCTCATGGATCAGGGTACCCCATTCATGTCCAAAGTAACCAAGGAACTGTGTAAACTCTTTAATATCAAACAGTTACGTACATCTGTTTACCATCCCCAGACAGACGGGTTAGTGGAACGGTTTAACAAAACCTTAAAAAGTATGTTAAAAAAGGTGGTAAACAAGGATGGAAAGGACTGGGAGTTCTGTTACCGTATTTGATGTTTGCCATCCGCGAGATACCACAAGCTTCCACTGGGTTTTCTCCGTTTGAGTTGGTCTACGGCAGACATCCTAGGGGTCTGTTAGACATTGCCAGAGAAACGTGGGAGCAAGAACCCATTCCCCACAAAAGTGTTACTGAACACATGCAGGACAGGGTGGCGACCATTATGCCCATAGTTAGAGAGCATCTGGAGGAGGCCGAAAAGGCTCAAAGCCAGGTTTATAATAGGTTGGCCAAGGTAAGGACCTTTAAACCCGGTGACAGAGTACTCAATCCCACAGTCTAGAGTAAGTTCCTTTCCAAATGGCAAGGACCCTATGAGGTGATGGAGAAAATAGGGGAAGTGAACTACAAGGTTCATCAGCCTGATAGGAGAAAAACAGGTTTATCATGTAAACCTGCTAAAGGCATGGAAAGACTGAGAGAGTCATGCTAACAGAAAGACCTCCGGTTGGGACTACAGAGGTAGCAGTAGGGGTAACAATAGCAGAGTCCCACACGAAAAGCCAACAGCAAGAATCCAGAGAGTTTGTAGCTAGGAATACGGATATGTTCTCTTAGCTACCCGGGAGTATGTCCGTAATCAAGCATGATATTGTTACTGAGCCCCAGGTAAAAGTATGGTCGAGATTGTATCTGGTCCCCAAGACTCATCGACAAGCCATTTCAGAGGAAGTGCAGAAAATGTTAAAATTACGTGTCATTGAGGAGTCCAAAAGTAAATGGGCCAGTTCCATTGTCCTAGTTCCCAAACCAGATGGGACGTTTGTGTTTCTGCAACGATTTCAGGAAACTGAATGATGTGTCTAAATTTGACGCCTACCCCATGCCACGGGTAGATGAACTTATTGAGAGACTGGGAGGGGCCTGGTACTTCACTACCCTTGATCTCACTAAGGGATACTGGATACTGGATCTCGTGTTACCGTTCGGGCCCCAGCCACATCCCAACGGTTAATGGACATAGTGTTAAAACCCCATTAAAGATACGCCTCAGCATATCTGGATGACATCATCATTTTCAGCAATGACTGGAAGAGTCACTTGCCCAAGGTACAAGCTGTAGTGAATTCTCTGAGAGCAGCTGGCCTGACCGCTCACCCCAAGAAGTGTGCTTTGGGGATGGAGGAAACACGTTATTTGGGGTATGTCATCGGGCATGGCATAATCAAACCCCAGGTCAACAAGGTCGACACTATCCAGAAATGGCCTCGATCTGTGAGCACCAAACAGGTTAGGGCATTCCTGGACATTGTTGGGTATTACAGACGATTTATAACCAACTTTGCCACCATATCTGCTCCCCTGATGGACCTTCTAAAGGGTAAAAGATCCGTTATGGTGCAGTGGAATGACCAGGCCAAAAGCGCTTTTCAGGCGTTAAAGTTGGCTTTGTGTGGATCTTCTGTCCTCATTACGCCCGACTTCGTCAGAGAGTTTGTGTTACAAACAAACGCATCAGATGTGGGGCAGGGAGCTGTCCTATCTCAGGAGGTGAATGGAGAAGAACATCCAGTCACCTACCTGAGCAGGAAACTCTCGCCAGCAGAGAAAAACTACAGCATAGTAGAGAAAGAGTGCCTGGCGATAAAAAGGGCCATTAGAGGCCCTGAGGTACTACTTGCTGGGGAGACAGTTCCGTCTAGTGACCGACCACTCACCCCTCACTTGGATGAGCAGATCCAAGGACAAGAACGCCAGGGTCAATAGATGGTTCTTGTCCTTTCAAAACTTTAGTTTCTCGGTGGAGCACAGAGGCAGGAAATTGCAAGGCAATGTGGATGCCTTGGCCCGGACTCATTGTTTAATCACTGGTGTTCGCCTCGAAGGGTCAGAACTGAGGGGGAGGGTATGTGAGAAAGTGAAGGGTGTGGGGTTTGGGAGAACAGGTATTTTCCAGCTAGGCAGTTAAAGGGTGTGTGGTAGAAGCCCACAGCAGGGAGGTTTGATATAGGCTGAGTGTCAGAACTAGGAGATGTGGCACTACACTGAGGAAACTGACCTGTGTATCTGAACCTGCAAACAAGGTAACTCTGTGCCACCCCTGTTTGAAGTAACCAGAGCGAGAGTCTGGCAGCCAGGCTCCGCTATAGATAGGGTACGTTTTTTTTTTGTAGTAGTTAGTTCTCAGCCTAGAAGGTTTTATTTTGTTTGTGCCTTTGTAAAGGCAACCTGTTTATGCACTTGCAAGTGAATAAATACTAAACTTGAGTGTGACCTAGTCTCTGTGTCCCTGTTTCCTGCACTGCTACCAAGCATCTACCTGAGCGGTTCCCCACAATAGGAATTGCTGGGCACCCGGCAATTCAAATGAATAGCTGGCAGCAAGATGACAATAACAACAACATACACTTTTTTTTTGAGAGTAAGGGGTTCTCCAACTCTTTTACAAAGATACCCCTTTTCTGTAAAAAGTGTGTGTCACGTTCCCTTGGTCCTCTGGGTTCAGTGGCAGCTGCTTGTTCCTTTCGATTACCCATCCCTCCAGATGTTAACGCATGATCATTCTGTTTGTGTCAGACAGCTGTAGCCAATTACTGACCATAGAGGTTACCGCCACAATATTGCTAAGGCCAGGAATTGGCTGCAGTGGTCTCCTGACACAAACAGAACGATCATGTGGTAACATCTGGAAGGATAGGTAATAGAAAGGAACAAGCAGCCACTTGTGTTTTTTTTATATATATTTCCATCAAAGAGACATATTTTTACATAAGCTGGAGAGCCTCTCTTAAGGCTGAGGCCCCACGTTGTGGAAATGCAGCATTTTTTTGTTGCAGATTTTGCTGCGGTTTTTTTTTTTTTTTTGAGCCAAAGAGTGGCCTGAAAAGGAGTGGAAAATATAAAGGAAGTTCTTAGACGTTTCCCGTCTGTTAAATCCACTCCTGACTTTGGCTAAAATAACTACAGAAAAATCTGCAACAAAAAAAAGCTGTGTTTCCACAACGTGGGGCCTCATTCTAGGGCCCCATGTGGCGTAAATGCTGTAGTTTGCTGCAGTGGAAACGCCGCAGCAAAAACCACAACATTTAACAGTCCCTGCAAAGTGGATGGGATTCTAGCAAATTCCATCCATACATTGCAGAAAAATACCCACAGCGGAAATACTGCGATTTCCAAAAACGTTGCATTTTTGGAAATCTCAGCATGTCAATTATACCTATGGAAACGGTTTCCCTATAGGTATAATTGATGCAGAAAGTCCGCAGAGGAAAACTCTGTGAACTTTCTGTGAAAAGTGCTGTGGGAAAAACCGTGATGCGTTTGTCGCGATTTTTCCTGAAACACTTCTTCACTGTGGCCTGCTATGTGGGGCTTTAGCCTAAAGGAGTTTATGCCATGAGAAATATTTATCCTCTATCTTTTAGGATAGAGGATAAATACCTGATTGATGGGGGGTCTGACTGCTAAAACCCCCACCGATTCTGAGAATGGGTAGGGGGTATGGTAATTATTATTCCCATTATGACTTCAGCCTGACTGCAGCCAGCCTGAATATAGGATTATCACTTGGTAGATATACAAACCCACGCTCCTATTCACTTCGATGGCAGTGCCAAAGATAGCTGAACTACAGTACTCCCAATAAAGAGAATAGGAGCGTGGGTTTGTATATCCACCAAGTGACAATCCTATATTCAGGCTGGCTGCAGTCAGGCTGAATTTGCAGCAGAGGGAAAAAGACCCCGTCCTCAGGATCAGTGAGGGTCTCAGCAGTCAGACCCCCACTGATCAGGCATTTATCCTCTATCCTAAGCATACAGGATAAATACATTTCATGGCATTACTTGCCTTCATATTTACATAGCATTAATGCTTACTTGTTGTGTAAGCTGGTGAACCAGGGGGCACAGGAGGGGCTCCAGGCGGCAGGACTAGACCAGATCTACTGTAGTTGGGCTGAGAGGAGGGAGACTGTAGGAGCCTTACAGCAAACTTGTGCTGGGTTGACAGAAGGAGTTTTGCCCACTGTAACTTGGGCTGTGTTAGGTCACTCCATTGCTGAGATGACCTGGCTGACAGCAGCAACCGACTGATGCACACAGTGGGTGGAGCCAGGAAGCAAGTATGAGTCATCATCCAGGAGGCGGAGCAGCCGTAATGGAAGTCAGTGTGTGCTGCAGGAGCTGGTGATGAGTGAGTGTGCAGTGCTGTGCTGCAGCAGTATCTGTCTATACACTGTTGAGCTCCCTTCATGTCAATCTCCTCCCCTGGTGTCTACACTTCTACACCAGCCCAGGACAGGTCCCGCTCAGCGTGTTTTGAAAGCGGCCTGTCTTGGGCTGGTTTAGGTTAACGAAAAAGTGTACCAAAATGCCGCACCCTAGGTTTCCATGAGTAGCACCGCCTGAGGCAGCCGCCTCATGTCACCTCGTTGAAGGTGCGCCCCTGCTGATGATGACACACTGCACCTGTAAGTGAAGGAAGCTGGCTTCAGATGGCTGCAGTGTGTCATCATCAGACATGCACAGTACAGTTAATGGGCAGAGCTGAGCAGCAGTTAGCAGCAGCAGATAGTGAAGCCCATTTATGGAAAGCAACGCCCCTTTAAGCCCTTTTCTGCTCATTTGCATAGGGATAAAGGGACAATTTATACAAGAATGGAACAGCAATCCTGAATAAGAAATACATTATTGTAAACTGTGCTGACAGCCCTACAAGGTATTGTCATTAGTTTATATCTCAATTTTGTGCTGACAGACTCCCTTTGATAGACAATGTAGTGATTGGGAATTGGCAAATGTGATGGTCAGTAGACCTTTCTCCTGATAATAATCACCATAGATGAGAGGTGCACTTATCAGGCATTAGGGTGTAAGCAACAGTGGTACTGTATATTGTATGCCTAATTTTTTTCTATAGAGTTGAAAATAGGTGCCAGGGGAAAATTTTGATATAAGTACAGATGTTATACATCTGGTTTGACATCAAGACTGTAGCATTGAGCCTTAGTGTTACATCTTGGCAGTCCAGGCTAGCTTCAGATGAAGATAGAGCGTACTGCAGGTTTTAAAATCCTTTAGGTCCTCATTCCTCCATTTTCTAAAATCCTTTTAGCATATTTATAATTTTGTAAGACACACTATATAACTTTATGATCAATGGGATTAAAACTGTAAGACCCCCACCAATCCTGAGAATGAATAGGATGTAAAGCATAACTAAACTTTTGGACAACTTTTGATTTTCTGGCAGTATTTGTGTTATTAATAAATTTGGTAATAACAAATTTTGGATCCTTTCTGTGAAATCCTGCATTTTTTCACTCTTTTGTTTCACTCTTTCACATTCCTGCCTCTCGCTGAATGTGCAATGGTGACGCCTCCCCCTAGGGACTTCTATGTCGCTCGACCTAGTTGTAGGAATGCCGAGTGGTATGTTACGGCCTATATGAGTCTTATTGTGGGTCACGGTGCTCCTACCTGGATACAGCTAGATCCCAGGCTTTGGCTCCGATGCAATAAATAGGAGGAATAACTTGAGTCCAGACCTTGAGATGAAGTTGAACAGCAGCTTTACTTGAATAAACAGTTTTCCAAACAGATTCAGGCTTGGTCTTGGCTCCAGCAGGCTTTAGCATATAACTGATGAGCTGCACTTCTGTCTGTAATCTGACTCTCGGTTGTGCCAGGGAACTTGACTCCTGGCAGCTCCAAGATAGAGTCTCAATCAGCACTCCACGAGAACTTGACTTAGACTAACTGGTCCCCACCCAGGCTGCAGAGGAAAGGAATCCCCTACTTTTCTCTAGAGGGGGATTTTTAGTGGAATGGAAGGTTCCATTCTAAGATAACTCTGCCAGTTTGCTGGCAGGTGAACCAGACACACTACATGTAATACAACTACATAACATTATAATAAATGCACATTGGTGGAGGACCTGGAAAGAAAATGCATAAGATGACATTGGCTAAGCAGATAAAGATACCAGCTGGGCGTAGGAGTGGTAACACCACTCTGGGGTGTTACATTCCCCCTTACTTAAAGTCAAGCTGTCCTCGGCTTGTGCTTGGGTTGTGCTCTAAGGGTACCCAGGAAAGATTAGAGTGCTGCATGAGACATACAAAGACTGACATAACAAAGGCTACCAATAGGTGGTTCCTGCCCGTATGAGTAGGGTGTCTATTCACGGTTTTCCCTCTTGGTAATAACCAGTAAACCAAAATGTCTGCACCAAGCGATCATTCCTGACTTTCTTTTGTGTATACTGAGCTCTAATACCAAAGAAATCACAGGGGTGTCTTCACTCTGTAATCCCACCACTATGTAATGAAAGCCTGCAAACAGAAGGGTGGCCTCATCCTGTAATCCCTTCCGGCACCAAGGTCTAATCATGCTTTATGCTTTGTCACTTTGATGTCTAAACAGGTAACTAAACATTTTTCCTTTAGGCGGTTGTGATGATTCTGCCTAAATATGGCCATAACTCAGCTATATTTTGGTCTCTGGGTATAGGATATCCCTTCTTGCTTGCTTGCATACTGTGCGCAGCTACAAGCCTAGGTGCATATTGGCAGTAGCAGCCAGGCTGGAACAATAGGGCTCCATTGTATTCCTATACAGCCCTGGCTGATCAAACAATAGTGCATTGTTCAAGCCTGGGCTGTTGACCAGATAGGACTGATAACAGGGTATCAATTCACTTTGTCTCATCTACATACAAAGGGTCTGAACGTGATTGAATTAACTCATCAGACATACTGTCGCCGGTGACCTCATTCTGGGAGGGGGCATAAAGGGTATAAAAGATGAGGTAAGAGGTCTGTGGGAAGAGACTAACACTAAGGAGATTACACTATGGAGATCATGCTATGAAGACTGTGCTGGGATCATGCTACAGAGTTGTTACAGACAGACTTCCACTGAGAGAGACTTTGACTGAGATGCTACTATGAGCAGGCAGGTTGGAATGCTGCTGCTGATGATGATGAGCCTACAAGAGACTGGGAGAGACTATTGGACTAATGCTGAGAGACTGTGAAGAGCATGCAGGCTGGAATACTGTGATGCCACATGCTAGGAGTTAATGCCACATGCCAAGAAGCCTCCACTGGTGACTCACACATGCCATGTGTGAGTGTTGGACTATAGAACCACATCAAGGACATGTGTGGTAAAGTAATCATTTCACCTTTAATCCCTTTTATTTTATTTGTACTGTATCTTGCAACTAGTAACTGTTAATGCTTGTATATATCTGCATATCTGTTCTGAACTGTATATGTTAGATTTTAATACCGACCCATTTAGGGGTTAATAAATATATAAAATTTAGAAGGCTTGTCTTGTATTTATCTGGTGAACCCGGCACTCACTGGCGGTGAGTGTGGTTTTTATATGAAAGAGGACTCAGGGTGTGGCCAAAGCGGTTTGGCGCACGGAGGATCTTTCACAGCGGTGCACAAGGCCTTAGGACATCTAGAACTAGGAGGAGGAACCAGCCTACCTTCCATAGCTCCCATGAGGGTTGATTCCCTCTTAACTCACTTTTTTTTTTTTTGCAGCGGGGTTACCCTTTAAGGTGTTGAGACTGGTTGTGACTCTACTACTTGGCCCTCCCTGTGTAGCAACAGCACATTAACCCAAAGCACAGGACATATTGGCTCCTTCTCCTCCCAAGTCTGTGGAGAGAAAAAGGTTAAGGGCATATGTAAAATCAGACAATACCTAGGCTTTCTAAACTAACACAAGGCAAATTGGGACCATTAGTACTTTTGAGTCCTCAGAGGCAGTTCATATGAGCAATGAAGTAAAGATAATAGCTATCTGACTAACAGCATAAAGTCCAAAGTCCATTCAAAAAGTGCATAAGAGGTCACATTATTGTACCCATAAAAAGAATCCATATAATGGGCTAAAGTGCTTAAACGTTGCAAACCTGTAAAACAAAAGTGCAAAAATAACACAATGGAAATCACAAAGAGCTCAGGTATACGTTCAAATCTTTTCTTTGGGAGCTGGCTTGTAACGTTGCAAAACTGGAACATATAATGCAAAAAGAAAAAGAAAATTAATTGTAATCCACTTGAGGTATTAGGACTGATATTTGTAATCCATAGGAGGTATGGCGCCAACGTGCGCAAACTGGAGTTAGTTATTGGATGATGGATGGAGTTCATAAGTCCAGGCACAAAAGGGGTGGACAAAACAAAACAAGGGGCAAGTTTCTCAAAATGTGTCCATGGCTTGACTCCTGTTGTCTCTGTAGTTAAATTTTCATTCTAAAGAATTCCCGATAATGGGCAGTTGGATTGCCCTTGTTGGTTCGCTGGGATCTCCGCAAGGACAGTTCAGAGTCGCCGGGAGTGGGGGTAGAGTCCGGGAATTGTGAAGGAGGATCAGCCGTCTGACTTAGGTAGACATAGTAATCTCAGCAACTGGCATCAGAAATCGAATTTGAGGCTGAAGAAACCACTGAAAGGGGTCAAAGCATGCAAGGCAATTCTGTTAGTGTCTCGGTTTCTGGAGACAATGGTAGCTCAGGTGACTTATCCACTTCTCTTGGCGGCTCCTGAACAGGTTCCTGCAGGCATTTCTTGAGTCTGTTGCGATGTACTCACTGAATACCTTTACCTTCCCTCTGGATCTCATAGACCTCAGATGTGGGGACAGCCACTACTGTATATGGTTCACATTCCCAGCGACTATCCAGCTTGCTTACAGGATGGTTGTTTCTGAGCCAGACCTGGTCTCCTGGTTGCAAAGACTCAGCATGTGCATATAGATCAAAGTCCTGTTTCTGTTTTTGATGGGCCTTCTCTATTTTGGAGTCCACTATTTCTCTTGCATCCTCTAGGCACTTCTGATGTTCTTTAACCCACTCAGATTGGGGAAGGAGTGGTTCAGAGTCCGACACAGGGACATCGAGGGCGAGGTCTGCAGGTAAACGGTCCTGTCTTCCGAACATGAGGTAGTATGGGGTGTACCCGGTGGAGCAATAAGTTGTGTTATTGTAAAGGTACACTAATTCAGGGAGAAGCAAAAGCCACTTAGCCCTCTGGTGAGGTGGCACAGCCTTGAGCATGTTAATCAGTGTCTGGTTCATCTTTTTGCACAGTCCATTCCCTTGAGGGTGATATGCAGTGGTCCTCAGTTTTTTGCAGTTGTACAAGGCACAAAGTTCATGGAACAACTGAGACTTGAATGCGAATACTTGGTCAGTGAGTATTTTGTCAGGACACCCATAAGACAAAATGAAACTCTTCCACAAAGCAGCTGCTGTAGTTTTAGCAGTTAAGTCCTTTACAGGTACAGCCACGACAAACTTGGTGTAGTGGTCTATGATTGTCATAGCATAGGTGTACCCGGATCTGCTGGGTTCCAGTTTCACGTGGTCGATAGCCACGATTTCCAGAGGACTCCTACTCACTATTTGATGAAGGGGGGCTTGCTTATCATGTCTTTCTCCTCTGGCAACAGCACAGATGGGACACTCCCGGCACCAGGCATCAATATCACTTCTCATGCCAGTCCAGTAGAAACACCGCCTGATGGTGGCTACCGTTTTTTGGGTTCCAAAATGACCAGACCTGTTGTGGTACATGTCCATAACCATCTTAGCATCTCTTAGAGGCACTACTATTTGATGGAGGTGCTCACAGGTGACTGGATCAAGCGTCCTCCTGAGGAGCAGATCTCTCTGTAGGAAGAGTAGTTTCCATTGTCGCCAGAGTCGAACTAGCTCCGAATCGGCTCTCCGCTGACGGATTCTCTCTGGTGCACGCCCACTGGAAAAATAATCCAACATTTCTCTGATGACTCTACTCTGTGCTTGTAGTTTGAGCCAGAGTTCTTTCTCAACTGGAGGTGAGGGACCACAGGTCTTTTGAGAACTAGTGGCTTTGGAGAACTGATGCTTAGTGTGTAGAGCTTCCTGCCGGGCAAATCGGGAGTAGAATATTGGCATTTCCACATCTTCCCATTGATCATCTTTAGAAATTAGTTCCTTCTGGGCAGGTAGCCTGGGCAAGGCATCGGCATTGTCATTAGTTTTGCCGCTCCAGTACTTAATGATGAAGTCGAAGTTCGCCAGTCTAGAGGCCCATCTTTGTTCTGGAGCTCCCAGGTGCGCAGTGTTCAAGTGAGCCAGTGGATTATTATCGGTGTAGACAGTGAAAGGCGTGGCCGCTAGATAATCCTTAAACTTCTCAATTACAGCCCATACCAAGGCTAGGAACTCCAGTTTGAAAGAGCTATAATTCTGATCATTCCGCTCTGGTTCTCGTAATGACCTGCTGGCATAGGCGATGACTCTTTCAGTTCCAGCTTGTGTCTGAGATAGTACAGCTCCTAAACCTTTTCGTATTTGCATCAGTATATAGGCTCTGTAAGTTTTTCTTTTAACAGTTGGAAATCTGCTTCTCTCTCTTTGTTCCACTCTACCGGTATCTTAGCATTCTGACAGCCTTTGGGATGACCCTTAAAAAGCTCCTGGATAGGCTCAGCAATTTGAGCGAAGTGCGGGATAAATCTCCTATAGTAACTTGCAAATCCAAGAAAGCTCTTGACTTCTTTGACGGTCTTAGGAGCTGGCCAGCTTTGCACTGCAGCTATCTTATCTGGGTCCGGTTTCACGCCCTCCACACTCACAACATGTCTCAGATATTTCACTTGGGGCTTCAGTAAGTGGCACTTTGAAGGCTTTACTTTCAATCCGTATTGGGCCAGAGTCTGGAACACCTCTGCCAAATGCTGTAAATGCTCTTCATAGGTCTTGGAGTAGACAATCACATCATCCAAGTACAGCAATACGGTCTCAAAGTTTTTGTGTCCAAGACATCTCTCCATGAGCCTCTGAAATGTCCCAGGGGCATTGCACAGCCCGAATGTCATGTAGTTGAACTCGAAGAAACCCACTGGGGTAGCGAAAGCTGTTTTCTCTTTATCTTCCGGTGCCATGGGGACTTGCCAATAGCCACTGGTTAGATCCAGGCTTGAGAAATAAGCAGTAGATCCCAAGGCTGCCAGAGACTCCTCAATTCGTGGCAGGGGGTACGCATCTTTGTGCGTAATGTTATTGATCTTGCGGTAATCCACACAGAAGCGGATGGTTCCATCCTTCTTTTTTACCAGGACCAGAGGGGCAGCCCAGGAGCTGTGACTATCCTGGATGACATTAGCTGTCGTCTTCTTCACTTGCTGGTATAGGGCTGGAGGCACCGGCCTGTATCTCTCTTTGATTGGAGGATGAGTGCCGGTTGGAATAGTGTGTTCTATTAGGCTAGTTTGGCCATAGTCCAGGGGTGTTTGCTGAAGACTCGGTGGTTTTCCTTGGCTAAGTCCAGCACACCTTTGATCTGTTCGGCAGGGGTTGTTGCATCTCCAATATGTAGTTTGGCCCACCAGGGCTGCTCAGGCGGGTCTTTGGCTGCATCCGCTGTTTGAAGCGATTGTTGTGCATTAGCAGTAGGGGGTTCCAGGACATCTTGCAGACTGACATGAAATAGACTCGCCACTGGATAGTACTTCTTTAGTTCTACAGCTTCATCACTTAGATTGACCAAGCATATGGGTACATTTCCATGCGACACAGTTACCAAGCTCCTAGCGGCTCAGACAAGGGGATAATCTTGTAGATGCAGGGGTTCCACGAGGGCTGGGTAATCCTGACCTCGGACACCGATGCAGGCCGTGCACCATATCAGGGTCTCTGCTCCAGGCTGAAGTCTAATAGGCTGAGCATCCTTGATGCGAACACGGCAGATTTCACCCTGTCGGTTGCTGAATTTTTGTTGGGCATCTAGCACCTGGATGGTCTGGTTTATCACACGTTGAGTTACACGGGGTGCGGTCAGTAGAGTTTTCTTCAAAGGTTCCAGCACTTCGGTGTAACAATTGCAGAGTACATTCATCCCCAAGACCACAGGTCAATTGTCATCTTCCGGGACGTGGATCACGACTAACCCTTGGTGTGGGAGTTTGGTATCTTCAATCTGTAAGGTAGGTTCCCAGTAGCCTAATATAGACACTGGTTGGCCATTGGAAGCTATGATGTGGAGCCAGGATTCTGGGGGTTGTGTCAGATGAGCTCCTTTCCAGCATTTTTCGAATGCGACTTGACGGATGGTAGTCACTTGCGATCCAGTATCAATCAAAGCAGAAAACATTACTCCATTGATGCTAACTTCAACCACAGGGCATGTGCCCACATTCTAGGCATAAAGGCTCGATCTTTGGGACCTAGTATTCTTCCTCCCGAGGGGCGGTCCTTGGCCTCAGGGGATATCGGTTTAACTGCCAGCAGTCCCTTTCGGTGTGTCCGGAACTCTGACAATTCCGGCATACACGCTTCCTGGTGTCTCGATACCCAGGATCTGACACCCTAACGGTTGTCCAACACTGATCTTCTCATGGACCGGGTGTAGGACGGTCTCTTGGTACAGAAGTGCCTTTCTCCACTGTAGGCTGCTGTTCCAGTCGCTCTAGCTGCTTCTTCATCATCTCCATATTTTCAGCTAGGAGGGAGACTTGAGCGGTCAGGGCTGAGCCCCATGCTTGGCTATCTGGCCGTGGGCGGCAGGTTGTAGGATGGGCCATGCCTTCCTGTCTTCAGGAGGTTCAGACTGGCTACATTCCCCTAGGATGCCAATAGCAAGTTCCTTAAAATCCAAGAAAGGGGTATCTGGGTGCTGAGCTGACAGCATCTTCAGCTGACGTTTGAGGAATTCATCAAGGACACCTTCAATAAACTGCTCTCTGAGGGTCCGATCTTGTCCCTCAGCTTCACGGGGATCTATGTGGATAACAGCCCTCAGAGCTTCTTGCAGGGACAGGGCAAAGTCTCTCAAAGTCTCCTTTGACTGCTGTAGTTTTCCAAAGACGCACATCTTAAGCTCAGAGGCGGTCTTAGTTTCAAAGGTGGTACTGAGTTGGTCTAGGATCTGCACAGCTGTTTTTCGCTCTGGCCGAGGCCAGGACTTGACCTCTCGGAGCACAGCACCCTATAACTGGCCAATCAGGATTTCCACTTTCTGGTCCTGAGATACTGGATATAGTTTAAACATGGCCAACATTTTATCACGGAATTCCCTAAGTGAATGGGGTTCTCCTGAATAACGTGGGAGCCAAGGCGCCCCAAAGTAATATGGCATAGTAAGAGGCATGATGCAGGTGGCTGCTGATGGATCACTGTGGTCTGAGTGGGTGCTATCTTCGCTGTCAGACTTGGTTTATGATACCCTGTACCAGACTAGAGGGGTCAGAATCAGCTAAAAGGCAATTTAAGTGCATGTTGCTATAGGCAACAGCAGCAGAATTGGTGCGTGGCTTCTTTAAGTGTCACTGCAACTGCTCAATTTTGGGGAGTATGATGCTCTGACAGGCAGATTATAGCCCTTAACAGTCTCTAGCAAGGTTATTTTCCCCAGTAGTACTCACTTAGACCTCTGAATGTTGCTTCCCAGGATCCAGGGAAGAATGAACTGTCTCTTCCTTTCTACAAGATGGCTGCTACTTCACTTCCTGTAGGGGGGTGTGGTTGATTTTTCTGTCCTCCTGGGAACTTGTACTGAACACTTTAGTTCCTTCTGCTGCAAGAATGGTTCCTCTCAAGGTATGAGGCAAATCCAAGATGGCCGATTAACCCCTGCTCTGCCACAGTGCTGCGCTGATGCAGATTCACACTCTCCAGCTGTAAATGCTATACAGTGTCTTGTAGGGGGATTAGTGATTACTGTAGGCCTATAGCATGAAGGCACACATACAGTGCCTTGCGAAAGTATTCGGCCCCCTTGAACTTTTCAACCTTTTGCCACATTTCAGGCTTCAAACATAAGGATATAAAATTTAAATTTTTTGGTGAAGAATCAACAAGTGGGACACAATTGTGAAGTGGAACGAAATTTATTGGTTATTTTAAACTTTTGTAAAAAATAAAAAACTGAAAAGTGGGGTGTGCAATATTATTCGGCCCCTTTACTTTCAGTGCAGCAAACTCACTCCAGAAGTTAAGTGAGGATCTCTGAATGATCCATTGCTGTCCTAAATGACTGATGATGATAAATATAATCCACCTGTGTGTAATCAAGTCTCCGTATAAATGCACCTGCTCTGTGATAGTCTCAGGGTTCTGTATAAAGCGCAGAGAGCATCATGAAGACCAAGGAACACACCAGGCAGGTCCGTGATACTGTTGTGGAGAAGTTTAAAGCCGGATTTGGATACAAATAGATTTCCCAAACTTTAAACATCCCAAGGAGCACTGTGCAAGCGATCATATTGAAATGGAAGGAGTATCAGACCACTGCAAATCTACCAAGACCCGGCCGTCCCTCTAAACTTTCATCTCAAACAAGGAGAAGACTGATGAGAGATGCAGCCAAGAGGCCCATGATCACTATGGATGAACTGCAGAGATCTACAGCTGAGGTGGGAGAGTCTGTCCATAGGACAACAATCATTCGTACACTGCACAAATCTGGCCTTTATGGAAGAGTGGCAAGAAGAAAGCCATTTCTCAAAGATATCCATAAAAAGTCTTGTTTATTTATTATGCTTACTTATACAGCGCCATCATATTCCACAGCGCTTTACAGACATTGTCAGTCACTGTCCCATATAGGGCTCACAATCTACATTCCCTATCAGTATGTCTTTGGAGTGTGGGAGGAAACCGGAGTACCTGGAGGAAACCCACGCAAACACGGGGAGAACATACAAACTCCTTGCAGACGTTGTCCTCGGCAGGATTCGAACCCAAGACTCCAGTGCTGCAAGGCTGCAATGCTAACCACTGAGCCACCGTGCCACCCCATGTTTAATGTTTGCCACAAGCCACCTGGGAGACACACCAAACATGTGGAAAAAGGTGCTCTGGTCAGATGAAACCAAAATCGAACTTTTTGGCCACAATGCAAAACGATATGTTTGGCGTAAAAGCAACACAGCTTATCACCCTGAACACACCATCCCCACTGTCAAACATGGTGGTGGCAGCATCATGGTTTGGGCCTGCTTTTCTTCAGCAGGGACAGGGAAGATGTTTAAAATTGATGGGAAGATGGATGGAGCCAAATACAGGACCATTCTGGAAGAAAACCTGTTGGAGTCTGCAAAAGACCTGAGACTGGGACGGAGATTTATCTTCCAACAAGACAATGATCCCAAACATAAAGCAAAATCTACAATGGAATGGTTCACAAATAAACGTATCCAGGTGTTAGCATGGCCAAGTCAAAGTCCAGACCTTAATCCAATCGAGAATCCGTGGAAAGAGCTGAAAACTGCTGTTCACAAACGCTCTCCATCCAACCTCACTGAGCTCGAGCTGTTTTCCAAGGAAGAATGAGCAAGAATTTCAGTCTCTCAATGTGCAAAACTGATAGACATACCCCAAGCGACTTGCAGCTGTAATCGCAGCAAAAGGTGGCGCTACAAAGTATTAACTTAAGGGGGCCGAATAATATTGCACACCCCACTTTTCAGTTTTTTATTTTTTACAAAAGTTTAAAATAACCAATAAATTTCGTTCCACTTCACAATTGTGTCCCACTTGTTGATTCTTCACCAAAAAATTAAAATTTTATATCTTTATGTTTGAAGCCTGAAATGTGGCAAAAGGTTGAATAGTTCAAGGGGGCCGAATACTTTTGCAAGGCACTGTATATATGTGTGGTATGTATGAATTCCTCACATATTGCAGTTTTTTGGAAAGTACATTTTGTTTTCAGAAAGGGACTGCTTGAGCCGACACTTTAGTGGCAAATTTGAATTTTTGTGCAATTTTTGCTTACAATCTCTGCTGCAAAGTTGCATGAAGGTGGTTGTATATATGATATATTAAGTTGTGTTTTTATATACGGTATGCTGTGCAATCTCAAAAATGTTAGATTTTGGTATCACAGTCAGTTTGCTAGGTGCAGTATAGATATTTAACATATTAGTGAATAACAGCAAAATCTTGCTTGTATTCTGTATCAGTGCTTTTGAGAGTACGAGCTCTTATTGTAGTAGATGTTTGTGGTATATATAAATTGTGTACACCTTGATCTTTTATTTTACATGTATTTTGTGTGTGAATGTAAGATTGAATAGGAGTTTTAAGTGCAAATATATGTTTTAGTGCATTTTTTCAAAAAATGATTTGTGTTTGTCACAAAGTTACATGAAGGTGGATGTGGCTATTGATAACCAACTGAGACACATGTAATCTACAGGTTGTCTACTTTCAAAAAATATATAGGGTTTAGCGGTTCACTTGCTTTCCATGGTGTGTAATCCCTACTTTTTATAGGATTATACTTTTTTAATATTTCCAACTTCAAAGCAGATTTTTGCTCCAGTTCTAGTGATTTTCTGAAGATATGTGCGTGCAGGTATAGGCCTTAGTGATATGAATGAACTCTGTACATGTTGATCTCTTATTTTTAGGAGGTTTGGTGCATATAACTTTTTGTTTGGTTTCCACTTTTAGCAACTAATATACATTTATTTGCATTTTTTTTATAAAACATTCATTTAAATCAAAATTGCATGAAGGTGCTTGTTCGCATAGAGTACCAAGTGGCATTCTGACAATGCTGCAAGTACCTACTTTAAGAAAATATATAGGGGGGGTATGGGGGGGTTGGATGATTTTTTAATGTTGCAATTTAGGTTTGATTTGTCCATCTCAAAACTGTGAAAATTGACGTGGCTACCGGAGGTACAAAATTTCCGGAGACCCCTGGCAGTGAAAGGGTTAAATAAAGTAAAGAGAATATTATAGGCAGTTATATGAACTCTACTATTCATGAATATACTATATTTGTATAAAACACTTTTGGTATGCTGGTTTAGAATTTGCAATATTATCTGTATTTCATATTGCATAATTTTAGTCCTAGCATATGAAAAGTTTAATGAAATCTGTAAAATAAAAGACAAAAAGTAGAATGAGAAAGATATATATTTTATTAATATAATACAGACTCTGGTTCACGCTACTATATCATGTTTAATAAGGGTTGTCTCTTATGTGCTCTAGAATCTTTTTCAGTCCCAACCAGGTCTCCTGCGCTGTTGGTAAGATTTGAGTGGCAGGAAGCAGAAATTTGTAACGTCCTGTGTCTCTAAGTTCAAAGGCAAATGAGTATTTTATTCCAATGTCATAGGCCCAGTCAATACTTCCACCGCTAGCTTGATCTGCAGCAAGAAACCAATAATTATAATAACTCATAAAATATTACATCATAAATTACAGTAGTAACATATGACAGATATATCAGAGATGAATATTGCATCACACACATTGAATAACAACATAAAGTACTGCATCACTAGGGAAGAGAATTGCACCTCTAGATTGCCAGGGGTAGCACACTAAATTTCTGTTTTACCAAGGACAGCTAGTTAACCAATTGATTACTAGTGAATGCTACTACATTGCCAGGAATATTTGATAAGCCACTGGAACTCCAAGACTGGGCAATGGCTACTAATGTTTGGATAAATAGAGGATTATAAAGAATTGAATTGACACCATTTTTGGAGGTTATACCAACAGCATTCCAGAAGAAGACAATAAATCTCTTAATCTTTGTAATCTTCCCATACCTTAACAGGACATATACAGAAAACATGGGGCCCCATAGTAAAATTCATTCATGTTGCATGGTTTGTCCCCAGTATTGTTTGTGACATATTGTTGGAAGCCAGAAAAAAGTAACTCAAAAGCTTTGTAAATTAAGTGTTCATTCTAAACACCATATTTTTCAATGTATTTATGCTAGAAAAATGCTACATAGTACATTATTAAATGTACTCCAGTACACTTAAAATTCACTGCTTTCTTTTACATAGTAATGTGAAAGCATTATTAGCCTTTAGCCACAACTAGTGGGAGCTCAGCTCATAGGAATTTATAGAACTGCCATAGAAGTCGATAGGAGGTATACGATTCTCTATTTAGTGAACCCCTCATAGCATACCAATTAATTGTGTTACTTTGATGCAATTTATAGACATGTATCAGACAGTAACCATTTTCATTTTTCTTTTCCATAAATAAATAGTACAAATGGTAAAATATGCTTCTGTCTCCATTCATCAGATTCATCTCTTCCATCCCTTTACCTCCTGCTGCACTCTCAGCTTACTGGTAAAAGGGTTATCAATTTACTGAGAGACAAATTACAGCTACTGCCTATATATGGCTAAGGACATGGGAGGGGGAGAAGACACAGAGAATAAGAACGCTATTGCTGCTTCTAGTAAGTGTTCTAGTAGGATCATAATGAACTTTTTATAATTGTATACTTTTATATCTGTTTTACATTTTCATATCTGCTTAAGGTGTACTGTGTGTAAAAAACATTGTTATCCTTAAAGTTGAAATTAGATGTGGTTGTTTATGCTTGAAACTGAGTGTAATGTAAAGTTACACTACCAGATAGTGCCTGAATACCAAAATGAGAATCCTTTGTGTCCAAGAAGACATGTGCTTGGCTTGCTGCTAGAAGACATCTCCCTGGATCACATCGCAAGACAGGAGATGGCTGACCATATACGGAACTGCTTATATCTGTTATCTATGCATTCAAGATATACTACACCAATTAGGATTGAACATGAGGACTTACATTGCTATGTTAACCCTTTCCTATACTTGCTGCTATATGAACTTATGTTGCCTTAATAAAGTATGTCAGTGTGCGTCCCTGTATTCGGCTAAGAAAGAGGGTTCATACCAGCTCTGTGTTTGGTGTCTATCTCTCGCCACTAGCACTTAGCTCATATCAATTAGGACAACGACAGTTACCTGGGGAACCTGGTCATTTGGCCCACAAAGGTTCATGACCTTATCAGTATAAACAGCCAGTTATTGTGCTAATAGATCTAGAATATGAAAAAATGGCTCAATGAATAGCACTTTAATGGTAACAACAATGTTATTATGCATACTTACAAATAGTGGAGTATATTGTTCCAACTTTATACTGGGTGCCATACAAGGAGCTCAATGCACTAGCTGCAGCTTTGCCAACATTGTTCTAGAAGAACATAGACACAACAAGTCTTGGTTATTTCGCATTATGCAATTACATGCTTAGGTAAATTTATGTTTCTACAGCAATGGGACTTACAACCTCCCTCCAAACCAAAGAAGGATTTACAAAAGTAATACAAAAACACAGACATCCTCACCATTTGTTTTATTAATACATAATCTGGTTTAACTTTAGACTATTTGTATAATCTATCCAAGGTCTCCAAATTAGAAGACAGTTTTTCTATGGTTATGTTTGACTGCCTCAGTTCTGTCCCCACACATTCCTACAACAACAGCCTAACAACAGCTCCAATTAGGATACAGCCTGCTTCAATTTTTTTCTAGATATACCCTCACCATCAGAATTTGTTGCATTCGCTATATTCTTATTCAGATACATTTCCTACTTATTCCCCAAATAAAAAAACACCACCCTGAGGCCCCTTGCAGACGACCGTGGTCAGTGTGTTATCCGTGTATTTCATGTATAGCACACTGACCCATTCTTTTCTATGGGCCCGCACACACGACCGTGAATTTCATGGTCCCGTGTGCGGGCCGACAGCCTGGACCGCAAAATATAGAACAGGTCCTATTCCTGTCCTATTTTGCGGCCCTTGCTTCCGTGGCTCCTATTCATTTAATGAAAGGAGCCGCGGAAGCACAGCTCGTGCACGGGCGGCACACGGGGGGACATCCCCATGTCCCCCGTGTGCCGCCCGTGCTTTTAATTCACGGCAGGCCGGTGGCAGCACGGTCTTTTGCAACCAGCCTTATTTTCAGAGTTTATCCTTTTCCAAAATGCTTTATAAACTTAAACTCTCAGCACATCTGATCATTGTTTCCTTCTCTGCAACCCCTTCAACGTTTACTATCTCCTCCACTAAATATCTTCCTAACTACTTCCTGACATTTGACGTACGTAATCATAATGTCGGGCCAGCTCAGGAATGGAAGCCAGGCTGCAATAACCCAGAACTGCCACTAAACAGTGGATAGAGCCATCTGCTTCTGGCTCCATCCACTATAGAGTTCCAGAGCAGACAGTTCCAACTGGCATAGAAATTGTGAAATCATGAGTCCAATTCTTAGTTTCCAACTGACTTACAAGTTCTGTAAAGTGAGCAGGATTGGTAGACTTATATCCATAAGGGAAAAGCAGATACTGGGAGAAGCTGTGGATTGTTATGAACCCTTTGATTTTGCCATGTCCTCTAATAAAGTCAGCAACCGCCTTTACTTCCACCTCAGATTCTGCCCTTGGTCCATAGTATGAGTCGGAGCAGGGGTCTGAACTGGCTCCTGGACCTACAAATAATTAAAATGAAAAGTAATAAATACAGTATATACTTGTTCATTAAAAAAAAAATTCCTTAAAGGGAGTCTGTCACCAGAACCCAGCATCTCAACCCAGCCCTGTAGGTAGATAGGTTAGGGTCATATGAATCAAACTGTGTTTTCTCCTTATGAATCGGTGCCTCTGTCGCAAATATATCACTGTTTTTGTCAATATGCAAGTAAGCTGTTTGGAGCACTCCCCTGTCTCACCCTGCTGAACGGCAAAGCAATTAGTTTTGGGCACATGTGGTATAAGCTCAAACCAGAACAGAACAGATAATTTGGCAATGCTATTTGCACCATCTGCATTTCTAATGCGCTACCTGAATTTTTATGAGAGTGCTCCTTTAGGGCAAGGCCAGACATAATGCGGCCAGGATGAGGGCTCTTGTAAGTGGCAGCAAGTAATTCAAGGGCGTCTCCCATAAATTCTGCATTCATATGAAACTGCAATATATACCCCTGGACAATGGGAGCTTTCCCTGGAAGAGGGCAGCATGTGGCTCCTGGTGCATATATTATATCACGTATTAGGTAAGTGACACTGACTACACATTGCAGCAATGCTACTGTAACACAACTACAATAAAATAGTATGAGTGTGCGGGTCTCTGTGAAAGTTGTATGTTAATGCAGATACAGGATGTTGTTAAAGCTGACTTATCATACAGAGAATGGTGAGGGAACCACCCCTGTGCGCCCCCTGGATTAAGGGCCTGCTCACAGCTGCAACCCCTATAGCTATGTGTCACTGCCAACTATAAACTGTTATAAACTGTTTGTGAGATCTTACCTCCAAAACCAGCATCCCAGTTTCTGTTGGGATCAACACCAATACATCGACTACCACTGGTAATGGAGCGGGTTTTACGCTACAAACGGTCCTGATAACAGAAAGAATTACATTTAGACAGCATTGTACTTTAACCTTTTTCCAGTATTTTTGCTAGTAATTACAGTGTAGAATCACAATCATACTATGAACAAAATATATAATCTGTTTTACAATTTATATAATATAAACTGTGACTAGTAGCAGGTGTGGATCCACTATATCACCTAACCTGAGGGCATTGTCTAAATGGTCCCTGTTTTTCACCCTTTAATCCCTATACAGGAATCTGGACTTTGTTGCACAGGATGCCAGGTTGCTACCTTGAGTAATCCGGGTGTAAGTAACAGCTGACCTGGCAGTTCAAGAGACATTGATTCAAAGCACCAATAGCTGAGGTAGGGGAGGAGTTTGGGTGCAGGCAGAGGTCAGGGCTGGCAGAATTCATGCATAGTCAGAGGTTAGGCAATAGGTTAGGGTGGGTAGCACAGATTCAGTGGCCAGCAACACGCCAGGGCCAGACACTTGTATGCACCATAGTGAAGAACAGCAGACAGGGGTTAGACAATAGACAGAATGGAATAACACCTTTACTTGCACACTAGGGACCAAATTACAAGAATAGAGGATGGGAGATCATGGTAGTGGGGAGGAGGTAGAGCATGGAGAGACTTGTAAGTGAGATGGCTGTTGTGACAGCCGGGAGGAATTGTGATTCTGTTATGGTAAAGCATACTTTACATGGTAATTATTATAAACAATGGGATCACAAATAAAGTGACGATTAACTTCAAATGTATTTTGTTTGGGTATATATTTTAAACTTTACAAACAAAAATGTTCATCATCTATGTATCAAAACAATGTTGCCAAACATTCTTATGTAACCACAAATTTTTCCTATGTACACCCTATACCAGTGATGGCGAACCTTTTAGAGACCGTGTGCCCAAACTGCAACCCAAAACCCACTAAATTATCGCAAAGTGCCAACACGGCAATTTAACCTTAAATTAACCAGGATCTGTTTTATAGTGACCGTGCAATGTTATTTCAGCTTGTAATAATATCACATGTCTGCTATAAAACAGATACTGTGTGATATAAATAGTGAAGGGCCCCCACACAGTACAATGCACTTCAAAGTGGCCCCCATACAGTATTATATGCCCACAGTGGCCCCCGCACAGTATTATATGCTCCACAGTGGGCCCCCACACAGTAGTATATGCTCTACAGTAGGCCCCCCACAAAGTATTATATGCTCCATTTTGCTCCCCCCCACACAGTATTATATGCTCCAGAGTGGGCCCCCACACAGTATTATATGCTCCACAGTGGGCCCCCACACAGTAGTTTATGCTACTTACCCAGTATGGCTGCAGTCCCACGTAGAGCGGCCTCCTTCTTCTTCTGATCACAGGCACTGATGACTTGCGTCGGAGCAGAGGTTACACTCTGCAGTCAGTGTAAGCCGCGGTCCACATTTGCACATATAGCCAGAACCGTTTTAACACATTGGTGGGCCCAGTGCAGAGGTTACATAAGTCCCCCCCCCATCACCACCTGCTATTATATGCATCTGAAAGCTGCCAAAAACTGGGATTTTATATGGTGACATTCAATGGGTGACAATGTGTTATGTGACTGATGGAACTTTTCAGCCTGTCAGACATGTTTTATACATTCATCTCTAGTAATAATCGTTATTGCTATTATTTTAGCGTGTAATGGATGTCGCTAGAGAGGCGGTCGGTGTATTTTACTCTATAAAGGTATGGACAGGACAGGGACAGGGTCAAATGTAAACTTTATTGATGACTTTGTGTGTGTGTTGTGTAGGTGATTGGTGAAACTCTTTTGGAGCTGCAACCTAAACGATGGTAAACGACTGCTTACAGTGCCAATAACTTCCTGGTTATATGTTATGTTCAGAGGGGTATTACATAAAATACCCCTGTGATTTGGCTATGCGTGCCGCAGCAAATTTAGCTCCACCCAATTCTATGTTGACTCTGCCCATTCTCATCCATTTTATAATGTTCCCCTCCAATTGCTCCACAGTATGAAATCTCCTCTCCTGGTGCCCCAGTTTAAACTGGGGGAAACTAGAGGGGGATATTAAACTGGGGTAGCTGGAGGGGGACATTAACCTGGGGCAACTAGAGGGGGACATCAAACTGGGTCAGCTGGAGGGGGATATTAAATCATGGGGTTACTTGGATGGGGACATTAAACTGGGGACAACTAGAGGCAGACATGTCCCCCTCCAGCTACCTCCACGGTTTAATGTCTTCTTCCAGTTGCCCCCAGTTTAATGCCCCCTTAAAACTTGCCCAAAGTTTGATGTCCCCCTTCATCTGCACCCAGTTTGATGCCCCTCTCCATCTGCACCCAGTTTGATGCCCCTCTACATCTGCCCCCAGTTTAATGTCCCCCTTCAGCTCCCCCCAGTTTAATGTCCCCCTTCATCTGCCACCAGTTTAATGTGCCCACTTCATCTGCCACCAGGTTGATGTCCTCCCTTCATCTGTTCTCAGTTTGATGTCCCCCCTTCATTTGCCACCAGTTTGATGTCCCCCCCCTTCATCTGCCACAAGTTTGATGTCCCCCCTTCATCTGCCACAAGTTTGATGTCCCCCCTTCATCTGCCACCAGTATAACATAATAAAACACTGATACTCATCCCTCCTCGCTCCGTTGCCGCTCTGTGAGGTCTCTTCTTCCGGACTGTTCAGGGAGTTGCAAGCGCGATGTGAGTGACGTCATCACATCGCGCCTGCAGCTCCAGGAACCAGAGCACACAAAGATGTACTTCACACACAATGGTGAAGCAGGGGCTGTCTGCGAACGGCTCCTGCTTCATCATCTGCGTCCGGAGCAACCCTGCATATAGCTGAAAGAAGCGATCACTCACTAATGGGGAATCCTGTACCGGATTCCCCGTTAGTGAGTGATCAGGGCGACGGCGCACGTGCCAACTGAGAGGGCTCTGCGTGCCCTCTCTGGCACACGTGCCATTGGTTCGCCATCACGGCCCTATACTATGTTAATGGATAATAATGCACAAAATGGCACTTGTATACTTACCTTTGTGTGGGTGAAAGCATATCCATCAGGATTTGTCACAACCAAGAGAAATATATCATAACTGTTCAACAGAGAGGTTACAGATTCATCCTTTCCATAATCAGAAGCAATCTTTAAACAGAAATTTAAGAATTACCATTAATGTATACAACACATACAATATTAACCCTCCATTGATCTCCACCAGCAATATTAACATAAACCCTTTTACTGCCCTAGACTACAAGAAATACTGAAATGAATCCCTTTACTGCCCTAGAGCACCAGGTATACTGACATTACTGCTGTCATTTCCCTAGACCACCAGGTATACTGGCATTAACCAGTTCACTGTCCTAGACCACTAGTTATACCGACATTAAAGGGCTTGTCTAGTCCACAGGATAGGAAGTAAATTTCAGTTCAGATCCAACCACTGGGACCTCCACTCATCAAAAGACCTGGAGATGTTTCGTACCCTAGTTTGAATGAAGCGGCTGGTCAGAAATGTGCGTCATGATTCTATTTATTTCAATAGTTGTAATACAGTGCGTGGCTATCTTTGGCAGTCTCATTGAAATGAATGAAGTGGCGGAGCGCATTTTGAAAAGCTTCCCCCCAATTCAAACTGGGACGGACCATTATATTGACCCCTTTGCTGCTGAAGATCACCAGGGATGCTGGCACCTTCATTGCACAGACCACCATACATACTGACAGACATTGATCCCTTCATTGCCCTAGACCACCAGGAATACAGACTGCAAATCCTTCACTGCCCTAGACCTTCAGTGTTGTGAAAAATATATTACTAAAAATATAAAATATACTGTTGCGGAACTGGATACTCCTTAACTCCCTACTGATTGCTGCAAGCCGGATTTGAAGAGCAGTTTGTGATGTACAGAGCTCATCCATTAGTTTAATTGCAGGGAGAGAGCTTCTTCAGTCTGAATCAGGACCTGTCCATGCCTCTTCACCTTGTGTAAGAGAATTAACCCTTCTTCTCCCCCTATCCATGGAGACAGGGCTGCTTTAACCATAGGGCAAATGCTGCATACGGAGAAAAACTGCGTTGGTGCGACTTTCTTAAAGATTTTGTTTTCACAGTGTTCACTGTGAAGTCAAAATGACACATCACCTGTATTCTATGGGTCGGTATGATTACAACGATACCAAATTTATATTACCTAAGCTTTAAAAAAAAAAAGTAATTCTTAGAGTCTCCATATTCTGACACCCGTAACTTTTTTATCTCTGTGTACGGGAATGCATAAAGCGTCTTTTTTGCAGGGCCAGATGTACTTTTTATTCATACCAATTTGGGGAATGTTTTTTGCTTTGATCGCTTTTTATCCAAATTCTTATAAGATACGAAACAACAGAATAACGTCTTTTTTCTGTTCTGATCTTGTTCAGGGAGCAAATAACCCACCCCAAAATGGTGGGAAAATGACGCATTGGTCTTCTTTGGCAGAGGTGCCAGGTGGGTTCATGCGGGCACTGATTGTGGGCATTGCTGCCGGGTCTCTGCTATATAATACAGTGGAAACTCGGCAGCTATGGTGGTTGCTCAGCTCCTCAGCGGCTGCTATATTTAAATATCTGCACCATACTATTATGGCTTAAAATGCAGGTTAGGCACCTGAGTTATATGGCAAGTATATTTACTTGATGCATAAATTAACAATCTACAATAAAAAAGTAACATTATCAGGAGGGTTTTACAATTTTAATGTTACTGTTAGGGAGTTAAAGAAAGTCTGTCACCAGAACCCAACATATTAACCCAGCCCAACAAATAGGTTATGGTCACCTGAAACAAATACTGTTTTCCCCTTTTGCCAATATGCCAATGAGCTCTGCGAGCTATGCAGTCATTGCTGGGTACCTTTTTGGAACAACAGTAACACCCTCATTGCTCCAAAGATCAAATTTTCATATTGACAAAAAACAGAAATATCTTGGCAACTGAGGCACCGATTCACAAGGGGAAAATACTGTTTGATTCAAATAACCCTAATCTATCTGTCTGCAGGACTGGGGTTGATATGCTGTGTTCTAGTGGAAGAGTCCATTTAATACTATTTGCCTGTATGTGTTGCTATGTGGCCCTGTATCTCCGGATTTCCCAACATAAAATGTTTTTTAAAAAACTTGAACAACCATGCAGATAAACCATCTACAGCGTACCTGTCTCTTCACCCACCTCCTATGTGCCCTCTCTTTCAAGAGCTCCCCAATAGCACCATTACAATGGCCAGTGGGCAATCCTTACTATGGAGCATATGACTATCTGCTTACTAAGTAACTATATTTCCCATGTGCACCTTGCACTGGCCATTCCTCCTAGCAGAAATCATCAATGCCCTGTACCTGCTCCATTTGTTAGGATGGCACATGCATGGCTATGTAGCCCTGATCTAACAAGTCACTATAGGAAAGTCAAAGACAAACTGAGCATGCTCGTTGTGAATGAAGATGGACTAGAGGTTGTATCCATTGGCAACAGTGCTCAAACTGTGGTAGGGAAAGGGAGATTGCACTAGGCTTTTTCTAGGGACATATACACTTTTGCTAAAAGCTTTCAATGACTCAGAGTGAAATTTTGCAAACTACTTTTATATGAAATATGATTGTCGTTGTGGGAGTACCCCTTTAAAGGGAACATTGTTCAGGCCCCTAACTGCCCCAATCACTAGCTACAAAAGCATAGAGGAAACATAGCCAGTGAGGCCGATAAATGTTCTGTGTGGGCCATTGCTAGTTAAGGAGTTCCAGTTTTTTTTTATAGAACACTTTAAAATAATTGTTTAAATACGACAGAGTTGATCATGACAGGCTATAATAAAATAAGGCAACTGTGCATCTTCAGTATAAAATACTGATTCTGAAATGGCCACTGCTGGGTTTTGCCTAGTAGTTACATTGTAAGATGTTAAATGTGAGTGTAACTTTGTTATGGATTACATTTGTGATCTAAGACCCTGCTATGTCACAGTCCTGTACTGTACAATCACTGCACACAGCAACATTGTCATCATAAAGAACAGAAAAACATAAATAATGTTTTAATGATCTAAAAGCTTTGTAATGTTATTGGGTTTTTTTATTTTAATTTACGTCTTCTGTGACATATGTGCGATAATTTTTTAAATCCTCACTGAAGAATAGTGAACATCAATTTCTGTTTAGTATTTCACATTATTTAAGGGCCAATGTTGGCATCCATCTGCTTTAGCTAAAAGAAATAGATTCTCTGTTAATGCAGATTCTAGCCTCACTAGTTCAGAGCAGGACTTAATTTTGCTCTTTTAGATCAAATGAATGCCATTGACTTATGGATTTCGCTCCTAATGACTTTTGTTAACCACCAGAAATACATTTAATAAAAAATGTAATCTAATGAGATAGTGATCCAGAGAGCTGATATTGTCCACAGTTACCTTGTGTGCGATCCAGAGAGCAGTAGCTTGGGTGACCCATTCACGGGAGTGAATGCCAGCATCAATCCATATTCCAGGACGGTTAGCACCAGTGCTAAACTGTAATGTTAACAGGCAGTTTAAGTAACACAAGTATAATTAGACAACTCACAGTCTTTTAGTCCCCATCTGAATAGGGAACTTTTGTTCATTGCTACACACAGTTCCAGATACTGCACATTATCTACATCTTTCTATACACCATATTGTGGTATATGAGAAGACATTTGATCATAATGTTTAAAACACTTACTTTAAGAACATTGAGAGGACGTCCCAAATATGATAATCCAATCTGTAGTTTGCTTACAATTATGCTGTACTCCAGCACAATTGCATCAATGGCCTTGTATATCTATCATAAAAAATATAAATGTTGCACAAACAAAAAGTTCTAGTCTTTACATACAGTTGTAGCAGAGTTAACCTAAATTTTTGCAATTGTCTAAAGGGGTTGTCCGGGCACTGTTAATTTATTTACTTGTCCCATGTTATGACCCCCCAGTCATGTGATCCGAAGTGCCTTCAGTGTCTGGGGTCTGTCCGTCTCCTTTTCCACCGATCTCACATAATTACCTATGAGATTGGTGGAGGAGGGGACGGAGCAGCTCGGGAAAGGTACTAACTTGGGACAGGTAAGTAAATTAGCAGTTCATGGATAACCCCTTTAGGCCAGGGTCCCACGTTGCTAGAGCGCTGCGTTTTTGCCTCGGAGGAAAATCCATGGCAAAAAAAGCCACGTTTTACAGTACCTGCAAAGTGGATGGGATTCTGGCTAATCCCATCCACACATTGCAAAAAAAAAAAATTCTGCAGCGGAAATGCTACGATTTAAAAAACACAGAAGCAGAAGCGGAAAGTCCGTAGAAGAAAACTCTCCAGACTTTCTATGAAAAACACTGTGGAAAAAAAAGCAATCTTTCGGCTTCGGCTCGCTGCGTTCTGCCTTAGGGGGCGTTCATGGAACCGTCGTTAATGTCCGTCGCTGTCTTCCATGATAGGATGACAGCAACGGACATTAAACTGTTGCAGAGAAGGGGCACAGATTGATTCTGTGTCCACTCCCACTGACACTAATGTAAACAACAAGACGGGCGTTATCTTCCATCATGTTTGTTTATTTTTGTAATGGAAGATAAAGTCATGCATGGAGATAGCTTCCGTCATGTTGTTTACATTAGTGTCAATGGGAACAGACACAGAATCAGTCTGTGTCCGTTTTCTGCAACAGTTTAATGTCTGTTGCTGTCATCCTATGACGGAAGACAGCAACGGACATTAACAACAGTAGTGTGAATGCCCCCTTAGCCTTAAACTGCTGCAGCATGATCTTTTATCACAGACAAGACGACAAAAATGACAAAAAACAATAAAAATTCAGTGAAAAAAAAAATTTTCAATTGCTTTTACTTGTCTTTTGTGATAAGATGACGCTGCATCAATTTAATCAATTGCAAAAGTTCTGGTTAACTCTGCTACATCTGTATGTATATGCATTTAGTATTTCATTTTCTCACAGTTAATTGTTAATATTCAATATGGCATACATTGCAAAAAACTATAGTCTGTCTATTTATAGTGTTCCTTACATTGTCTAATGTATGATAAGCCCCATAGTTAAAAGAACCAGAGTTGCGTTCCTTCCTTTCATTGATTTTCATCTCCTCCTTCTCTGCATTAATCAAATCCTACAAGATGATAAAAATAGCAATTTATTACAATTTAAAACATCCAACATACCGTCAGTTATGAATAAAATACAGTACACTTTTATTAAATCAATGTATGTCCTCCAGGGAGAAAATATGTTACAGTACTTACAGTCTTGTGCTGATGTACTACTATTTTTATAGATTTTATGTCCACCATGTAATGATCTCTACTATAAGAAGCAGACACCATGCAGATCACTGTTAAGGAACTCCCCCAAGCTGTTAAACATTACTTACATTCATATATCATTATATATCACCTACTACTAGTTTACCTGTAGATTCTCTATCATTATGGAATAATCAATGTTGTTTGATTCCAGATAAACCTTCACTGACTGAAGACTCTCAAAAGGAACTCGAACATCAACTGGAATTTCTGGATTAGAAGGTTCAGTCCAGAAATCAAGCTGCAAAGACAAAAATGTAAATATTCATTATAACATAGTGTACTCACTGTGAAAGTTCATAGTCAAATCTGGTTTATAGAAACTAGTTATAATAACCTGAACAATGAGTGGTCCACATACATGTTAGTAATAAAGTAGCCATACCTGGAGATGTGCCAGTGATTGCAGATCTTGCAACTGACGTATTTGGTCACCATTCCTTGCTTTGATACTAAGCACCTGCTCCCTGAAAAAGACAATGTTGTCTGTATTATGACAATTAAAGGGAGTCTGTCTACAAGAAATCTGTCTGCATCTCTATCAAACTACTGACAGTACCTTGTAGGGCTGCTTCTACACTTTTCAAAGATGTCTTTCTTATTCTGCATTGCAGCTTCATTATCATGAAAATCTGCATTGTATTATTATGCAAATTAGCTGAAAAGGGCTTTAGGGTGTTTATTCTCCTGGTGGGAGAAGAAACACCCCTAAAGTCTTTTTCTGCTAATTTTCATAGGAATAAAACTATTATTTTCATGTAAATGGTGCTGCAATGCAGAATAAGAAAGACATCTTTGGAAAGTGTATAAGCAGCCCTACAAGGTACTGTCATTAGTTTGATAATGATTTTCCCTTTAAAATATTTTTTCTTAGAGCATTATTGCTAATTTTTCATTGAATAACTAGATAAAAGTGCTCCAGATTATTTTAGATCAAGCATGAAAATTGAATGTAAAAACCCAACATAATGTAGCAGACAAGGTACAAATAAAATAATTTCTTGCATACAATACATGCTTCTGTTCACAATAATATCATGGTTTCCATTATTTCCTGAACCGCAACACTTATAAAGGTCTCATTGACTTAAAATATGTTCAACAAGAAAGAAAAGTACAGGATTAAATATTACCAGGTGGAAACTCTCTAAAGTTAGCATTACATAGCACAACTTTAAACTTACCCTATAAATGTCTTTTCACAGAGTACACCTGCCACTAGGGCAGTGAGAAGCAACAGGAGGTTCATGGTGAAAGTGAATTTTTTCCACACTTTGTGCAGGGTATTTATAAGAACAGATATCTGCACTTTAACACAGTGAGAAGCTGCAGATGGTCATGTTTAGCTCAAGGTAACTTGTCGAAATAAGGCTTTTTTATTGCTCAACACTTGGTTTTCTTATCCTTTTATCAGTGATGTAAAAGTGTATTTTATGTACAAATACCGGAAATGTGTTACTCATGAATCTTAATTATAGATGAACAATAGCTATGCTAACACAGGGAGAGTTTAGAAAACATTTGGGCTCATACATAGGCCCTGTAGTTCTGGTTCTGATGCTGTCCAGGTCTCCACCTGTCTGTACTTCCTAGTGAACATAAACAGAAAAATGTCTGGGGAGGATGAGCGCAGCTTAGCTGAGGTGCAAAACACACAAAAGATAGTACCAGAATGTAGTTGAATACTTATTAGATAATTTCAAAGTATTTTGATGCCAGCGTCTTCATCGGGCCAACTAATAAAACATCTGTTATGGTTAGATGCAAGGCCACAATAAAAGCAATAGCAGGAGATTGGCTGATAACTGCGAGCAGTAGACCGATCCCCAGACACCTTCACCAGAGTTTGCCGTGAGGCCAGATGGACTTGTGCCGTATCTGGGAATCTGAATTGTCACCAGAGACATGTGTCAAGAATAAATACACCACTGCAGAAGCCAAAACAAAATCCACTGAAACTTAATGGCATGGAGTTCTTAAACTGATGTGAGTAGTAATAGGTCTCAAAAAATAATGATAAAACATAGCTTTTATTAAATGAGTGATTAAAAAATAAATGTAAAGGTCTGGACAAGACAACACAAATAGAAAACAAAAATTAATAAGATAGTCTGCCTCAAAGTCTGACTGCCCCAAGGGTATAATGTTTGTAGTGCACCATACTAGGGATGTGAATTTCTGAAAAAGAAGGAGTGAATCCAATATTCTCAGCATTCCTATCACATAGACATTATCCAAATTTGATAAAGCGATCCCACTAGTCAGATCTCTCCATGTCTCACATCAATATGCCCGTCCATAGATCAATACTTGTGGACAGATATAATGGAGAATCACAAACAAGTGTAATTTTCTCCCTTCTATGTTAAATCAGAAGTTTAGGGATTGTTGTGTTGATTTAATAACATGGGAGAGGTCCTGTTGACTGTATAAGGACAGCCTCTCTCATGACTAAATGGGAGAAAGAGGCAACTGAGAGTTCCATTCGGTTCATGAAACTCCTTATTGAAGACTGTCCTTTGAGATTAAGAGTAAAAAACTTAATGACATCAGAGAACAGGTCCTTAAGTTGAAAAATGATCCACAGTTTCAACATAAAGAACTGGGTCTTCAAGTCCAGATGGAGAGATTTCAAAACTCTTTGAGTGAACACAAGCATTCTCAATTCCTGAGAGATTTACAGAAGTTTAAAGAGAATCGGGCGTACAGTTTCTTAAAAAGGGACCCGAAAAGTACATCATCATTGGAGGCAGACCTCTCTGAAAATGAAAGGGATCAGCCCCATCAAGAAAGAACTTTCTTCCGTACAAGGGGTTTTAAAGGGAGGGGTCGTACAATGAGATGGGGCCAATCTACTCATCAGGGCCCCCAATCCTCTTCCAATAACAACCCAAGCCCTTGTTTTGTATCTCAAGGAACAATACAAAACCAATACCCCCTGAGGAGTTGCATTCAGGAAAAAAACTCTCAGTAAGGATGCGTATAGTTAATTTGTCAGATAGGTTATTAACAGATGTTGAACAAAAGGTCCTGTCTAAGGGACTCCAGATGCAGGTAAAAAATAGGAGGCAGATGAGCGCTGGTCCAGAATAAATGTAGTCTTTAATCCAATAAAACACACGACGCGTTTCGGGACAAGCCCTTTTTCAAGTGTGCATAAAAACATAGCATGGGTATCATAGCATATATATACTTTACAAAAATAAAAAATGGGACAAAAACGGGCGGTAGCCACGCCCCCTCGCGTGTGGGGGCGTGGCAAATGGATCTAAAATAAATAAAGAGGGGGGGGGGAAAGGCGAAAACGGACTGTTGCCACGCCCCTAGCATGTGGGGGCGTGGCTTATGGGTCTAACCTAAATAAAGAGAAAAAGAAAAAAAAAAAAAAAAGCAAAAATAAATATATAATTATATGTGAGAAAAAAAAAAAATGATGAGAAAAATTAATTAGAAAACATAGAAGCAATAGAAAAAGTTTACAGTACATTATATGAATAATTCATAAATAAGTAAAATAAGTTAGGAATAAATAAGCATACAATAATAAATACAATTGATAAAATATATAAAATAATCAAATATTGAGGACGATAAAAACTAATTATTGGAATTCCTTAGTGGGGAATAGAATGGGAAGCTCAAAACAACAGGAAATCAAAGGTATATTGCATCAAATTGGTTTAACATATGAACTTGGATTGATACTCAAAAAATTTTTTTCTGATGCTTCATTTAGACCTACTGGTACCATTGTGTTCAATCTGTAGATCCAAAAGAATTCTTTTCTTTTAAGTAACTCATTATTTGTAGTAGTAATTTGATCTATTGGAGTGATTTTGAATACATTAAATTCACAATCATGATATTTGGCGGCGTGTCTAGAAACACTATGTTTCTGAAAACCCTTAAGAACGTTGGCCCGATGTTTGTTTAAACGTTCCCTGAGGTGCATAGTGGCGCGCCCCACATATTGTAAGCCACACTGACAGTGAATAACATAGATGACAAAGGATGAGTTGCATGTAAGATGTGGCTTGATTGAAAAAGTCTCACCTGTGGAGTTACTAGTAATTGTAGTTTGACCATGAGTGATGCTACTACAGCATTTGCATCTAGTTACGTTACATTTATAACTCCCACCTTGGGCAGGTTTTGGCTGAATATTAATCACTCTAGGAATCTTGGATTCCCTCAATTTGCTGGGGGCTAATAAGTTTTTTAAATTTCTGGCACGTCTGTAAGTGACACACGGTGTTTTTGGAAGAGTTTTACTCAAAAAAGGGTCATTAGTTAGTAGTGACCAATATTTTGAGAGTATAGACTTGACCTGCTGATGTTGATAGTTGTAAGTGGTTATAAAATTAAATTGGGGAGGTTTCTTTTGGAGTTTAGTTGAGGGTTTGATACAATCAAGTTGAGTAAGTTGTTTCACTCTATGTTGCGCTGATTCGATTATTCCTGTCGGGTAATGTTTTTCAGAAAATCTTTTTGTGATGATTTTACTTTGATTTTCATAGTCGTAATCTAATGTACAATTGCGTCTTATCCTCCGAAATTGACTGTAGGGTATATTATTCTTCCATTTTTTATAGTGAGAACTGTTGTAGTCCAGAAGACTATTAGAATCGACTTTTTTGAAAAAAGTTTTTGTCACTATCTTACTATCAATATTCATCAGTTGTAAGTCAAGATATTCAATGGATGTTCTTGATGTTGTGCCAGATAGAGCAGGGGTGTCAAACTCATTTTCTCCGGGGGCCACTTCAGCCTCACGGGGTACCTTGAAGGGCCAAGATTATTTTACACATGTATAAAAGTAACTTCTCCTTAACAGATAAGCGAGCTATTAAGGAGTAGTTACATTTGTACATTACTACTGTTACAATCAGCCGTTTGAGGTCAACCAGGAAGAACATAATGTATTGTTAAAACCTAAGACATTGGCATGTTACATACTATCCTCATCCTTTTCTGAATATATAAAAAATTAAGCACTATACAAATACTGTTTACCCCTGCACACGGTATTATGCTCCATAGTTGCCCCTGCACACGGTATTATGCTCCATAGTTGCCCCTGCACACGGTATTATGCTCAATAGTTGCCCCTGCACACGGTATTATGCTCCATAGTGGCCACTGCACACGTTATTATGCTCCATAGTGGCCACTGCACACGTTATTATGCTCCATAGTGGCCCCTGCTATCGGTATTATGCTCCTTAGTGGCCCCTGCATTGGTATTATGCCCCATAGTGGCCCCTGCAAACGGTATTATAGTCCATAGTGGCCCTTGCACATGGTATTATGCCCCATAGTGACCCCCCACCCATGAACTATTATTATACTCTGGGGTCTTTTCAGACAGCATCGGATCGCCGGAGAGGTGAGTAACTCTGGTTTTTATGTTTATCACCTCCCCGGGGTCTCCGATTATTATACTCTGGGGTCTGAAAAGCCCCCGGAGTATAATAATAGTAGTATTTGATGGGGTTCACCGGCCGCGGCCTCACTTACCATCCCAGCTCCTGCACACAGCCGCTTCTGCGTCCCATAGCAGAAGGGGAAGCGGGGGCGGCCACGACCAGCAGCGGGAATCGGTAAGTAAATAGGCCGTTACGTGCCGGGTATACTCCAGCAGGCAACGGCCTATTTATATATATAAAAAAAACTTATCTTCACCTACCTGCAATGCCTTGATGCAGCAGCCGCCTCCTCTTCTTGTCTGCGTGTCAGAGTAGGAGGCGTGATGACGTCATTGTATCGCCGCCTGCGCTGACATGCAGAGGTCTTGTAAACCAGCCCAGGACAGGTATCGCGCAGCTTTGTTTTTTTTTAAAGCGGCCTGTCCTGGGCTGGTTTACATTACATAGACAATAAAAAATGCCGCGGCCCTGTGGGCCAGATAAGTGCCGGATAACAGAAGGCAGCGGGCCGGATTCAGCCCACGGGCCTTGTGTTTGACACCTGTGAGATAGAGTAATGCCCCATTCATTCACATGGTTGTTCAAATGGTCTGTGAATGCATTAAAGGATTTAGTGTCCCCTTCCCATATGAAGATCAAGTCATCTATGTATCTTTTATAATAGATGATATGGTTAGCCCATGGGTGGTCTGAGTATATGG
Organism: Leptodactylus fallax; assembly: GCA_947044405.1. NCBI lineage: Eukaryota > Metazoa > Chordata > Amphibia > Anura > Leptodactylidae > Leptodactylus > Leptodactylus fallax. Next base: position 2,186,713 of record CAMRHE010000326.1, read on the forward strand.
TTTCATTCTCAAACTCACCCATAAATAAATTTGCGAAACTCGGTGCGAAACGAGTTCCCATCGCGGTCCCCCGTATCTGTAAAAATATATCTGAACCAAAGTGAAACGCATTATGCTTTAATATAAATTGAATACTGTCCAGGATAAAAGTTTGTTGATTGTTAGGCATGGCGGGATCAGATGAAAGGTACTTGGAGATGGTGGATAGGCCCTTCTCGTGTGGAATATTGCTGTATAACGCAGCTACATCAAGTGTTGCCCAGCAGTAGGTTGGTTTCCATGGGATAATTAACAAATCAAATATTAAGCTGGCAGAATCTTTTATGTATGACTTGAGATTAATCACATATTTTTGTAAAATAATGTCTATATACTGGGACAGATTGGAGGTGAGAGAGTTAATGCCAGAAATTATAGGTCTACCTGGGGGATCGGTAGCATTCTTATGGATTTTGGGTAAATGATAAAAGAGAGCCAGTTGTGGATTTTCAGGTAGAATTAATAGTTTTTCTTTTTTTGTTAGAATCCCTACCTCCGCTGCTTCTATAATTAAGTTTGTATACGGTGTTATATATTCGGGGGTGGGATCATGAGTCAGTTGTATATAATATGTAGGATCTAATAGGATTCTGTGAGCTTCCGCTATATACGTGGAACGGTCCTGTATTACAATCCCCCCTCCCTTGTCCGCCCCTCTTATGGTGATAGTATTATTGCCCATAAGACTTTTAAGGGAGATTCTTTCTTTATTAGATAAATTATCCTTGGTATAGATAGGATTAGATTTAAGTTTTCTAAATTCGGAAGAAACCATATTGCAAAAAGTATCAATATTACTACCTTTGTGGTATGTGGGATGTGGGATAAAAATGTGATTTAGGTCTTAGATCAGTATGACAAGGTGTGGGGGATAACGAGGGAAATGGAATTTGATCCATAGATAGGATTGGTTCGTGGCAGAGAGGTGTAGTTGGGGTAGATTTTTCAGATAGTGTAAGTGCTAATTTGCTAGTAGATTCTAAGATGGCAAAATGTCTCCCCAAGGTGAGTTTGCGAATAAATTTCTGAAGATCAATGTAAAGATCCAACTCGTTAATGGGTTGCTTTGGGCAAAAGGATAGGCCTTTGTTAAGGAGGCTAATTTCGTCTTTATTCAAAATATAGTTAGATAGATTAAAAATTCTTACAGTTCCTTCTTGTTCCTTTTTGGACTGGGTTCTGAGTCCGGAGCTTCTAAAACTGGGTTTACTCCTTTTCCTTGTACCACCCCGACATCCTCTGGTTCTTTTGGTTTTAATAGGGTTAAGGGATCCTGGAGTTTCCTTTTTGGTCTTAACGGTGTGTAATAATCCGAAATTTTGGTCATTAAAAGATTTTCTTTTACATGATACGTGGCTAGGAGGGTGAGAGCTGGGGGTAAGCCTAAAAAAGATTCAGAGGCATTGTGTATAGAAACATTAATTTCAGACGGAATAGCAGGAATGGTAATGTTGGGAGGAGTAGTGGGTATAAGGTTATGGATTTGAGCTGAGGATAAGGGGGTATCATAAATAGTAATTAGAAAGTCCTCAAGATCAATATCAGAAATATCTGTATTGTCTTGATGGATCATGGCACTTGTGGTTTTTTGATGCATCATAACATTTGTGGAATCTTGATGACTCACAACACTTATGGTTTTTTGAGGCATCACAGCGTTTGTGGGATCTTGATGAATCATGGCATTTGTAGTTTTTTGATGCATCATTGTATTTATAGGGTCTTGATGAATCATGGCACTTGTGGAAGAGGTCTTAACGACTTCTGCAAATGTAGTAGCTGGGAATGCTAAAGAGGTTCTAGGTGGACTTTCAGGTTTAGCCTTGGTATTGTGGACACTGGGTTTAAGAACAGTGTTAGATTTGGTGTACTGATCACGTAAGGAATGATAAGGTGAATGGTTGAAATTATTGTTATTCTTTTTGTGCAATTTATTATTGCTGTTAAAAAAATGTAGTTCTTTTATTTAGAGTATGATGTTGGTGTGAGTTGGTTTGTTGGGATTTCTTATTTAGAAATTTTAAGGACATAAGAGGTACTGGCCTAATATTACCTAATTTAGAGGCATCTGAATTGGATCCTCTAGGCACAGTTTTTCTCTTATTAGTTGATACAATATCTTTGGCAATGGATTTTTGCCAATATTTAATGTTTTGGGCTTGGTAATCTTTACGGTCACGCCAGAGTTTACCTGATTTTACCTCTAAGGACTCTCGTTCAAGATTGAGGAGTCGGGTGGTAAGGGATCGGTTCAATCTTGTAAACTCTGGGTGATCTTTATGTGACTCTAATTCAGAAATAGCAATTAATATATTAGAATGTAAAGTAGATGATAGAGATTGTCTTTTTTGGGACAGCCTGTCAATGAGTCCAATAGCGCATTGATGCAGAAACTGGTCCCATTCCTTGGAGAATATTGGGTCATTAGGGAACGGAGAGTCAAATCTGAGACGCAAGCCTCTGGGTACGATGTTTTCTTGTAAGTATATTAGCAGAAATTTGCGGTCCAAACAATGTCGTAATTCGTCCTTGCATAAATTTTCCAGTTTGGTAAACATTGTAATCAAATCAGGTGTAGGTAAATGATTTTGTCCAGTACCTTGACCCATGTTAATTGTGTTGGAATTGGTGAAGGCTACATCTTCCCTCGGTCTCTGATGTGTATACTGTGTAACCAAATCATCCCATCTGTGACGGTGTAGTTGAATGAATTCCATATGTTTTGTCAGATGAAATGGAAGCTGCTACTGCGCTGGGACGCCTTAAGGAGATCTCCCTGATGTCCTGATGCCCACACACCAGCCGGTGGTGGTTATACTATGTGTAGAAAGAAATAAAAATAAAAAACAGCGCAGAGCGCTAATAGTGTAAAACCAAAGGATGATAGATATCAGAACACTGATACAAATTGCTCACCTTGGTGGGTTGTGATCAGCTCACAACAACTTAGTAGGCATGTGGAATCAGATTATCTTCATTGGGACCTTGTGAAGCAGCTGCTAGCCTCGGAACCGTAGTATGAAGCACATGTGGAAGAATCCAGATGCAGGTAAAAAATAGGAGTCAGATGAGCGCTGGTCCAGAATAAATGTAGTCTTTAATCCAATAAAACACACGACGCGTTTCGGGACAAGCCCTTTTTCCAGTGTGCATAAAAACATAGCATGGGTATCATAGCATATAAATACTTTACAAAAATAAAAAAATGGGACAAAAACGGGCAGTTGCCACGCCCCCTCACGTGTAGGGGCGTGGCTAATGGATCTAAAATAAAAAAAGAGAGAGGGGGAGAAAAAAAAAAAAGGGCGAAAACGGACTGTAGCCACGCCCCTAGCGTGTGGGGGCGTGGCTAATGGGTCTAACCTAAATAAAGAGAAAAAAAAAAAAAAAAAAAGAAAAAATAAATATATAATTATATGTGAGAAAAAAAAAATGATGAGAAAAATTAATTAGAAAACATAGAAGCAATAGAAAAAGATTACAGTACATTATATGAATAATTCATAAATAAGTAAAATAAGTTAGGAATAAATAAGCATACAATAATAAATACAATTGATAAAATATATAAAATAATCAAATATTGAGGACGATAAAAACTAATTATTGGAATTCCTTAGTGGGGAATAGAATGGGAAGCTCAAAACGACAGGAAATCAAAGGTATATTGCATCAAATTGGTTTAACATATGAACTTGGATTGATACTCAAAAAAATTTTTCTGATGCTTCATTTAGACCTACTGGTACCATTGTGTTCAGTCTGTAGGTCCAAAAGAATTCTTTTCTTTTAAGTAACTCATTATTTGTAGTAGTAATTTGATCTATTGGACTGATTTTGAATACATTAAATTCACAATCATGATATTTGGCAGTGTGTCTAGAAACACTATGTTTCTGAAAACCCTTAAGAACGTTGGCCCGATGTTTGTTTAAACGTTCCCTGAGGTGCATAGTGGCGCGCCCCACATATTGTAAGCCACACTGACAGTGAATAACATAGATGACAAAGGATGAGTTGCATGTAAGATGTGGCTTGATTGAAAAAGTCTCACCTGTGGAGTTACTAGTAATTGTAGTTTGACCATGAGTGATGCTACTACAGCATTTGCATCTAGTTACGTTACATTTATAACTCCCACCTTGGGCAGGTTTTGGCTGAATATTAATCACTCTAGGAATCTTGGATTCCCTCAATTTGCTGGGGGCTAATAAGTTTTTTAAATTTCTGGCACGTCTGTAAGTGACACACGGTGTTTTTGGAAGAGTTTTACTCAAAAAAGGGTCATTAGTTAGTAGTGACCAATATTTTGAGAGTATAGACTTGACCTTCTGATGTTGATAGTTGTAAGTGGTTATAAAATTAAATTGGGGAGGTTTCTTTTGGAGTTTAGTTGAGGGTTTGATACAATCAAGTTGAGTAAGTTGTTTCACTCTATGTTGCGCTGATTCGATTATTCCTGTCGGGTAATGTTTTTCAGAAAATCTTTTTGTGATGATTTTACTTTGATTTTCATAGTCGTAATCTAATGTACAATTGCGTCTTATCCTCCGAAATTGACTGTAGGGTATATTATTCTTCCATTTTTTATAGTGAGAACTGTTGTAGTCCAGAAGACTATTAGAATCGACTTTTTTGAAAAAAGTTTTTGTCACTATCTTACTATCAATATTCATCAGTTGTAAGTCAAGATATTCAATGGATGTACTTGATGTTGTACCAGATAGAGTAATGCCCCATTCATTCACATGGTTGTTCAAATGGTCTGTGAATGCATTAAAGGATTTAGTGTCCCCTTCCCATATGAAGATCAAGTCATCTATGTATCTTTTAGTTTCAATAATTTTTATTTGGTTTTCACAATAAGTGTAAGAAACAATATTGACATACATTGCACTATACATTTTGTTTTGGATTCGTCCATGGTATATTCTTTGAATTGTACATCAATGAGACAAAGATAAAGATTGTATAAATGTTAAACAATAACAATAACATGTAGGCACTTTGTTAAGGTTAGCGTGAGATACCTCAGAGACCTTCTTCCATGTTTTCTACCCCTTCTCCATTCCCTCCATCTCCACACCCACTGCGATGTACAAGAGCGGATTCCGTATAACTCCGTGGTTCCCGCTATGCGACAAATCGAGAATTAATCCACGCTTCCCACACCCTTTCAAAGCTATGATATGAGTCATTTCCCAGTGCAATTACCCTCTCGTAGGTATATGTATTGTTAATGGCTAGCAACAATGCGGAGTCAGACGGAGGGGTCACTGATCTCCAATTTTGTACCAACATTAATTTGGCTATAGTCAAGATTTTACATAGGAGTTTTTTTATAGTTATTCCATTCCTCGGGAATTCCAATTAATAGGATGGCCAGAGGTGAGGTGTAGGGGAGGTGGAAATTGAATATTTCTGATAGCATGTCAAAGACTCTATTCCAGTATCCACGAATTATGGGGCATTGTCCCAAAATATGGAGAAGGGTTCCTCTCCCTCCACATCCTCTCCAGCAACTCCCAGAGACGGAAGGGTATATCATTTGTAAAGTGGATGGGGTTCGGTACCACCGTAAAGTAATTTTCATCGCTGTTTTTATGTGGGTGCTACATTTTAAGGATGAGTGACTTAGTTTGATTGCTTGTTCCCACTCAGTTAAAGTAATGACTCTTCCCAAATCCCTCTCCCAACAACGGAATGGTATAGATCTAGTAAAAGCCGCTACTCCATCCATCTTGTCATATAGAAACCGTAGTCCCCTCATCTTCGTCGACAACCAGGTGAATATCGTACTACTGTGGGGTAATTTCGATACCGGGTTCTTAGATATAAAGTGACATATTTGAGAGTATTTGAGGAAGTCACCACCATGAATTCCAAATTTCTGTGTTATATCTTTAAATGGTAAAAATTGTGTGGTATCAGACTGTAAATGGGACACCTGTGTAATTCCCTTCGCCTCCCATCCCGAAGTTACCAGGTCCTCTATCGCCCAGGCCAGAAGTGACAAAGGCATCTCTGAGGCACAAAACTGACTTGTAGGGTTTGCTTTCTCGTGAAGCAGCTTCCATGCGGTCACTGCTGCTTGCATGACTGGGGATAAGGACTCAGGCATAGGAATGCTCCAAAAGGGTGCCCACAGGGCATCCGCCAATTTTAAGGGATATATAAACGATTGCTCTATGTGTATCCATGGAACCGAGGTGTCTGCTAATCTCCATCTAGCACATTGCGTAACCAAGGATGCTATATAGTAATTCTTTACCACTGGTACTCCTAGTCCTCCCGCCTCTTTTTGTTTAAATAGGAAACTTTTATTGATTCTAGGTCTCTTTCCACTTCATATGTATTTTGAAATCATCCTTTGCATGGTTTCGAAAAACGCAACCGGGATGGATATCGGGAGTGTGCGAAACAGGTACAGGAGTCTAGGCAATAATAACATTTTGAAAGCTGCGACCCGTCCCATCCAAGACACGTCTATTTTGGACATTCGCTCCATCTCATCCTGCATTATTTTCAACATGGGTGTATAGTTATTTCTATATAGGGCCCCTGTGGAAGGTGTCACCTGTATTCCCAGATATTGAACGCCCTCTTTCCTCCAGTCAAAATCATATTGCGATTGTAGGGGTTGAAGCAACGGGGGAGGAATATGTAAAGGTAGGGCTTGTGACTTGGCCATGTTTAGTTTATAAAATGATAAACGTCCGAAATTGGCAATAATTTCCATAAGTCGGGGAATAGATTTTTGTGGTTTGGACAAAGTAAGAATAATATCATCTGCATAAAGTGATATAAGATGAGTTTTGTCCCGTATAGCAATGCCACCTACTTCTGGGTTCAGTCTAAGTATCTGGGCCAATGGTTCCATCGAGAGAACAAATATCAACGGCGAGAGGGGGCACCCCTGTCTAGTCCCGTTCGTTATTAAAAAGGGATCCGATACTACCCCATTAGTGAATACTCTAGCAGATGGTGCAGAGTACAGCGCCTCAATTGCTCTTAAAATAGCTCCAGCGAACCCCATGCTCCTGAGCACCAAGAAGGCATACGACCAGCAAATGCGGTCAAACGCCTTCTCGGCGTCCAATGCGAGAATCACCGCCTCCATTTTTCTAATCTATGTATCTTTTATAATAGATGATATGTTTAGCCCATGGGAGGTCTGAGTATATGGTTTCATTCTCAAACTCACCCATAAATAAATTTGCGAAACTTGGTGTGAAACGAGTTCCCATCGCGGTCCCCCGTATCTGTAAAAATATATCTGAACCAAAGTGAAACGCATTATGCTTTAATATAAATTGAATACTGTCTAGGATAAAAGTTTGTTGATTGTTAGGCATGGCGGGATCAGATGAAAGGTACTTGGAGATGGTGGATAAGCCCTTCTCGTGTGGAATATTGCTGTATAACGCAGCTACATCAAGTGTTGCCCAGCAGTAGGTTGGTTTCCATGGGATAATTAACAAATCAAATATTAAGCTGGCAGAATCTTTTATGTATGACTTGAGATTAATCACATATTTTTGTAAAATAATGTCTATATACTGGGACAGATTGGAGGTGAGAGAGTTAATGCCAGAAATTATAGGTCTACCTGGGGGATCGGTAGCATTCTTATGGATTTTGGGTAAATGATAAAAGAGAGCCAGTTGTGGATTTTCAGGTAGAAGGAATAGTTTTTCTTTTTTTGTTAGAATTCCTACCTCCGCTGCTTCTATAATTAAGTTTGTATACGGTGTTATATATTCCTTTGTCCTTTGTCCCAACTGTGGGTTTTGATCTATTCACTTGGACAAAGGACATTGCTCTATTTGTTCGTAAATTACAATGACATAAACACTTTTTATCACAAAAGAGATGTGAGTGTGCAGAACATAATTTCGAAATAAGTGACTGGGGTGCAATGCAGAATCTTATTAGCCTATTGGATGATAATGAATTAGACCATTTATGTGCATCCCACACAAAACTTTAACCAAAGAGTTCAAGCATGCCCCCTTCGTGTAGTAATCTACATGTTGAAATGTTCCTTTCCTTGGTTCAATCTGAGTTGGAGGAACTGGGTAAAAACAGTGAGAGATGTGGAATGAATAATCTTAGCTATCTCGAACGCCAGGCTCTCTCCGACCTGGAACATAATACCACAATTACAATTAAACCCTCGGATAAGGGGGGTAACGTAGTAGTTACCCTATAGCTCATCACAATATAGGGACATGTGTTTGGAACTGTTATCTGACAGGACTTTTTATGGGGTGTTGATATCTAACCCTATTAACATCTGTCATAGAAATCTCCATTCTCTCCTTCAATTTATTTTTGAGGATGGTCTCATTGATAATGAATTAGAATTTTTGTGTCCCGAATTCCCAGTGATGGCTACCTTTTATGCACTCCCAAAGATTCACAAAGGTGTGAATCCATTGAAAGGGAGGTATATTATATCAGGGGTGGGTAGCCTCACTGGGAATTTGAGTATTTATATTGATCAAATTTTACAACCATCAAAAAGTTATTTTTTTAGTAATTCAATTGAAAAAGTGAAATAAATATATTATATTGAGTCATTACAAACAGAGTGAACTTTTGCAAGTGTTTATTTATGTTAATGTTGATGATTATGGCTTACAGCCAAGGAAAACCCAAACGTCATTATCTCAGAAAATTAGAGTATTATATAAGACCAACTGTAAAAAAATTATTTAACACAGAAATGTTGGCCAAATGAAAAGTATGTACAGCAAATACACTCAATACTTAGTCGGGGGTCCTTTTGCATGAATGACTGCATGAATGACCCAAAAGTCATTATCTCAGAAAATTAGAATAATTAACCCAAAACATCTGCAAAGGCTTCCTAAGCGTTTAAAAAGGCCCGTTAGTCTGGTTCAGTAGGCGACACAATCATGGGGAAGACTGCTGACTTGACAGATGTCCTGAAGGCAGTCATTGACACACTCCACAAGGAGGGTAAGCCACAAAAGGTCATTGCTAAAGAAGCTGGCTTTTCACAGAGTACTGTATCAAAGCATATTAATGGAAAGTTGAGTGGAAAGAACAAGTGTGGTAGAAAAAGGTGCACAAGCAACCGGCATAACCGCAACCTTGATAGGATTGTTAAGAAAAGGCCATTCAAAAATTTGAGGGAGATTCACAAGGATTGGACTGCTGCTGGAGTCAGTGCTTCAAGAGCCACCACACACAGACATATCCAGGACATGGGCTACAAGTATCGCATTCCATGTGTCAAGCCACTCATGACCAATAGACAACGCCAGAAGTGTCTTACCTGGGCCAAGGAGAGAAAGAACTGGACTGTTGCTCAGTGGTCAAAGGTGTTCTTTTCAGATGAAAGCAAATCTTGCATTTCATTTGGAAATCAAGGTTCCAGAGTCTGGAGGAAGACTGGAGAGGCACACAATCCAAGCTGCTTGAGGTCTAGTGTGATGTTTTGAGATGCTTTAACTTACCTATGTGATTTTGAGACAGGTTTTTTTTGTGACACATTGTAGTTCATGTAAGTGGTAAACACTGAGCAATATTTTTTGTGTTTATTTATAAAAAAAAATAGGAAATTTATTGGAAATTTGGAAAAATTTGCAGTTTTCAAAATGTGAAATGTTCTGCTTTTGAGACAGTCATACCACCCAAATACATTAATAAATATCATCTACCATATCTCTGCTTTATATTGGCATCATTTTTAATCATCCTTTCATTTATTTTGGATGTTACAAGGCTTAAAAGTCTAAGGTCGAGGCCATAGAAAAAATGCAGTGTTTTACAGTCACTGTGTACAGTCACACTGCGGTAAAATACGTGAAGTGGACGTGTTGCAATTTCCAAAACCGTCGCGGTTTCCCTATAGGTATAATTGAAGCAGAAAGTCCGCAGAGGAAACCTCTGCAAACGTTTTGTGAAAAGTACTGCGGGTAAAACCACGATGCATCGACATTGCGATTTTTCCTGCAGCACTTTTTTGCTGTGGGATGCTACGTGGGGCCTTAGCCTAACAGTGATTTTCCAGATTTACAAGAAAATTTCACAAACCCATTTGTTAGGGATCACTTCAGTCCTAAAGGGGATTTTAAAGCCTTATATATTAGAAACCCCATAAATTACCCCATTTTCAAAACTGCACCCCTCAAATAATTCAAAACAGCATTTGAAAAGTTTGTCAAACCTTTAAGCATTTCACTGGAATTAAAACAATATGTAGGTGAAATTTAGACATTTCAACACATTCACAAGAGGTTAAAGGAAAAAATGCATCTCACAGTTTGTTAAACAATTTCTCCCAAGCACAGAAATATCCTACATGTGGGTGTAAACTGATGTTTGGGCACACGGCAGTGCACAGAAGGGAATGAATCACACTGGGTGTTTGAAAAGCAGATTTTACTGGGATAGTTTTCAGGTGCCATGTCCCACTTGCAGGGCCCCTAAAGAACCAGCACAATGGAAGCCCCTTAAAAGTAACTCCATTTTAGAAACTACACCCCTCAAGGAATTTCTGAAGGGGTATTATCATTTATCATGAACCGAATAGTGCTTCAAAAAATGAATGTACAAAATGAAAATTTAATTTTTTTTTAAAGAAGTATGCTATTTCAGTGCCCAATATATTGTGCCCACTTTGTGTCATCAGAGACATGCACTCCAAAAACTATTAAGTGGATTATCCTGGTTACAAAGAAGTTGTATATGTTGGTGTAAAACTGCTGTTTGGCACACAGCAGGACTCAGAAGGAAAGGAGCACTGTGCTTTTTAGCTTTTGGAGTAGAGATTTAGAGGGACATTCTGGATGCCATGTTGTTTTTGCAGAGCCCTGGGGGTGCCAGTAACTTGGAATTCCCTAATAAGTCACCCCATTTTGTAGGGGCAATTTTAGGATCTCTGCAAATGTGATATGGCATCCAAAAACCAACAATTTAAATCTGTGGTCCAAAATCACATAACGCTCCTTCACATCTGCACCCTGCTGTGTGCCCAAATGACAGTTTATGCCCACATATATGACACTGTTGTACCTAGGATAACATACTTAATGTCATATATGGGTATAAACTGCTGTTTGGACACAGCCGGGCACAGAAGGAGCGCTATTTTGGTTTTTGGAGCACAGTTTGGTTTTTGGACATCATGCCAATTTTCCAGAACCCCTGAATTGCAATCCGTAGACATGTGACCCCATTTTGGAAACTACAACACTCAAGGGGTTTATCAAGTGGTATAGCGTGCATTTTTGAGTTTTGCATTCATTTAATTTCCAGAAATGAATGCACAGCTGATAATGAATAGAGAAAAGTGCAATTTTTGCAACTTGTGTCAGCAGAGGCACACACTTCAGAAACAGTTAAACGGGTTTCCTGGACACAACAGCATTTGGAGCGTTCATCTCTGATACAAGCTGGGCACAACATTGCGCACTGAAACGACATGTTCTTGAAAAAATTGCCATTTTCTCCTTTCACCATCAGCTGCGCATTCATGTCTGGAAGATAAATTAATGCAACACTTGGGGTTAAAAATGTTCACTGTACCTCGGTCAGGTGTGTGTTTCCAAAATGGGGTCACATGTCAGGGGATTTCATTTTAATGGCATTTCAGGGACTCTGTAAATGTGTCATGGCGTCCAAAAACTAAATAGTCAAAATCTGTGCTCCAAAAACCACATGGCGCTCCTTCCCTTCTGTGCCTGGTTGTGTTCAAACAGCAGTTTATACCCACATATTATATTAAGTACATTGTCCTGGGTATAACAGTGTCATACATGTGGGCATAAACTTCATTTTGGGCACACAGCAGGGCACAGATGTGAAGGAGCGCTATATGACTTTTGGTGGGCTGATTTAAATGTTTGGTAACTGGACGCCAAGTCATGTTTGCAGAGCCTCTAAAGTACCAGTAAAGTGACTCCATTTTGAAAACTGCACCCCTCAAAAAATTTATCAAAGGGTGTAGTGGGCATTAGTTTCCCAGAGTGAATGCACAGTGGATGGTGAAGAGTGAATGTGTAAGCTGTACGGAGTACATTGGTAACACGAAATTCCCTACTGTTTTCCCAGTTTCTCCTATGATTGGGGGGTCACTCTGGGGGTCACTTCTAGTGTTTTTTCCATTGTAAGCTCTAAATATGGGGTGTATCCTGATATACGCTTGCACAGCTTATACACTCCTTTCCTGCTGCAGCCAGTTTGTCCTAAAGATATGGTGATTTTTTTTTTTTTTTTTTTTTATCATCACATTGTTATCTTCTGAGAGACATAACATTTTTATTTTTTCATTGATGGAGCTGGTTGAGGGCTTATTTTTTGTGGAAAAAGCTGTACTTTTTATTGCTTTCATTTTGGGCTATATAAGACTTTTTGATCACTTTTTATTCCATATTATCTGAGGCAAGATGGAAAAAATTGTTACTTCTAGCATTTTTATTAACTAATGGTTTACTTTCATTGTACAGTTTGTTACGGACGCGGCAATACCAAATATGTGGTGTTTTATACTGTATTGTGTGTTTTTATACTGTATAAGGGGAAAGGGGGCATTTTATTGGGGGGATTTATTTATTTTTTTTATACTTGTAAATATTTTTTTTTTTTACTTTCTTTTTACATTTTTTATTTGTCCCAATAGGAGACATGCGCCAGTGATCTTTTGATCACTGGTTCAGTGTTATACACTCCAATAGAGAAGTATTAGTGCAGGGGTGATGTCACGGGATGATGTATATAATTGGGTGTCATCAGCATAAAGATGGTACCCGAAGCCAAATCTGGTGATGGTTTGTCCAATGGGAGCTGTGTAAAGAGAGAAGAGCAGGGGGCCTAGGACCGAGCCCTGAGGAACCCCAAAGGCAAGGGGAAGAGGGGAAGAAACAGAGCCCGCAAATGATACACTGAAAGTGCGGCCAGAGAGATAAGAGGAGAACCAGGAGAGCGTGGTGTCCGTGAGGCCGACACAGCAGAGCATAGTGAGGAGGAGTTGATGGACAACAGTGTCAAATGCTGCTGAGAGATCTAGAAGAATGAGAAGAGAGAAGTCACCTTTGGATTTAGCCGTCAGGAGATCATTGGAGACTTTTGTGAGATCTGTTTCAGTAGAGTGCAGAGTGCGGAAGCCAGATTGTAAGGGGTCAAGAAGAGAGTTAGCAGAAAGATAGCGGATTAAACGAGAATAGACCAAGCATTCCAAGATTTTGGAGATGAAAGGGAGGTTATAGACAGGTCGATAGTTAGCAGCACAGGACGGGTCAAGGGAGGGTTTCTTCAATAGAGGGGTTATAACAGCATGTTTGAAAGAGGATGGGAAAATTCCAGAAGAGAGAGAGAGAGGTTAAATATTTTAGTAAGGTATGTTGTGACAGCAGGCAACAGAGACTGGTGAAGGTGTGAGGGGAAAGGGTCACTACTGCAGGTTGTAGGGCGAGAAGAAGAAAGTAGATGAGATACTTCCTCCTCTGTAACAGGTTCAAAAGATGAGAATGATCAGTCTGAAGTGCGGTTGGTGCGGGGATCAATGCCACCTGGGGATTGGGCAGTTATTTCCTGACGGTTCATGATTAATTGCGGCATCTAAGGGGTTGACACCTGTGAACAGAGCTCAGCTCCAGCCACAAGTGTTACACACAGGTGTCAGCTGTTACTTACAGCTGACACCCGCTCGCGATGTCACCTGCTCAGCTTCTCAATAACTTCCATTTAAGGATTATGGAGGCCACTGTGCTCTTAGGAACCTTGAGTGATGCAGAAATTCTTTTGTAACCTTGGCCAGATCTGTGCCTTGCCACAATTCTGTCTCTGAGCTCCTTGGGCAGTTCCTTTGACCTCATGATTCTCATTTGCTCTGACATGTACTGTGAGCTGTGAGGTCTTATATAGACAGGTGTGTGCCTTTCCTAATCAAGTCCAATCAGTTTAATTAAACACAGCTGGACTCCAATGAAGGAGTAGAACCATTTCAAGGAGGATCAGAAGGAAATTGACAGCCTGTGAGTTAAATATGAGTGTCACAGCAAAGGGTCTGAATACTTATGACCATGTGATGTTTCAGTTTTTCTTTTTTTAATACATTTGCAAAAGTATCTACATTTCTGTTTTTTTTTCTGTCAAGATGGGGTGCTGAGTGTACATTAATTAGAAATAAAATGAACTTTTTTGCTTTTAGCAAATGGCTGCAATGAAACAAAGAGTGAAAAATTTAAAAGGGTGTTTGCCTTAGAGAGCTAGAAAGGTTTCTAGTAGCCCTGAGGGTGTTCTACACTATGTTTTAACCCCTTACCGCATGCGCGGTGGACTATGGACACATGCCAGTACTCTATATGACTGATGATGTTGAATTGTGTGTTCTGCGCAATCGATGCACTTGATTTCAGTAACCACATTCAACTGTTTATTCATGCACAGTTAGCATCTATTAACGCTGTATTCGCGTGATATGCATAAGTTTATTGGTATATTGTATTTGGGTAAGTGGGATGTCCCTCCCTTCCTTTAATAACTGCACAGCTGCACATGATCCTAATGAATCATTAATACATATATTACACTTTCTGAATCATGGATATGCATTATGTATGAATTATGGTGATTTATTCACATTATGTCACTTTACACTTTATTGTATATGTACAAGATGTATAATACTTTTTGTATGCACGATTTTTTTGTAAATTGTTTTGATTAATTGTAATTACACTTTATTGATGTACTGCCTATATGAAGTAGCTTTGTTTGCTATCACACTATTGCTTGAGAAAGGTTCCTGTGTGGACTGAAACGTCGCACTTGGATTAAAATTCACTGGTTTACTTTTTAAAGGAGTGCTGCCATTTTTTCCTTTATTAGCTGTGTGAGAGGCATTGCCATCCTCTGATTGGACTTGCACACGAACTTTATTTTTGTCTATGCTGCTTTGAATTTTTCTTTTCTATAAATTGGGTTTTGGAGCTTTGCAGTCTTTTTTACTTTTTTTCTTTTTTTAAATTTCTCCAAGATGGAGACTGATCTAGTGAACCTACACCAGGTATTCACTTATACTGAGGAGGATGAAACAAGAATCTTACAAGGACTGCAAGGAGATGCCACCTTCCTAAGTACACCATCTCTTCTGGACCTAAAACGGAAATATGAGGCTGAATCCAAAAGGTTGGTCACGTTTCAACTACATTTAATCACGATGGGTGAATATTTTAAAGCTAAAAAAAATTCCCAGGAGAATGCGGTCAGGAATTTGACCTAACTTGTTTGCACAGGACAGTTCTTTTTGTGCTAGATTTGCACATATTTCAAACAAATATTCCTTGGATTTATTGCTTTTAAATATGGAGTTTTTACAGAAAGAAATTGAGATTATTCAAATCCGTATCTCACAGATTGATGTTAAAATTCGAGAGATTATGAGTCAGGAGGAAATAACTACCTTTTTTGACCTAATGACTAACCGGCTTAAAAATTTTAGAAGTGATCTGGAGGAAGTTAAAAGGAACAAATGGAATCGTGACAGTGAGGATTATCGCCTTGGTCGCATATATAATTGGCAGAAATCTAATACATCCAATAATGTACAACCTGTGCGAGAAATGACACGCAAGAGGAAACGGTCTTCCAAAAAATCTGGTTCCTTGGAACAGGACTCCCCTTCCTTACCTTTTTTAGGTCGACAACCAGTGGAACAAAATCGAAAAGACGTCGAAGGAGAGGGGGCTGCAGACACCGGAGGTGGTCTAAGGGACAGAGGACTCAGAACCAGGACTGTCTCTACAAGAATGGCGAACCACAAGAAAACACTGATACATCGATAGGTGATATGTTGGTAGTAAATATATCTAAAAAGGAATTAACATCTGTACAATTATCTGTTTTATCTAAGGGGTTGTCTTTTTGCCCAAGTTCAGGACCAGATTGGTTTCAACTTGAAATTGATTTATTTAGGTTTTCTAGAACCATTAAATTAAAATATTGGTTTATGTCACAAGCTGAGCAACCTACTTCTACTGTTGAAATGTCTAATTCAGATTGTTTAACTCTTAAGGAATTTGGTTTATTCAATAGAAGTAACTTTTACCCTATGGTCAATGAATCTGCTATTGACACATTTATTGATGCTGTTAAAAGAGATATTATGAATTTATAAATTTCAGCAACTAAGAATATATTATGTCCAAATTTGAAAACGGAGGAAATTCAGGCGGAGCGGGAGTTGGTCCATGACGGCGACATCACCATCAAATCAGCTGATAAGGGTGGTGCTGTCATCATCATGGACACCTCCCAGTACCTTAATGAAATTCAAAGACAGCTCATGGATGAGATGGTATATAAAAAACTTGGTGGTGATCCAAAATTTGTTTTTTCCAAAAAGATTAAAAATATATTAATGGTAGCCAAAACTGATGGCTTAATTGATGAAGAATTATGTTCTTTTTTGTATATTGAATATCCTGTTACACCCGTAATATATATTTTGCCGAAAATACATAAATCATTGGAGAATCCGCCCGGACGTCCTATAGTGTCAGGATGTGGTTCATTATTTTCTAATATAGGAATCTTTTTAGATAGGGCTCTTAGGAGTATCTCAAATGGTACATCCTATGTTAAGGATACATCGGATTTTTTGTGCAAATTGCAAGAGATCTCGGATATAGATAGTTATGATCTAACTTTGGTATCTTTTGATGTCACTTCTTTATACACCTCAATTGATCATACTAGAGACCTTAATGCTGTTCGTAAGAAATTGGGGACTTCTGATTATACACCAGCTATTTGTGATTTAATATTGAGACTTCTGCAGTTGGTTTTGACTCATAATTATTTTTTGTTTGGTGATGATTATTACTTACAATTAAAGGGTACAGCAATGGGCGCTAATATTGCACCCACGTATGCTAACATTGTTATGTTGGTTTTGGAGGAAGATTTTGTCTATGTGTTCCACCACTTTGAATTTGTTTTACGGTGGTGGCGATACATTGATGATATCTTCCTCCCGTGGACAGGTACTGATACACAATTGGAGGATTTTCATGTATATTTAAATGAGATTGATCCAGATATAAAGTTTACTGTTGTGCATTCTAGAAAACAATTGCAACTTTTGGACGTTTTGGTGACTTTACAAAATGGTAGTTTTTTTACACAGATTTTTCATAAATCTACGTATAGGAATAATATTTTGAGATATGAGAGTGACCATCCAAGAACTATGGTTAATTCACTTCCATTGAGCCAATTTTTTACGAGTTAAAAGAATTGATAATCAACCAGATAGGTTACAAAAAGATATGGATGATATGGCATTTAAATTTAGGATGAGGGGGTACCCTGCCCATGTTATTAATAGGAATAGAGCTAAAGTTGATACCCTTGATAGGAAAAAATTATTGTGTGGTTCTACTCGCAAACAACAAGTTAATAGGATACCGTTTGTATCCACTTATAATAATATGAGTAGTCAAATATATAATATTGTTCAAAGACATTGGGGGGTTTTGCAGAAAAGCATTTTAGTTTTGCCAGAATTTTGTAATCCTCCTTTATTCTCCTATAGAAGAGCAAGAAATTTAGGGGACCAATTGACCCATTCAGATGTAGGTAGCTTTAAGCATACTAAACAGTTGACTTTAACTGGTCATGTGAGTGTGAAAGATCCTCAGTGCGCCAACACCGCTGTGGCCCCACCTGAGTCTTCTTTCATATAAAAACCACACTCACCGCCAGTGAGTGCCGGGTTCACAAGATAAATACAAGACAAGCTTTCTAAATTTTATATATTTATTAACCCCTAAATGGGTCGGTATTAACATCTAACACATGCAGTTCAGAACAGATATGCAGATGTATGCAAGCATTAACAGTTACTAGTTACAATATACAGTACTTAAAATAAAAGGGAATAAAGGTGAAATGATTACTTTACCACACATCTCCTTGATGTGGCTCTATAATCCAACACTCACACATGCTCTGTCATGTGTGAATACCCAGTGGAGGCTGCTTAGCATTAGCTCCTAGCATGTGGCATCACAGTATATTCCAGCCTGCATGCTCTCATCACAGTCTCTCAGTAAATTCTTGTAGTCTCAGCACAGTCTCCTCATGGTCTGTCTCAATATCCTGTAGTCTCAGCACAATCTCCTCATCATAGTATTCTCCTTGTAGTCTCAGCCCAATCTCCTCCCATTGCCTCTTACCTCATCTTTTATACCCTTTATGCCACCTCCCAGAATGAGGTCACCGGCGGCAGCAAGTCTGATTGAATAATGCACTCAAGTCCAGATTTTTGTAAAGAGCTGAGACCAAGTGGAATGATACAATGTTATCAGCCATATCTGATCTACCAGTGCCGACTGGACAATGCATGTTTTTGTTTGATCACTCAGGGCTGTGTAGGAATACAATGGAGCCCTGCTGGGATGGATACAAAGCCCCATTGTTACAACGTTGCTACTACTGCCAATATACACCTAGGCTTATAGCTGCGCACATTATGAACAAATGCAGGTAAGAAGGGAGATACTATACCCAGAGATCAAAATACATCTCTGAGTTATAGCCATATTTAAGCAGAATCATCACAGTGAGAAAAGGTTGTTACCCCTGTTGTAATTGCGTTAATTGCCCAATGATGATTAAGGGTGATTATTTTGAACATAATGGCACAGGATATAGAATTAAGCATTTTTTATCCTGTAACTGTGATTTTGTCATTTATATGTTGATGTGCCCTTGTGGATTAGTGTATATTGGGGAAACTACATTGGATGTTAAAACCCGTCTTAATCAGCATCGCTATACTATTCGCAAAAAGAAACAGGATTTACCAGTTCCTAAACATTTCACAGATCTGAAACATACTGAGAATCAGTTGAGGTTCAGGATTATTGATCATGTTCCGCCACTCAGGCATAGGGGCAATAGAGAATTTTTATTAAAACGTAAGGAGATGGAGTGGATTTTTAAATTAAACACATTGAAACCTAATGGTTTAAATGTGGATTATAAATTGTCCACATTTATTTAGGTTGTTGACTTGTCTTGTATAGTAATTGTGGGTGTTACTCTGTTTCTTCTCTTCCGTATAATTTGTGATTAATAATGTAAATTATTAAATTATAATATTTTTTTATTTTTTATATTTTACAGAATTACACCTTCACTTTTAAGACATCACTGTATCTTCACCTATTAGATAACTTCATTGAACATGAATATCAAGGAAGGGAGGAGGACTACATCCCTATATTTGTTTATAATATTTGTTTATGTTTTTTATACAGTTGTGGTTTTTGATCTTGAGTGCATCGATTGATTATATTGTTATGTATATTATTTATTTATAATATATTTTTTTTTTCTTTAAAGCGACTAGTTGAATACTTGGGGTGTTATGTGAACCCAAAGGTATGGATAGCGGAGCGAGTACTGGGTCCATGATAGGATTCAGTGGGACGCTGCTGCTTAGGTGTTAGGACACATCCTTGATTGGATGTTGACCAACGCTTTACCTGGTTGATCACTTAATATGTAGAGTATTCCATGGCCATGTTTATGGTCTGGATATACTCTTATGTGTGTATATCTATAGAAATCCCCTATCTGTAGTACCAAGTCGCTGTTGTATTTATTTATTTTATTATTATTATTTATTTAATATTATTTATAGTTTCTTCTTATGGACTATACGTCTTGATGATGTTTTGATGATTTTTGACATGTATTAGGTGTTTTATTTGGTTATTTCTTTTATTATATAATTAACAGTCTTAAAAATGGCTTCTGCCTGTTGTTTTTCTATTGCGCATTCTCGCGCATGTGCGGTGGACTATGGACACATGCCAGTACTCTATATGACTGATGATGTCTATAAGGGAAGAGGGATAGAGACAGAAAGTGGGGGTAGAGGCTGTTCAGGTAGTGGTGTGCTGACAGTAGTGTTATTGGAGGTTGTAGGCCTTCCTGAATAGGTGAGTCTTCAGGGCCTTCTTGAAGCTTGTGATTGTGGGGGTCAGTCTTGTGTGTCTTGGTAATGAGTTCCAGAGTATGGGGGATGCACAGGAGAAGTCTTGGAGACGTTTGTGTGAAGAGCGGATAAGAGCAGAGCGGAGTAGGAGGTCTTTGGAGGATCGGAGGTTACTTGCGGGCAGGTAGCAGGAGATTAGGTCGGAGATATATGGAGGGGACGGGTTGTGGATGGCTTTGTATGTCAGCATTAGTAATTTGAACTCTATTCGCTGGGCAACGGGTAGCCAGTTAAGGGATTGGCAGAGGGAGGCGGCCGATGAAGAACGGGGGGAGAGGTGCATTAGGCGAGCAGCACAGTTTAAGGTGGACTGGAGGGGGGAAAGGGTGTTAGCTGGGAGGCAATGGAGAAGGGTGTTACAGTAGTCTAGGCGGGAGATTATGAGGGCGTGGACTAGCATCTTTGTAGTTTCAGGGGTGAGGAAGGAGCAGATTCGATGGATGTTCTTGAGTTGGAGGCGGCAGGAGGTGTTGAGGGTTTGAATATGCGGATTGAAGGATAGGTCAGAGTCTAAGGTTATCCCAAGGTAGCGGGCTTGTGGGACTGGGGTGAGAGTGGTTCCATTAATTTTGATAGATGGGTCAGGTAGGGGGGTCGTGCGTTGAGGGGTGAAGATTATGAACTCTGTTTTCTCCATGTTGAGTTTGAGAAAGCGGGAGGAGAGAAAGGAGGCTACGGCTGCTAGACATTCTGGGACTCTGGACAACAGAGAGGTAATGTCTGGTCCAGAGAGATATATTTGGGTGTTGTCAGCATAGCAATGGTAATGGAAATCATGGGATTCTATGAATTGGCCAAGGCCTAGGGTGTAGATTGAGAACAGGAGGGGTCCTAGGATGGAGCCTTGGGGGACACCTACAGAAAGAGGGTGTAGCGGGGAGGTGTTGTGCGGGTGGGAGACGTTGAATGTGCTTTTGGTGAGGTATGAGGAGATCCAGGAAGTGCCAGGTCTGAGATGCCAAGGGATGAGAGTTTCTAGCAGGAGGGAATGGTCGACTGTGTCAAAAGCAGAGGAAAGGTCGAGGAGGACAGCATAGTGACATTTGGCTTTGGCAGTTAAAAGGTCGTTAGTGACCTTGGTTAGGGCAGTTTCTGTGGAGTGATGGGGTCTGAAGCCTGACTGTAGTCTGTCAAAGAGCATACTGGACGAGGGATAGGAGGACAGTTCGGAGTGGACGTGTTGCTCCAGTAATTTTGAGGCGTATGGGAGCAGTGAGATGGGGCGATAGTTGGCTGGAGAGGATGGGTCCAGGGAGGGTTTCTTAAGTATAGGTGTGACAGTACCATGTTTGAAGGCGGAAGGGAAGGATCCATTGGTTAGGGGTAGGTTGAAGATATGGGTTAGGGCAGGAGTAATGTCTTCCGAGAGTTTTGGGATGAGATGTGACTGAATTGGGTCGAGTGCACAGGAGGTGAGGTGGGATTTAGAGATTAGAGTGGAGAGCTTTTCATCAGTGATGGTGGAGAAGCATGTTAAAGATGGAAGAGCACCAAGCAGTTGGATAGAGTGGTTGTTGGGGGTGTAGGGTGAGACTGTCTCTGATGGTGTCAATTTTGCTTTTGAAATAAGAGGCAAAGTCGTCGGCTGTGATAAGTGATGTCGGAGGGGTCACAGGAGGACGGAGAAGGGAGTTGAAGGTAGTGAATAGCTGTTTGGGGTTGCGGGATAGGTCAGATATTAGTGTGGTGAAGTAGACCTGCTTTGCAGAGGTGAGTGCGTTCTTGAATGTGAGAACTGCCTCTTTATACCTAAGGAAGTCCTCCTGGGAGTGGCTTTTCTTCCAGAGGCGTTCTGCAACCCGTGAGGCACGTCTCAGTTTTTTAGTCAGGTCAGTGTGCCAGGGAAGCCTATTGATTGGCCGTGTTCTGGTCTTAGTGAGAGGTGCTACAGAGTCAAGGGCTGCAGTGATGGTGGTATTGTAGAAGTCAGCGGCGGTATCTGCGTCCTGGAGTGAGGATATGTCAGCGAGCGGTCGGAGAGAGTCTGAGAGCGTGCGGATGTCAAGGCGATTAAGGTTCCAGCGGGGGCGTTTTGGTTTAGGGGTTGGGGGGTCTATTACAGAGGAGAGGGCCGAGAATGTCAGCAGGTTGTGGTCGGAGAGCGTGGACTGAGAGTTAGAGAGGTTGACTAAAGAGCAGAGGCGGGTGAATATGAGGTCCAGCGTATGTCCTTTTGTGTGGGTGGCAGAGGAGGACCATTGAGAGAGACTAAAGGAGGTAGTGAGTGACAGGAGACTGGAAGCGGAGGGGTGGGTTGTGTTTTTAATGGGGATGTTTAAATCACCCATGATGATGGTGGGGGTGTCTGTGGATAGTAAGTGCATTAGCCAGGTGGTGAAGTGGTCGATAAAGGCAGAAGTAGGTCCTGGCGGTCGATATATGACGACCAGTTGAAGGTTGGAGGGCGAGTAAATGCGAACAGAGTGCATTTCAAAGGAGGGGAGGGTGAGAGCAGGTATCGGTTGGATTGGGGCAAAGGAGTAATCGTCAGACAGGAGTATGCCTACGCCACCGCCGGGTTTATTGTTGGGGCGGGGAGTGTGCGAGAATTGCAGGCCTCCATAGGAAAGGGCAGCAGGGGGAGGTGGTGTCTGAGGGTGTTATCCACGTTTCTGTGATACCAAGAAATGATAATTTATGAGAAATGAAGAGGTCATGGATGTAGTCAAGTTTGTTGCATACAGAGCGAGCGTTCCATAGTGCACCGGGGTGTGTGTGGAGAGGGGCAGGAGCGGGTGAGATAGGTGTAAGACTTAGGGGGTTCCGTGCGCTGATGCCAGTTGTGCGGAAAGATCTGACAGCAGGGAGGTGCTGGGGCGGTCCAGGATTAGGAGATATGTCGCCAGAAATGAGGAGTAGCAGGGAGAGGGATAGCAGGTGTAAGTAGGAGAGAGTGGGGGGGGGGGGGGTTGTGTGTTTCTGGGGCGGAAAGCTTGTAGGTGTGTGAGTAGCTGTGCAGAGAAGGTCAGATGGTGGGGTAGCATAGATGGAGAGATAAAGATATTCTTAGTGACACGGCTGGTTTGGGGTGGAAAAGTGTTTTTTACAAGAATGGGAAGAACAACAGTGATTAAAGTAAGAAGCATTTCTATAATTTATAACTAAATTTCCTTTTAGTGGCTTGTTACCTTCTGGTCCAATTCTGGCCTAAGTCTGGTCTATACACTTAGAAACTGCACTTGGAAGATGCACTGACCACTGAACGCAAATTTATACTAACTGAGAATACATTTGTTTCATGTGTATCAGATGTTAATAGGGGGTGTGGAAACATGCAGATAGAATCAGAGACATCAGGAAGGAATAGGTGAGAAACCAGCAGGGGGAAGGAGACAGTGGTTTCAAAGTTAATACAATTCCAAAGTGAAAAATAACATACCAGAAGAAAGATAGAGATATAATTAAAACAGCAGCAGATGTATATTTGAATGGTGCAGGCAAGATCAGTATATAGTTCCGGGTGGAAGACACATACCAGCAGATAGCTAGGTTCACACTAGCGTTTGGGTTTCCGTTCTTCAGGTCCGCTTGGGAACCAGAAAACAGAAACCAAATCCGCTTAAAAAGTGGTTACCCGTGGAGACTATAGTGGGGTCCACCGGGTTTCACCTGAAAAATGCGGAGAGAAGTCTTACTTGCAGGTCTTTTCTCTCCGCATTTTTCAAGCGGAATGGGGGATGGAATCCCCAAACTGAGACTGAGCACTAGTATGAACCTAGCCTAACTTGTATAGCGCCATCATATTCTGAAGTACTTTACAGACATTGTGAATGCAATTTTTCTGTCTTAAAGAAAAACTGTCTTAGTTGCCGATAGCAACCAATTACAGCACAGCTTTAATTTTTCAAACGCACTATAAGAAATGAAAGATATGCTGGGCCACTAAAACAGTTTTTCATTAAGACAGTTTTCAGATATTTGCCCCAGTGTGTCTGTGCAAATTGGCTAATGATTGGTGAAAAACTTCTGACCACACCAAGCATTGAGATTTTTGGCCAACTGTTGCCTAAAAATACTCAACAGGGATGATTTTCTTTTAGGCAAAAGTCTGCTGTTGGTCATCATGACTTGTATTTATTGTATTTTGTGGTTGATTGTCGTCTGAAATTGGCTATTTCAGCTGATAAACATCTAATGTGAATAGCCAACTTTAAGGGTTCTCTAGGATGTGAAAATGATGGTTGCCTATGACCTAACCACAGGATAGGCCATCAGTATCTGATACTTCCGGCGCCTGTTCTGTACACAACACAGGGCCGGAAGCAGAAAGCTCCATCCGCTGTATAGCAGTCAGACGCCTTCACTGCAGCTCAGCTCCTATAATTTTTTTCTTTTTAATAATTAGTCCGGGGGAGGTGAACCACCCCTACCCCCCCAAAAAAAAAACAAACAAAAAAACATACTAAACATACTCACCTGTACCCGGTGTCCTCCCAGCACGGTCTGGTCCCTCAGCTCTGCTGTCTTCTTTTTGCTGGAAGTCCTCACTGGCTGTGACGTCCCAGGTCCCTTCCCTTAGCCCGCTGATTGGCCTCAGGGGTCACGTGACATCACAGGTAGTCACGTGCAGAGGGAACTTCAGCTGGAAGAACACAACAGAGCTGCAGGACCGAACCGTGCTGGGAGACACTGGGGAAAGGAGAGAAAGTTTGTGGGTTTTTTTGTTTTGTTTTTTTCGCCTGCCCCGGCAGAATTAAAAAAAAAAAAAATGTTATCCTGCACAACCCCTTTATTGTACCCCAGGCTATTGGCCTCCATCACTGCCCCCCCAACAATATAATGGCCCCATCAATGGTCCCCACACAGTATAGGGGACCAGTGAAGGGGCCACTGTAAAGGAGGGGGGATAGTGAAGGGGCCACTGTATGACCATACAGGGGGAGGATTACAACTCTCAACAGATCCAGAGCATCTGGAGCTGCTCGGGGTTGTAGTTATCAGAGTGGTCAGTGAAACTGAAAGACTTGGGGGTAAGTTCTACTTACCTTTCACACTGCTGGTCTGGGCTCCTATGCAGAAACCCGCTGCCGCGCACAGCGTCAGTACATCAGTGACGCTTGCAGCAACACGCTGCAACTGGATTGGTTCCAACTGCTGCCCATCAGGATCCAGACTACAGGGAGAGGGCCCACAAGAAGGTAGGGACGGTCTCCTGCTGCTGCGCTACGTCGGCAGCTGGCCATAATCATTACAATGTTGCCTGCCGTCTGGGACCCTCGAGGTTACCGATCCAGCCCCTGACCACTATTAGTCCTCATTTTGCCAATGCAAATGCATTGGTCAGAGGCGGTGGCGTAACTAAAGTCTTGTGGGCCCCGGTGAAAACTTTTGTCCCCTACCCCCTCCCTACAGCAAATTCTTGATAGTGACAGTTACGGGGCCCCAAACAGTATAATATGCTCGACAGTGTCCCCAAATAGTATTATATGCTCGAAAGTGGCCCCCACACAGCATTATATGCTCCACAGTGGCCCCCACACAGCATTATATGCTCCACAGTACTCTCCCCACACACAGTATAATATGCTCCACAGTGGCAGCACTCACAGTATAATATGCTCCCCACAGTGGCCCACCACAGTATAATATGCTCCACACAGTGGCCCCACCCTGTATTATATGCTCCCCACAGTGGCCCCCACCCAGTATTATATGCTTCCCACAGTGGCCCCCACCCAGTATTATATGCTCCACAGTGGCCCCACCCAGTGTTATATGCTCCACAGTACTCTCCCCACACACAGTATAATATGCTCCATAGTGGCAGCACTCACAGTATAATATGCTCCACACAGTGGCCCACCACAGTATAATATGCTCCACACAGTGGCCCCACCCTGTTTTGCTCCCCACAGTGGCCCCCACCCAGTATTATATGCTTCCCACAGTGGCCCCCACCCAGTATTATATGCTCCACAGTGGCCCCACCCAGTGTTATATGCTCCACAGTAGCCCCCACCCAGTATTATATGCTCCACAGTGGCCCCTACACAGGAGTATATTCTCCACAGTGGCCCCCACCCAGTATTATGTGCTCCACAGTGGCCCCCACCCAGTATTATATGCTCCCAACAGCCCCCCTCAGCTTGGGTGCTATTAATATACTCTGGGGTCTCCTCAGACCCCAGAGTATAATAATCGGAGGCCCAGGGAAGGTGATTAAAAATAACAAACATTCATACGCACATTGCCTTACCTTTCCTTGGCATCCACACTCCATCCTGCCATCTTCAGGCCCTCTTCAGACATCGCTGCTGAGGCTTGTGATTGGGCCTCAGCGGTCACGTGGGGGCGCACTGACATCATTACGCAGCTGCGCCCCATGTGAATGCTGGGGCCTAATCACAGGCCTCAGTCACATGACGGAAGAGCGCCGGAGAGAACGCTGTGTCTAGGAGAGGTGAGTTTATTTATTTATTATTTTCAGTCACCTCCCCTGGCAATATGCTAGAGCCCCTTTCCAATAACAGTATGTTTAGCGGTCAGGGAACCAGGCTTTCCCCGTGCCTTCATTCCAAAGATCGATCCTTTGTGTGCAAGAAGAAACGTGCTTGGCTTGCTGCCAGAAGACAGCTCCCTAGAGGCATAGCGCAAGACTGGGAATAGCTGGCTATATATGGAACTGCTTATGCTTCCCTCTTACGTAATCAAGATATACTACACCAATTAGGATTGAACATGAGGACTTACATTGCTATGTTAACCCTTTCCTATGCTTTCTGCTATATGAATTTATGTTGCCTTAACAAAGTATGTCAGTGCGCTCCTGTATTCGGCTAAGAGAGAAATTCATACCAACATTCTGTGTCTGGTGTCAATGCCTCGCCGCTAGAACTTAGCTCATATCAATTAGGATAACGACAGTTACCTGGGGGACCTTTTCAGCTGGGCCACAAAGGGTATCATTACCTTATCAGTCCGGGGCCCTGACCATCTCCAGCTGGCCACGGGCACCATACCCCGCCGAGTTCGTTACACCACTGATCAGGGGCTCGATCGGGATGGTCAAGATCCTGATCAGGCCCCTGACCAATGCATCTGCATTGGCAACATGAGGACTAATAGTTGGGGCTAGGGGCCCACCGGTGGATTCACTGGTTCTCCGGTGGGCCAGTCCGACCGTGGTTTTTACATTCACGCAGTCCAGGAGGAGGCAGCAGCAGTCTGCACTGAGGTGAGCATGTTAGGTAAACTTAATGCAGCCGCACGCCCCCTGCTGGACTGGAGGCTGGAGCGGAGGCGGGTTACTACATCAGGATTTCAGAACAGTACGCCAGATACACTCAGAAGCTCATATAGAGCTCTCCCCGAAGTCCCCCGAGTGACCCAACAGACAAGAGGGACGGTCCATGATCATTCATGGTGCGTCGGATTAGACAGCGCAGGGGGCCCCTTAAGCTGCGGGGGCCCTTGGTAATTTCCCAGTTTGCCTCCCCCTACTGCCGGCCCTACCTGTAGCTGTTTATTTGTTCAGGAATACATAGCCATGAGACTAGGGCTACACAGTGACATTGCAATGCATTTCTATGGTGTTACATGTGACACGTGACATGCTGCCACTGCGAGGCAACAGTCACACAAAACCCAACCTTGCTTGAGTTAATGTCTCATGTTAAAGTCTCATGTGACATCGCTACCACAGATATCACTTGTGTTGCATGTAACAGAGACTCGCGATTACAATTGCTTTCTTTATAATTTTGGCTTTATTTTGCTTACTGTCCAGATTATTGCCTGTATTTTTTATTCATGTATATTTGTGCAACTTTGTATCTTTAAAGTATCTAAAAAAAAACAAGCCAAGACGCATGCATATAGCAGCAAAATTGCATTGCGCTACATTGCATTGCATTAATATCGTGCAACTTTTTATCATGTGATTTTAAACTGCAAGACAAATGTCACTGTGTAGCCCTTTCCTGAATGTGTAATCCTACCAGGGTGAGTATAAGCAGTGCAGGAATAATTTCTGTTATGAGGTACGGCCAGTGCAGCAGCTAGGGAGTGCGCAGAGCAGGTGCACCTAGGAAATGCAGACATGTCCTCCCGGTTTTCAGGTACCCTCACCCAGTCACCCAATGAATAGTCTCTCTTAATGGCATGCCGGCTCATTAGTACTCACTGCACACCTTCACCTCAGTGCAGGGAATATTAATGAGGAGGTTGCCGGGAGATCCTCCATCAAACCATTGAGCCCAGGACATGATGTATACAAAGCATGCTAAGCTGAACCACCAGCTCTATTAGCTTCAATAGGAGGTTTATTTATATTACCTCTTTCACTTTTCTCTTTCAATAGTATATTTCTTTCCCTTTATAATGTAATGGTATATAGAGAACTCTCTTCCCCCTCCCTCTCCCTCTCTCTCTCTCTCTATCTATATTTCAGCATACAATGTACTGGTATATAGAGAGATTTTTCAATATATCAATACATTATGCGGGGAGAGAAATATATTGAGAGAGGAAACTGAAAGAGATAACAGAAGAAAAAAGTGTCCTATTGAAACCTTCAAAGAAATAATTGAAACACGGATTTAAATAGATGGAGGGATCTGTTTGCTATATTTTGAATAAGGAAGGCTATCACTGCATTTTGCAACGCCATGCCATACCCTGTGGACAGCGCTTGATTGGAGCCAATTTCATACTACAACAGGACAATGGCCCAAAGCACACCTCCAAATTATGCAAGAACTATTTAGGGAAGAAGCAGGCAGCTGGTATTCTATCTGTAATGGAGTGGCCAGCGCAGTCAGGGTCGGACTGGCCCACCAGGGAACCGGTGAATCCACCGGTGGGCCCCAAGCCCCGACTATTAGTCCTCATGTCATGGGGGACCAATCGGGATCCTGACCAGTGGCATAACGATCGCGGTCACAGGGTGTGCGACCGGGCTCGGCGGGGTATGGTGCCCGTGGCCAGCTGGAGATGGCCGGGCCCCGTACCACTATGATAGCGATCGTGGAAAGCCTGGTTCCCCGACCGCTATACATACTGTTATTGGAAAGGGACCCTGGCATATTGCAGGCCCCTTTCCATTAGATGGCAGGACAGGGCACCCAGGGGAGGTGACTGAAAATAATAAATAGATATTCTCACCTCTCCGGGGCACAGCAATCTCTCCGGCGCTCCTCCGTTATGTGACTGAGGCCTGTGACGTCAGTGCGCCCCCACGTGACCGCTGAGGCCCAATCACAAGCCTCAGCAGCGGCATCGGAATAGGGCCTGAAGACGACAGGATGGAGCGAGGATGCCAAGGAAAGGTAAAGCAAGGTGAGTATAAGTGTTTATTATTTTTAATCACTTCCCCTGGGCCTCCGATTATTATACTCTGGGGTCTGAGGAGACTCCAGAGTATAATAATAGCACTGAAGCGGAGGAGGGCTATTGGGCGCATATAATACTGTGTGGGGGCCACTGTGGAGCTTATAATACAGGGTGGGGGCCACTGTGGAGCTTATACTTCATACAGTGGCTCCTTTATTTTTTTTTAATTACGCCGGGGCAGTTGAAAAAAACAAAAACAAAAAAAACTAAACTTTCTTTCCTGTCCCCAGTGTCTCCCAGCGCGGTTCGGTTCTGCAGTTCTGTTGTTTTCCTCC